>JAZKJV010000134.1:285779-838011 GCA_037367405.1 Ottelia alismoides
TGGCAATCCATCCAGACAGAGTAATTTTTAGCAATTCTATTACCGTTAAAAAATGACTGTCTGGATGGAGGCCGTAGGAGTCTCTGTTTCACACGAAATTTTAATAACATAATATAGGAATATATTAATGAATATTCACGGAAGAAATTTTCAAAAAAAATAAAAAATGAGAAAAATGAAGTGGGGAAGCCAAGCTAGCTTCCCCTTATGGGCAGCCACGTTAAACCCATATGTATATGAGTTTAATGAGGCTGCCCCCTTTGGGGCAACCAACAATGGCGCCCCCGCGCCATTTTCGATATTTTTTTATTTTTTATTTTTTGAAAAATATCGTCATGTATATTCATCCCTATATCCCTCCTATATGTCATTCGAATTTTGTCAGAAATAGAGACTCCTACGGCCTCCATCGAGATGGTGTCGATTTAAAAAATCCCGTTACCGTTAAAAAATGACTGTCCAGATGGAGGCCGTAGGAATATCTGTTTCTGACGAAATTCGAATGGCATATAGGAGGGATATAGAACGAATATACATGGTGATATTTTTTGAAAAAAAATAAAAAAAGCGTCGAAAACGGTGCGGGGGCAGCCCCATTAATCTCTAAGTATATACTAGAAAAATATGCAATCATATCCGTTTTAAGATCTTAAAAAATGAAAGAGGTATCCAAATCCATATCTTATATGCAAAGAAAAAAAAGAAAGATTGTTATCTATACCATATATGCTAAATAAAAACTAATCCATGACGATTTATAAACGGGTACAACGATGGACATATACAGACGTGTCAGTATCCGATTATGCACATCATGTAATGTTAATGATTAATTGTTGTAATTAGATCATATATATATATACATTGATTTTTTTTGTTGAGATATGGAGGGCTATTATACATAACATGTATATTTAACTATTAAATAATGTATTTAGATTATATATAATACTATATATTAAATATAAATATGGATTTTGCTTGAGAGCTGGGAAATATACCCACATCAGTAGCATATCAGTTAAAGAACGATCGTATCCGTGACCTTTAGACTACCCTTTCATCTTTGAAGGCTGATCTTCCAGGCTTTCAAGTAGATTTATTATATATAAGAATCGTGCTCGGAGCAAACGTCCCACCACTAGGTAAGCTCTCTATGCTGGGAAATTTCTTTCTATTGCCCTTTCTCAATATATTAGAGAACCCATCCTTTCCAGATTTTTATTGTTTGTTATAATATATAGTTTTGTTGATAACTTCACCTCAAATGAAATTCAGGTCTGAGCAATATATCATGGGTTCTGGCTGATGTGCGAGGTTTCTACCTCTGGACCTAACATTATAATAATAATGTTCTGTCCTAGGACCAACGTCTATTGTTCTCCCGGTCGCTTTCCCAGCACTATTTTGAGCTTGGCGTTGTTCCTATTTTCCTGAGCTAATATTATATAAGTTATTTGCAAGTCTTCCTTGATCCCAATATACGCACACATCATATCTTTTTATTAGGTCATGAACTTCAATGCGAATCCAACCAGCATATTTTTATTAGGTTTATGAACTTCAATATGAATCCAACCAACGTAAATTCATGAAGTGTAACTAAAAACCAACTAGTCGGGTCGTCTAAAAAGATAGACAACTTTCATTGTGTGAACGATTGAAATTCACAGAAAAATTATATTTTTATTATTTATACTCCTAAACTAATATCTAAAACTCATCTTATCCTTTCTCGGTAATTCATCGTGTTCTTCTGGGTTAGGATTTAGTTAATCGTTGATGTTTTATTAGCTCTTTTCAGAATCTTCCCACAACTACAACTATATAACTAATAGTAGCGGGGAATGAGTCAATTGTTCTCATCTCTCTTTGTTTAATATATTTCCTGAAAATGTGGTTAGTCCCTCACCTAATAGTGCATTTTCAAGGCATCATCGTTCCCTGACTTATTCTTTCCAATCTATATGAAACATCATCGGAGGAGAAGAAGAGAGCAGCGAGAAAAGAAGGGCAACATAGATTCTCCTATTCATGACAACATTTCGGGAGAATAGGTCATGCCACTAAATATGAGAAAGCCTATAAACAACCAGCTACTATCATTTCTTCATTATATATTTGATGTCTTCTTGAACTTGATGCACAAATAGATGATATAACAGAAAATAACATCTTCGATATTGCATATCTGTTGAAGTATAGTAATAAGTACAGGTGTGTCGAACTCAGGGAGGTAAAATGTAGAAACTAAAGTAAAATAATAGAGTAACTAAGCTAAAAGAGTTTCTTAATTTTTATTTATTTTAAGAGAATTTTTTAGATTTTTAGTTGATTTTATGAATTTTTATTATTTTTCTCGTTTTATATATAAGTAGAAAAATATAGTGATGAATCCACGATTCATCGCTTTTATTCTTTTATTTTAGCTCCATTTCTTTACTCAAATAACTGTAAATACCCACTAATTCCATGAATTTAGCATTATGCATGCATTTGTTAAATATGCATTTTTAACACTTTTTGTACTTAAATAAAAAGAATAAAGAAGAAAAGAAAAAGAAAAGAAAAATGAAGGATGAATTTATAGAATAAATGCAAACTGACCGGACCCCTAGAGAAGGTCAAGACTTGACCGATGGACCAGGAATAAAGTAGGGGAGATAGGGTCTTGAATTTAAAATCCAAAAAAAATTCTACATAAATTCCTTGTGTATTTGTACAAACTTACACTATTTTATTTGTACAAAAATTTACTCAAATTAAATATGTAAACAAAAGTTGTAAATAAAAATGTTTGTAAATAATAAAAATAATGGTCAAGCAAAATAGTGTACAGATTGCAAATAATCATACTTAGAAAAAGCCGTAAAGTGATAATTGAAAGATCAATTCCAGCTCCATACGAACTCAAATAGAACCAAACTCACTTCCATTATAATCTAAATTAAATTATATTTCAAATGACTATAGTTTCATAGTTGTTGGAGTTACGGTTGAAAAGTTGGTTTTCTTGGGTGTTTTGTGCAGTTTTACCACTTACTTGTTGTACATATTTATTCATATTTATTTTTATACATAATGTACATAATTGTAAATATTGATTTCATTAAAAATAAAATAAATAAATATTAAATTAAAAAATATTTAAAAATTATCTCCTTATTTGTACATGTATATATAAAAATCCCCAAGTAAATTAGATATCTAACACTAATTAATTAATTAATTCAATTACAAAATTTTTATTAATTAGTTAATTATTTGATTAAAAATATATCTTGTATATAAAGATATTATTCTCTACCGTTAATAGTCACCATTAAGGTGGTTAATTAATTTTTATAAATTTATTTATTTATTTTAATAAATTTCAAATTTCGTTTTTAATTAATTAATTAAAGTAATTAATTATTTAATTAATAAATAAAAACATTCCTCTGTTGTACATCCTTTCCTTTTGTATTTTTCTTTTCTTTTTAATGTGTTTCCACCTCCTTCGTTATTCGTTGATCAATCTTTAGTGGAGAGGAGCCCGATCTCCGAGAACCATCTTGTTGAAGGAGGGTGCCTAGCCTCCGAGTCATCCGGTGACAGCAAGTCGGCCCTTTGTCGAGGCCATCACGGTGTATCCAATCCCGAGGTGAGATCCATTTTATTTACCGTCATTTTTCTTAGATAAATCTTAGATTTAATTTTTGTTTTGTGATTAATCTTTAGATATTGAAAACCCCCAAAAAAATTCACCACACAGTTTCTGAATCCGATTTCATTTCATCTCGTGATCTCTCTATTTCCATTTCTATCTCACGCAATCTTCCACCTCCGGTCATGCACGATGACCGAAGACACGGATCTATCTTCCATATCGCAAGATCTGCACCATTCACGCCTCCTATTTGTTTATAAATATAAATAAATAAAGAAGAAAAAATGTAATTGTTTGCTTATATCTCGCATTTGTTGCAGGAAAATAAAAAAACTAAATTTAAAAAAAATCCTCTCTGTGTTTATAATTCCTGTTTGAAAAAAAATATATAAAAATATTTCAGTTGTTTGCATATACAAAAAAACAAAAAATCAACTGCAGGGTCATGGACGGCTCCGCGCCATCGTCGAAGTCGGCGCTCAGCCCACCGCCAACGACTTCGCTCGCGCCAGCCGCAGAGCCTCCACGGCAGTGCGCCCGCACCACTACCTCCGCCCCAGCGGAGGCCTTCCACCCTCCGTCACCCCTGTAGTCGCGCCTCGCGCTGCCCCTTCCCCTGCCTCGCCTAATGTCGCGCCAGCAGGCGGCGACCAGCCCTCCTCCATGCACACGCTACGCGAGGCAGTGCCCTCCACCACGAGCACCTCCGCGACCCGCGGCAGCCGACCTCCAGCAAAAGCCACCGCTCCAGTTCTGTCCTCCCACCAGATCCACTCGTGTTGGTCGCGTGCCACCTTCTCCATCGCCGCTACTCCGAGTTCTGCGACCCCCTGCTCCACCAGCATCGTCCCCCGCCGCCGCCCTTTTCATGTAGAAGAAGGGCGGGCAGCGCCCTTGTAGCTTGGAAGAAAGAACAAAAACCAACAGGAACCGCTAGGGGCTTTGAAATAAAAAAATCTTTTGGAAACGATTACAAATATGCTCCTGGAACTTTTGGAAACTATAAAAAAAAGTCCCTATACTCCAGAAGGTCACGTGCAATGCACATGTTCACTGGGTGAATTGCGAATTTTTCCTCATCTTATTTCTTATTATCATTCAATGCAGAAAGTTTGATTATTTGCACTTTAAGTCCTTGTGCTTCCAGACATTAAAATTGTTTTATCTTTTTTGATGGAATAAATATTTTTCATGCTTTAAAAATTCTTTAAAAAATTGTGAATATTCATGTTGTCTTGCTCTTCATTGTTAAAAAAATTCATCACATTTTGTTGCTATGTGATAATTTAAAAATTCAAAATTGTCTTTTTGTCTGCCCGAAATTAGAAAAAGCATAAAAATTGGAAATATGCCTAAAAAATTTAAAAAATTTATTGTAGGTGTATTTTACTGTCCTTTAGTTTCTTTCCAATTTCCTATATTAATCATTTATAAAACTCCAAAAAATTGTGAAAAACTAAAATTTTGAAAATTGTAGCAAATTGTCGAAAAATTCAAAAAAAACGGATTTTCAGTCTCTGAGTGTAGATAATTGTTTATATTTTAGCATAAAAATAACTTACAGGAGTTTTAGGTACTTAAATTAATTTTAAGTTGCAAAATACTCTTGTTTGTGCTTTGTTTTATCTTGATCCACTGTTTGATTTTTATAAAATCACTATAAAATTAGAAAAAATTCAAAAAAATCAAAAAATTTTTAAAATATATAAAACACAAAAACATTTTCTATGGATTTTCTGAGTATTTTTGGATATTTTGAAAAATACAAAAAGAGTGTAGTGTGTGTATTTTTATCCCTTTGTGACTTGTGCTTTATTTAAAAATTAAAAAAATGAAAAAGAAATAACCACTAAAAAATATTTTCGAAATATGACTACTTATTTTTAAATCATGCTCCTTGTATTCGACCCTGGTCGCTATACCAGATAAATTTAATAGTGAAGACCGCTTATATTTGATTGCTTGATTTCTTAAGTGGGTTAAAATGTTCCGTTGACCGCGCTTGGCGATTCAGGTCATAACAACCATTGTTTATTTCACACTTAACCCGAGTTACCAGACGCATCATCAGAATGGAGGGTCCACTTATCCCCTTCCTACCAGCACTCCGCTCAGGGTAAGGGAAGAATACAAAAAATCCAAAAAAATCACAGCAATTAGAGTTCAGCCAGCAGATGATCGACAGATTCCACGTCCATCTAACTCTACATAGGCACTAGAGCACATCCCTCTCTTCCAGAAGCACTTGAGAGAGAAGACCACTATACATAGGAAGAAGAGGAATTGTACTGCAGAGATCCATATGTTGACTGAAGCCACATGTTTCGCTATTCAAAATCAACTGCCAGCCAAGAGATCCGATGGAGGAGCTCCATATGTGAGATGCCACATTCATGAGCAGCTGTTCGATCGTACCCTATTAGCCAGAGGTTCTTCGATTAACCTTCTTATGGTTGCCTTACTCGATCGATTCGAGTTTGGCCCTTTTAGACAGAGCGCATGATGTTCTTTCAGTTTGCTGATAGATATGTTATGAGGTCGAAGGGGTTACTTAAGGACGTTGTCATCACATGTTAGGACTTGAAATTCCCCGTGGACTTTGTTGTATTGGACATGGAGATCCCTGAATCTGTGAAAGATACCCCCATCATCTTAGGACGACCATTCTTGACCACAGCCAAGGAGGTGACCGACCATGATAGTGGGAAGGTATACTTCGTGTCGAGGGTGCAAGTGTACAAATAGAGACGATCGAGGAGACCAGAGCTAGAGATTCATAGTACTCAGATCATATGACCGACTCAAAGTAGGTGACAGAGGTTGAGCTAGACATCCACCAGGAGTGTGACTTTGTGATTACAAATGATGAAGCAGTTTGGGCAGATCCCGCATCACGAGCTCTTGCCACATCTTCAGACAGTGTAGATTCACATATCATGGCAGATGAGAGTTTAGAGAGCACACTCATGGAACATGATACGGTAAAGGTTGTTTATCATGGTTAGGATAGCGAAATCGATTTTGTCTCATACTTATCAGATTCAGATCCCTCAGACACAGACACCAATTTTGACTAGCACGAGTTCGATGAATATTTACCATGTCTGGTGCCTACAGAGCCCATAGCAAGGACAGAGAGTGAGCTAGGTCAGTTGACAGATATACCAATAGGGCCATCTTCGTCAGATCTACCATTGCAGTGAGAGTTCTTATACACAGATCTGGTAACATTCACTCAGAATGTTTGACCCTAAAATCGAGCGGTTCTATGTTCCACACAAGGCAGGAACACAGTCGTCAAATCGACCACACGAAATTCAGAATAAAATAACAATTAATCTACAACAAATAAATCAAGCAATGAAAGTAGATGTGCGGAGTTAAAATTAATTATAACTTAACAACAAGGATGTGTATAGGTGCAAGTACGTAGAGTGTCGAACATAAGGAATAAGCAGGTAGATCGAGGCAGAGGATGCTCAAAAATGAATGTAATGTATTCGTCTATATAAGTGTTATTTCTTATGGGTTTTTCAGTTTTTTTAATTTTTTATTTGATTTTTAAATATTCAAATGTTTTTGTCATTTTACATTTATAAATAAAATTATAGTAGTAATAATATAAAGAATAATGACAAATATATATAGATATCTAGATATACTAAGAGAGAGATATAAATGAAATAAATAGAGAGAATATTTTGGATTTTTAAAATAGGGCAAATAAATTCAAAATAAAGATTCTAAATATTTTTGGTGTTTTAATTATTTTAGTAAAATTTTTTATAATTTTTTTAGAAAAATGCAAGTAATAAGATAAAACGGGCAATTCTATACTTGGAAAAATAAGACAAATAGGACACTAAAGAAAATACAACAAAAATTCCTAATTGTAGAACAAGCTCAGAGACATACGGACATATTTTTAGATTTTCGAATAGATGAAAGGTGCTCCAGAAATAAATCAATCACTCAAAATATTGTAGAAATTGTGTAGGACACAAATCACAATATATTTTGATGAAATTTGAATACAAATTCGACCCCATGAATTCCTACAACATATCCAAAAATGAGCAGTTGATAATAAGAATTTAAAGAGTTATTAACAAAATAATCCAAATTAGTACTCTGAATTCATAAATGTGCCATAAATACTTCGTACATCAGAAAATTTTGAAATTTGGATATGATGTATACCTTTGAAACAACTTTCTAATCTCACAAAAAACAGAGTTCAGATGAATGAGTTATAGCCATTACAACACATGGGCACAGATGCAATAGTAAGTATGAAACTGCAATTCAAAATGGAGCAGAAAACTCATGAAATATGCCAACAATGTAAGGGTTTTCCTGTAAAACCGCAACTTATCCATGTGGCATCTCAGGAGTGCGTGCAAAAATGGAAACTTGAGGGTCTTATTTTGCAAAAATACCAATAATATAGTTGATGGTTGAGATGGGAGGACAAGGATGGCATCCAATGGTGGCTGCTATCCACTGCTCCTCCAACCTTCTTCTGCGAGTTCTATTGTTGTATGCGATGGGAGTGTTGCGGTGAGCACCTCCGAAGATGCTGGGTCACAACGGTGAGGGAATGGATGCGGGAATGCTCCATATACCAACAAGTTTAGAAATACGTCTCGAGAACGGATCTCGACCTGAAGTTATATAAAAAATGATGGGTTGAATGATTGTTCCTCCTACGTGGGGTAGATGGAGGAGCTCTTCCAGCCACAAACTTGACCAGAGGTTGGAGGGGTTGTGGATGAAGGTGCGGAGAACATGAAGTGTTGGCGGTAAGTAGGAGTGAATGATGCATTGAGGTGGAAGAAAGGGGTGGCAGAATGGAAGCTCACTGAAGCTTGCTCCGGTGAGGGGTAAAATGGGTGATTAAGTGCCTAAAATACAAGGAAAAGAATGTGAGATTAAAGTTACTAACTACTGTTAGCTAAAGAGCAAGGAAAATGAGCAAAAACGACCTTGAGCGGGAGTATATGCGAGATAAAACCTCGCAGCAGTGTAGACCGTCGGAGATGGTGGGAAGCTCCACTAGACGCCAGCAGACCTCGCTGAAGGGAGCTGGAGGAGAGATGTCACCTCTCTAGTCCAGAGCAAGGCCAAAGGGGGGTCCAGGTTGGTCAAAATGGGTTCAAAACTCAAAGGGGGAAAATGGAGGAGGTTTTGTACAAGAGGTGATGGGGCTCGAAGATCGAAGAAGAACGGGCAGATCGATGGCCCACTCCCCGAAAAAATACAAGGGCATGGATCCTTGATCCATGGGGAGAAAAAGTCATTAAGAGAGTATCTCGAGATAGTGTAAGAAATGGCCTAGAAAAATGGGAGAAAATATCCAAAAAGGAAGCTCTGACAGGTTGCTGACTTCGGTCAGAGAGTTGACCAAGGTTAAGCAAAGAACCCATCTGGTTGGTCCATGTGGACCAACTGGAAAATTCTTGGCAAAAATGATTTGTAAAATAGAATAAAAATAATAAACTATTTTATTAATTTTAAGTTATTAAATGAAAATTATTTATTATTTTCTGAATGACTTTAAGTATTTCTAAGACACTTTAAGTATTTTTAATTTGTAATTTTGTTTACATCTAAAACTTGCATATAAATTCCTCTTGTAAAATACTGTATAATCCTCGTATACAGTTGTATATATTTTACTAACCCTTAAAAATGCTTAAAATACATAAAAAACTACAAAGCCCTTTGAAAAATTTTCAAAAAGATTTTTCTTTTTATTTTCTTTAAAAAAATATTTTGTATCTACTTCTTGCATCTGCATGTGCATTTTTCATAATAGTATTGACATTTAAACTAGTCTGGAATAAAATTGAAAAATGGAGCTTGGTTATGATCTTAAGTCACTTAATTTCAGAGGAACATTATAAGAACTCGAGTTGAGACTTTTCAGGTCCTTGCGACTTGATTCTTCGAGTCCATAAAATAAAGTTTACATGTCATCTTGATGAGTCTAAGTGGTATATTTAACAACACATGCATGATTCTTGTAGATCATGACTTATCTTGGACAAGCACTCTACACGTAGCTCTTCATGTATGAGGTGGTGAGGGGATAGAATTCTTTGATTTGGAGTAGCACACGGGTGTGTAACAACTAGTGGGAACATCCATCTTTCTCTAGGGAGGATAGTGCATCTCAAGCTGGTATAGTCGCATTGAGGTCTAAAGACAGGATACTGTGGGTTGCAATAATACTTCAAAAGAGGAATAGTCTATTGGCTTAGAAGAAAAACTCCTTATGTATATGCTGCAAATGTGTATATATTCAAGAAAATGCAGAATCTCCAAAAATGAACAGGCATGTTGGAAAGTAAAATACTTGCCAGAGTGTATATATAATGATGAGCTTCAAAGTCAAATTATTGTGAGCTTGCAGCTGGATGACGTGACTACACTGGTCATGCATCCAAGGATATGTAGCTACAATGGATACCTTCTATTCTTTTCTCCATCTTCTCTTCTTGAGTTGGTTTCACTTGAACTTATAAGGGAATATCCCTGCTCCTCGAGGAAAGAGTTGCTAGACCAGGGGACAATAGTTACCTTGTTGAGGGAGGTTGTTTCTTTGTTACTTTTGAGATGGGGATCTATATTTCACTTATACCATACAAGTAAAGATTCATAGTCATAAGAATTTGTGTATGTATACTTGTTCTATCCTAACTGTTGAGGCGACTTGAATAGGAGTCTTGTGAAACTCAATGGTTGTTTGGTTTCAAATCCATTTCCCATTAAGGTTCCACCATGCTATTAACCCAAAGGTCTAATCGAGCTCCATACCACAATTTTATGAAGATAAGTTTAATACTCAATGTTTATTCTAAGTTCTATATTGTTCCTTTATTCTTTTATTTGATTCACTTATTCTTTCAAATAAATGTTTGCTAAGGGACAAGCAAAGGTAAAGCATAAGGGGATGATGAATATGCATTTCATCATCTTTATTCATTTATTTTAGCTTAAAATCACTTATAAAACACATGTATATATCAATAAATCCATCTTCTTACTAACTAGCATCTTTGTATAAATATTGTATATCTTTAACCTAAAATAAATAAATAAATAAATAAAAGAAAATAAAATAAAAGATTATATATATGTAATAGATACATGCTTAATCATACCCCGAGAGAAGATCAATCCTTGACCTGATCGACAAGGAATAAAGTAGGATGAGCTAAGGTCAAAAGGCCAGAAAATACTTGACACATGTATATTCCTCACTTGTATAGTATTGTCTATATTTCACACTATTACATATTACATGCTATCACATTGACTTATTCATATTTAAATCCCTTGTAAATAAAATTAACTCCTTGAAAATTGTGTATATAAAGTTCTTGTGTAAATAATAAAATGATTTTTATAAAGACTTGTAAATATTGTGTAAATAAAATCACTCTCACAATGCCACATAGCTCAACTTCCAAGATCATTTTCTTCTCCAACTAAATTCCATGTTCATCAATTTCATTGTATTCCAAATTAAATATTCTTTAAAATAGAGGTGATTCCATAAAATTCTGAGATAAGGTGTGAAATGTGGCAAATTGGGGTATTATGGTATGTTGTACCTATGTATATTATGTGTATTATTTAATTCATTGTTTCATTATGCATATTTGTGAATATTGTTATTTTAATTACTTGTAAATATTGTAATAACTTATACAAAATACACATAAAAATACAAAATCTAAATAACAAAAATAAAATCATGTATTTATTGTATATGTATCATCATGTATATATTGCACTTATACCTATTTACTTAACATAATAAATTGACTCTTTAAAAACAAATAAAAATATCATTAAAATCCTTGTAAAATATTGTAAATAAATAAATATTCAATTATGTATATTTGTATAGAAATAATTAATTTAAAAAAATAAAAATGATGTGTATATAGGTATACATACTTGTTAATAATACCATATATTTATTTTAACCCTTGTAATTATATTATTTAATTAATTAAAAATTTCCAAAATAAACTTTAAATTATTCCTAACATTTTTTATGGACATTACCTAATTAAATAAATTAGTTTTATATTTTTTATCGAATTATTTAACTTTTATATATAGTTTTTGTCGTGTAGCCTATTATGGTGCTATTTTATGAGCGTTCGGATTGGTTGACCCGGGTTTGTTGACCAGGTTCAACTGCTCATCTACACCCCCTCGCCCATTAACTCTACCTTTGGACGTTTCTTCTCACAATTTTCCCAAATGTGCCATCAACAAAATGCACCCGATTCCTTCTCGTATTTTCTTACTCATTCATTCTCCTCCCACACCCACATGTTAGTTCCATCGATTGATCCACGAACTACACCCATTTATAAATTCAAAATCTGCCACACTTCACTCTATAAATATCAACCCTCTACCTCCAGTGACTCTTCAATCTGTCTTTTAGCCCTTTAAATACCTTCGATCGAGTGGGAGAGCACTTCTTTGGTGACAACGAAGTTGATCTCCGATCTTGAGGGAGTTTGGAAGGCTAGATCACACGATTCATCATGTCGTCGGAGAGCTCTGTCGTGTATTACAACTCCCCGCCAGCCACATCAGATTGAGGACGAGAACCTTCACGTTTCACCCGTAGGTAATCATAGTTAGTTAATCTTTAATTTTAAAATTTTATTTCGCATTTAATTCTTGTTATAGGCTAAAAGTTCAATCTTCACCTTCAAACCTCCAATCTCCAAATCGGAGGAGCTCCATTCACAATCAAGTACCCCTGACTACGCCAACACCTCTGCCACAACTTTCTCCACTTCTTCTACCTTTTGCCCCCCTCCAGTTCCTCATAGATCTGGGGTTCGATTTCCATTCCGACCACTCTTTACCGGAGACCCCCCCCCACCCCATCCATTTCATATGATTTTGACCTAATTTTTTTGGCCATAGGATACTTCCAAGCATGATCTTTCCAAAGCAGGTCTAAGCAGCTCCATAGCTCAAGCATAACACAACAATCGAAGATCGGAGCTGGTTCCTTGAGCATAGAACCGTATACACCTCCCAGATCTACTCCCTGGCGATTTCATGAAGAGTTGAGGTGCACATCAGACGCGGAAAGATTCGAGCAACATTTTAGGTGTGAATTCAAGAGAATCCATTGAAGAATGAGGGAGAATCTAATGATCAAAGCTAGCATAGGATCCCCCTCTTCCTAGTTCGTCAAGACCCTCTCGTAGCCGTTTGATAAAGAACACAAGGTCCAATTTAGATCTCAGCCATCCGTTGAGCCCCAAAGTTGCTTCGTATATATGATTATCAAGCTGCTTCTAGCTGTTCAAGCACACTTCATCTATATCCATTCAATCTTCAACGCACCACATCTGAGCCACCCCATATACCACGTCATTTAAAGGGTACAATTGTACCCTTACCCTCTATATTACTTTTATTTGCAAATAAGTCAAATAAGTCCCTAGTTGACACGTGAATTTCTTGTATCCACTTGAACAATTGCACTTTAGCCCTTCGCATTTATTTTATTTGCATTTTCATCATGTTTGAACTGTCCGCGTGCCTAGCACGTGTTTATTTGGGTAAATTGTGTAAATTTTCTGAAGAAATCCACCTGATCGATACAACGACCTCTTTATCTCTAGATCATGTGTGGTTTTTCAATACTCGTTGTTATATCTTCCGTTGTTAAATGTATAACAACGAACATTATTCGTTGCAAAATTAGCTTTTATTCTTAGCAACAAATGTCATCTTCATTACTAAAAGTTCGTATAACAACGATTCATCCTTTGATTTATTTGTTAAATATTGTACAAACCATTACGAAGTTTATCAACGATTAGAAGAATGCGTAAATGGATAATCGTTGTTATATGATCCATTGCCATAAAATATAACAACGAGTAAAAAAATAATAGTTGAAAATATAAATAACAAGTAAATAATATTCTTCATTGTTATAAATTTAAAGATGATATTGCGATGAATATTGAATTATTCCTTGGCTTGGGTAAATGTTGTTGTAGTGAAAATGAACATTTTATTGTAGCACACTAAATTCGTTGGGAATTACAAGAACATAAGGTAATATTGCAATAAACAATATTTCTTGTTTAATATTTAAAATCAGTAGATATGACAACAAATACTCCCATTATTCCTTGTTGCGTGTCAATTTTGTTGCAGATAACAGAATCCGTGAATGACCAAGAATAGATTGGCAATAGTCTATGATTATTCCTATAGATTGCGGAAGATATAAGTTTCAAGGTTATGACGTACTTGGCATTCGGATCACCTTATCCAAACTAATTTCGCCACATCATTACATTTCAAAATCAACCCCCTTTAAAATACTTATGAAAAAACTAATCGTATAATTCAAAAAGTGTATTTTTATTTGAAAAGGTTTGTAAGAATCTTTTTGTCAATATAATATTTTTTTAAGATATTTATATGAAATTGTAAGTTTACAAGGATATCTTTGTGAAATACACTTGTAAACACATTTTTAATAATTACAATGAGAAATAATAACAAAGGTAAATTATATATATAATCTTAATAATTTAATCTCCCCAAGTAGAAATTCATGGCTTTGGCTTCGTTTATGAGGAATTGGCTCCGGTGGAGGAGGTGTTGGCGGAGGCATTGGAGGTGGTAGAGGTATTGGCGGTGGTGTAGGAGGCAGTGTAGGTGGAGGTGTAGGAGGACCTAGTGGTGGCGTAGGTGGTGGTTTTGGAGGCAACAAAGGTGGCGACTTTGGTGGTGGTGCTGGTGGTGGCATAGGTGCGTGGTGGGTTTGGAGGTGGGGGTGGGAAAGGTGGTGGCTTTGGCGGCGGTGCCGAAGGCGGATTTGGTGGTGGCTTTGGTGGAGGCTCCGGCAGTGGCTTCCGCTTTGGCGGCGGTGGACGGCCTTAAAGCCAAAGGCCAGCCACTGGAGTTTCCATCTATGCATCAGCGAGCGTGATCGTTAATTACATATGAAGCAACTCTAACGTTTGGTTGCCCAAATAAAGACTAGCCATACATCATTGCGTGTATTTTTGTATTGCATGGACACTATTGGATTTCAAACGGAGGGTCATAGTTCACAAAAATATCCGGGTCGATTTTTGTATATTTAATCAGATGATTCATTTACTTTTTCTGTAAGAAGGTTACTATCAATTTTGATTTTTCATACTGTTTTCTGTGTTTAATCCTCTAATTAACCAACTGCTATAGCTTCAGTTGGTAAAGACGCCACTTGTTAAGTATGTTGTCGGAGTAACATCAGGAGGATATTTAACAAGAGCGTACTAATTATTCCAGCATTCTAATTTCGAAAACTAGTAGCTTCCGCAAAGTCTGATACAGTAATAACAAATCCTATAAATACATCTTATATATGATAACCGCATTGATTCCAAACCAAAATAAAAAAAAACCATAATAGAGCGGTCCTAATTATCACCGTATCTATCTATCCATATATCACCAACTCGCCAGCAAAGGAGATCAGTAATCCTTCCCGTGCCGCCTCGCCTCCTCGTGCGCGTGCCGCTCTTCCGCCTTGTGCTTGCTCTCCCCGGCTTCCTTCCTCGCCTCGTCGAGCCGCTCCTCCGCCTTGTGCTTGCTCTCCTCCGCCTTCGCGACCACCGATTCCTTGATGCTTTGGGTTGTTTCCTTCGCCACTCGCCACGCCCCTTGCACGGTTTGCTTCGCCATCTCTCCCAAATTGTGGACCGTATCCGCTGTCTTCTTCGTACCTTCCTTGGCTGTGTCCGTCACCGCTTCGGCTGCCGCATGCGTCTTATCTCTAGCCGACTCTCCTACACTTGTTGCTTTCCCCTTGACCTCATGGGCAGTCTCCTTTGCTGCTTCCGCCGCCTGCCGTCCTTTATCGATCGTCGACTCCGCCACATGGGAGGCTCTCTCTTTAGCTTCCTGTGCTGCTTCCTTCGCCGTCTCTGCCACGTGCTCAGCTCTATACTTCGCTTCATGCGCTGCCTCCTTCATTGCCTCCGTCGCATGCCATCCTTTCTCTCGAGCTGACTCCGCCATCCGCGCAGCTCTCTCCTTTGCTTCTTCAGCAGTCTCCTTTGCCTTATTGACGCCTTCCTTCACGGCATCACCGGTCGCCTCGGCCGCATAGCGCGTCGTATCTTTGGTCGTGTCCTCGACCTTCTTGGTCGCGTGCATGGCGTTTTCCCTTGCGGCCTCCGCCGCATGCATGCTCTCCTCTCGCGCCTTGCGGGCCGATTCCTTGAGCTTGTTCTTGTCATCGTCGGCGTTGTATGCCTTAGCGTCAACAGTAGATTTAAAGTTATGGCTCTGCGAATTACATAACACACACTTTCTTCTGTTGATTGGATCAAATACCTGAGAGGATTTGTTGTGGAAGGCAGAAGGTGGGAAGAACACCCTGTTGGGTTTGACAGGAGCCAAAGCGTGAGGTGAGGCCTTGGAGACGCCGAAGAGGACCACTGTTCTGATCAGTGACAAGGACGACGCCATGCTTGTAGCTGTGGATGATGCCCGACTCCTGCTGTAGATCTGTTTCTCTTCTTCGATCTCTTCCTTTAGTCCTCCCTTGCTCAACTCTACTTCATGCAAATCCCCCTCAACTGCCGGAGAGGATATAGCGCACACGTAGAAAGGTCGATGCACACGTTGCTTCCATGCAGAAGAGTTTTGTAGCAAAACTCCACCTGTTCTACGTGTCATCTTGCAAATTTGTGACAGGTGCAATTAGGGGGGCACGGATCCTCTGCATTGGGTCGTGAGCCACTCGATGAAAGAGCAGTTCACCCAAAGTCAGAATAGTTTTTAATCTTTATCGTGTGAATCATTCAATCTTGATTGAGTTGTTCACGAGAGGATCTGTACTTCAATTAGTATTCGACAGAAAAGATCGCAAATCATCGTCAAATCATCGTCAACATGACAAACAATCACAAGAAGAACAAATATATATAACAACAATGACTTTAGGTTAAATGGGATACCTACCATCGACAAACTTATTCAAAAAGTTGGATCAGGTTATCAAACCACATCGTCATTATGGCAAACTAAAGTAATCGAATAGATGGAGAAATGTGGTTAAAACATCTAATTAAATTATAGTGACTTAACTTACATAAAATATAGTTGATTTAAAATAGATATAAAGTACACAATATATATACACACACACATCTTATAGTACACGTGGAATATTTTTCATATTTAATATCACACATGTAAATATATTATCTAGATTAAAACCTCATCTATAATAATAATTTATTAATATTTAAATTCAAATGGTACAAGAAGCTGTAGTTTATTCTCATTTTTGAATAAATTCAAAACTGAATGCACAGTTAATTTCGGTTCAATCTAGTTAAACTGAATTCGAAATAATCAATTAGATCGGTGATTTAACCGAAATTAAGACTTTCAAAATGAATCAGTCTAGGTTCGATTCGCCGATCAAATCGGTTGTTCCGATTGATCTGGTTTTCCAAACATTGTATATCACACTAAAACTAATATGGGATAACCTAATTCTAGTTTTCATTATTTAGACTTCAACATGGATTTCGCATGCTACAAAAATTCTAATGGAAGAAACCATTTTATAAAAGAAAGTCGAAATATAATCTAATATGAGATAATGAAGCCATCACTGATCCAAACTCAACAAGTTGCAAATATCATTATTTCTCGATAGTGACTTCAATCTAAATCCATCATGATGAGATCCCTGCTCTAGACCACATCCCTGATCAACATAATTCTAGACGGTTGCTAGGGAGGTGATGAATCTCGTATTCATCATGCTAAAATTGGTCATTTAGGCTATGTTCCCCATCATCCACTTGTAATTAATCATTAATAGAGCATTATTAGCATTCATACATGTGTGAATAATATCTACATTTCATCATGCATAATTGCATTTAAAATCCCCCGTGTAAATTAGCCCAAAAAGCCGCTAACTTCTCACATTTTTAGTTAATTCATCCTAACTCCGATTGACCCAAAACCACTTCCTTGTGTATATATTACTAACTTTTTTAAATAAAAAATATAAAAAAAATACTAACTCTAATAAGTGTCAAATAATCCCAAAGTCAAATTTCACATCTGACAGACTAAAATGAGCATATCTCCCGCATACAGTGTCCGATTTTGGTCTACTCACTTTTAAAGTACTCCAATTTTAAATACCTTCAAAAGAAGACTAATTTCGTAAAATTCGGAGCTCATATGTGAAAGTTGGGTTTTGGGCCTCTTTTGCGCATTTTGACTTTTTGCTATTTTTGACCTGAGTTTTTATGTACATAATTAATCCTTTTAATTTTATTTCTTCTTCATTTGTGTTCTTTGATGAAAGTTTTATTAAGAGACACAAAAATATATATCTAGATCAAAACTGAAATCAAAGAAACTGACCAAGTCCAAGCGTCCGTTGCAAGTCTGTACAAAAGTTGTGTGATTCTGACTTCTATTTTATTTTCCTATTTTCTTACTTACTAAAAATCCAAAAAAAATAGATTAGTGTGTAATAAATTTTTCTGTATTTTATCGTATTTTTCTATAATTTTTATCCTCTCTAAAACCACCAAAAAATACAAAACTCCAAAAATCGGTTTTCTATACACATGGAAAGCCACCAAAAATACCACTTCGCACAAGTGACCTCTTCTGCTCATGGGTCTTTCATGAAAGTTGTAGATCTCGTCGAGACGAACAATTTTATGAAGAAAATTTTTTGATCCGAGGTCATCTTCTATCTCTTTTCCCATCTTCAAAAATCAAATTTTTTTGGTGCCACGTGGCAGCCCCTGGGCGTGCCACGTGGCACCCCACCTCCTCTCACTCCAGGCCCTCCCCCCGGGTCACGTGCCCAGCACGTGACCCATATTCTTCCCCATCGAGACGTTACCCCCTCCCCTTCCCGCAGCCGTTCTCCTCTCCCACCATTAAACGCCGCCGCCATGCGCGGCCATAACCACCGCCCCCTGCGTAACGCCTCGCTCCGCCAGCCCCTATAAAGCATCATGCCCTCCACCTTCGCCAACCATCCGCCCTTCTCTAGCGCTGGTGACAGCGGCTGCATCTTATCGGCGCGATCCAGAGGTTCCACCGTCCTCTGTCCTGCTCTTCTTTGTGAAGATGGTCTAGCTTCGGAGCTCCGCCACCTCCTCGAAGCAATCACCGGAGAGCACCTGCTTCTCCTCCCTCCAGGCGAATCCACTCCCCTTCTTCCTCTTCCTTCCATATCTTCTTCTTCTTCATTCCATAAAGCAAATCCAACACGACACCCGGTCCAAACATCACCATCATTCACATGTTCCCTCCACGTTCTCCTCTATCTCACAAACCTTGTCCCCTCCAGCCAACAACGTGGCTGGAGATACGGCTCCTTTCCCCACATCCCACGGGAGCCCCTCACCCCCTTTATCTTCTTTGGGTTTAACGCCAAAGCCGGGCAGAGAAGCTCGAGCTTTCATCATATCTCTGCAGGTCTTCAAAGAGGAAGGATCTCCAGAACTTGGGTCCCTCCTGCGTGCCATTGTGCTTGAGCAAAATAATGCCACCACTACCGTACTCTCGCAGAGATCTTCAGCTTTCAGGTTGTGCACACGATCGTTCATATCCACACAGAGCAGAGCACCGAGTATATTGCTAGGTTTATAAAATTTTGAGTAGGATCTTGATTCAGTTGGACTAATTTGTGTTGAATATTTTATTTGAGTCTCTAAGTGCTTGAACAGACTGCTTGAGATTGAACTGGTAATACTCAATCCGCTAATCATCCAATGTCAGGTATAAATTCTCATATTCTATACAAGTTAGATTGATATATGTTCCTTTTGATTGTTTCGAGATTGTGATATATCTCCATTTCCTTTGCTTGACACTCCCGATTGTTTTTACTGTCATCACATACCGGTTTAGAGGAAGCCCTTGTACAAATAGGAGTCAGTCATATTTGACTCGTCAACCTGGAGCTTTTCCATTGTTGACAATAGTATAAAATCCCAACAAGAACTTGAATCTACACTTGCGAGCATTAATTTCCTTTAAAAAATTAATTGTTGTTATTAGTGTTCTGTACATGTTTATAATAACAAGTGGATGTTGGATACCATCTTAAACATAGTGATGCATAAGTACAGAACTTGAGATATCTACGTGGGCAAAGTGGCATAAATATCCATCTTTATGTTTTCTGTATCCTGCAGAAAACTCAAACAAAAAGGTTTTGCATCAAACATTTCACGATTCCATATCCTATTTCAAGCTATATAATGTCCTCTGTCTGAAATACTTAATGATGGGTAATAGTAAGCATGAGGTGAATTGCATTCTTGATTCGATGTCTGCAATTTAGATTATAGCTTTCATGTATTGCTAACCAATTTTCATTTCCAGGCAATCATGCTGCAAGCATTTGATGGGAGCAACACGTTACCAACCTCATTTCCACAATACATATTCACAGAAAAGAAGCATAAAGTAATCAACATCTAGCCATAACTATCTGTCGTGACTATCTCGAGCACCATCGTGCTCCATTTATTTCCAGGTTGTCTACCGGCTCGCCATCCGCTTTGCTCGGCCACATCGTTCCCCGCCGACGAAAGCCGCACCCCCGAAGCTTCCATCACCGGCACCTGGAGATTGGGCACTCGAGCCTCCATCTCGGAGTTCCTGAACCTGCCACGAGCGCCCAACTCTGGCGAAACACGTAAGGAGCACGTATTAGCTGAAAAACTGCAGACATACCCCCGCTAGTTCTTGAAATTGCAAGGAAGACCCTGTCGTCCACATCACGTACCCGGTGCATGCGTGTTGGTTAATTACAGAGGCACTTCATGGGCTTTCACATATGCAGATAAGTCCTTCCAGGGACTATTTTGTTATAAAACTCTTAATTTTCTTGCACATTAGTCCTAAGAACTTCATTTTGAAATACCTTTTGCATCTGAACTCCAGTTTTAGCATATAATATATTGTTTCGAAGCTTATTTCGTGCTCCATCACTTTGTTTAATTTGTAGACAGGTCTGAGGTTGTCTATTGATAATTATTATTTGAGGATCATCACTGACTTTTGCAGGCTTAGTTTGACATATCTGTGCCGCAATTACCTTGGAAAATTTGATGATTTCTTTAGCAGGAGTTCAGTTGAGGACTTTACATTGATTAACCTCTTGTGCTTATTGATGATAATTCCCACAAATTTATTAATTGCAAGGGGTTAGATCAAAGATCAATATATTTGACTCTCTATTTGGTTGATCGACTATTAACTTGGAGAAGGCAATTTCCATTGAATTTTTGACAGGAATATACATTGATTAATCTCTTTACCTGCAACTTGGAGTTGATAGATCTTTCTGGGTGTTAATATTATTCGATCTATGATAATATTTGAGGATTAATTGACTTTATTAATTAATGATTTAAATCGTGAAAAATCACAGATCTTGAGCATAAATTCTGTTTATTTTTCTTGCATAGCATTTTCATCATTGCATTGTATATTTTTGCAACACAGAAATTAATCGAGCATTTATTAACTATTTAATTTGATTTAAGGCTACGCAACTAAAAATCACCGTTCCCTGTATTCGACCTTGGTAAACTTACCAAGTAAAAATATTCCACAACATTCAAAGATTGTGGTTTTTGATCGACCGATTTTCGCCTCCTATACTACAATTCACGATTATTAAAGAGGTGGATTTCACGTTCATCGGGAGGATCATTAACGGGACATGGCTTTAAAATAGTAGGAAGGAATTCACAATATCGAATGTTAAACCTGATGCCCCTTTGGCCTTTCTCGACTTTTAGTATATTTCACAAACTTCCCTTATTTAGAGTCGAGGCCTCAAACAATGTTGTAAGAAGTAGAAAGAGATCATGATCCCATTTTATTGAGGGGATCCCCTCATTTGCAAACTTGTGTACACATAAAGAAAGAATTGTAGGCTATGATTAAGTCCATGATTAAATTCTGTAACATCCGGGAATTTGCGTAAACCCGAACTCGTCCGATTTTGGGTCTAATGAACCCAATAACATTGACGGTCAATACTAAACAACCTAAAACGACCAATTAGTAGTAAATCAAAAGTCGTTCGGACGAAATCGACCAAAAATCGGTCCCTTCGTAACGCGCGCCGTGAAAAGCCGCGACGCAAATTCGGAAACCGCGAAACGAACCGAGACCGTCATTAGATCTGATTCGATGATACGAGACCAACAGAATCGACCGTTCGTCAATCGGAAGCCGTTTGATATTTTAAAATCGTAAAATTTAACCTCAAACCGAAATCCGTATCCGAAAAATTTCCCCGTACTTTCAGTTGCTTAATGCGATAGAAATGAATGTTGTAATGCAAAATGTGTGATTAACGGGTACCCAGATCCTAGGGGGTTCACAGTTTGGTATCAGAGCAGTGGTACCCCGATACACACATTCGCGGTATTTTAATTCTGATCGCATTAAGTTCTCAGATAACGACAGTCTTCTGACTTGTCGTCAAGTCTGAAAAGGGAAATATGACATTCATATTCAAACACCACAGTTGTCACCAATTTCATTAACTTTCATATTATATCCCAAGAAGAGAAAAGCATATATCATATTATCTGCGAACCATCGATTTTATGACTAAAAATGGTTCTCATGCAGAGCCATGTCATCCCGACCAGACCAGGAGATGACTAACAAACTAGCACACATACTGATTACTCTTATAGACCTTTCCATGTTCTAATTGATTCTAGTGTGACGCATTCTTTTCTTCTTTTGAAACTACTAGTTTCTTTAGGTAGAGTCGTAGAGACTCTCTCTCTTCTCCGTATCACATTCGAGGGACAGGTGGCCAGTTATTTGTCATATCCCTGATAGTCAGGCAATTGCCCATACTTATTGACGGACACGAGATGCTCGCATATTGTCTACTTCTACAGCTTGATGAGTTCGCCTTGATTCTAGGCATAGATTGGTTATCCGCTCGTCATGCACTTGTTGATTGCTTTAGGAAGACGGTTGTCTTCAGAATCCCAGATTTACCCGAGTTTACTTTTGAGGGTACTATACATGACTCCACCATGGAGTGCATTTCAGTGTTGTGAGCCCAACAACTTGTCAATCAGGGTTGTGATTCATATCTTGCATTCGTTCGGGAGGTATCTGATCAGGAGCCGATGATACATGACATCCGAGTAGTTTCAAGAATACCCAGATGTGTTTCCTGATGAGCTACCGGGATTACCTCCTGAGAGAGAGATCGAGTTCGAGATCACATTACTACCAGACACCCAGCCGATCTCGATGGCTCCTTACTGTATGGCCCCAGCTGAGTTGCGGGAGCTAAAGATGCAGTTACAAGAGTTACTTGATTTGGGTTTCGTGAGGCCAAGCACTTCACCTTGGGGTGCTCCGGATCTATTTGTCAAGAAGAAGGACGGATCCATGAGGTTATGCATCGATTACAGGCAGTTGAACAAGAGAACGGTGAAGAACCGTTATCCTTTGCCGCGCATCGATGATTTATTTGATCAACTCCAAGGATCTTCGGTATTTTCGAAGATCGATCTTCACTCAGGCTACCATCAGCTGAGGATTCGAGAGGCAGATATTCCAAAGACCGTATTCAGGACTCGTTATGGACACTACGAGTTTGTGGTGATGCCGTTTGGGCTCACCAATGCACCTGCGGCTTTCATGAATATGATGAACCGTATCTTCCGTCCATACTTGGACAAGTTTGTAGTGGTATTCATCGATGATGTGCTCATCTACTCATGGAATGAATGGGATCATGCGAATGATCTACGGATTGTTTTGGACACATTGAGGGAGCTCAAGCTATATGCCAAGTTGAGCAAGTGTGAGTTCTGGTTATCGCAGGTCTCATTTCTCGGGCATGTCATTTTTGGAGTAGGCATTGCAGTTGATCTTGCGAAGATAGATGCAGTTATGCCTTGGGAGCAGCCCAAGATTGTCACGCCGATTCGGAGCTTCCTTGGGCTAGCGGGTTATTACAGACGCTTTGTCAACGGATTTTCACGCATTGTTCGCCCTCTGACACGACTGACACAGAAGGGAGTCCTATTCATTTGGGACGATTCTTGTGAGCAGGCCTTCAGTACACTGAAGGAGAGATTGACTACGTCACCTATTCTTGCTCTTCCTTCAGGCACTCAGGACTATGCAGTCTACACAGATGCATCTGGAGAAGGTCTAGGAGCAGTATTGATGCAAAGAGGACAGGTGATTGCTTACGCATCACGGCAGTTGAGACCGCACGAGCGGAACTACCCCACACATGATTTGGAGTTGGCGGCATCTTTGCCTTGAAGATCGGGCGTCACTACCTATATGGGGTAAATTTTGAGATCTTTACCGACCACAAGAGTCTGAAGTATATCTTTGATCAGAAGGAGTTGAACATGAGGCAGCACAGTTCACGGTTATCTGTCAGCCCATTTCATACCTGTCAACACGACTTATACTCCATCTAGGTTGGCCAAGCTCTATGTGCAGAACATTATCAGGCTGCATGGTATACCACGAGAGGTGGTGTCTGACAGAGATTCGAGATTACATCTCATTATTGGCATCAGTTTATGTCAGCACTACCGACAGAGCTGAGGATGAGTTCTGCATATCATCCGCAGACAGACGGGCAGAGTGAGCGCACCATTCAGACACTTGAGGATCTACTTCGCGCATGCACTTTGGAGTGGAAAGGGTCCTGGAAGGACCATTTGCCTTTAGTAGAATTCACGTACAACAACAGCTATCACTCCAGTATTGGTATGGCACCATTCGAAGCCCTATACGGGCGAAGATCTCTTACACCTCTCAGTTGGCGGGAGGTAGGTGACCATGCTCTCTACTCCGTAGATCTCTTGGAGGAGACTGCGAGAGCTGTTGATCTTGTGAGACGGAGGCTTCTAACGACACAAAGCCGCCAGAAGAGCTATGCAAACCGTCGGAGAAGAGATTTGGAGTTCCAGATAATCCAATCTTTCCTCTTCATCCATTCAATTATAACATATGTATGGCATTTAGATAATCACATACTAATGACATCCCTGTAAATTACAGGTGGGAGATTGGGTATTCTTCGTGTATCTCCCATGAAGGGAGTGCAGAGATTCGGTGTTCGTGGTAAGTTGGCGCCACGATATGTTGGACCGTTCGAGATTCTGGCTAGAGTGGGGAAGGTTGCTTACCGAGTAGCTCTTCCTCCACATCTTTCAGCTATCCATGATGTCTTCCATATATCCAATTTGAAAAAGTATGTGCACGACCCTCGGCACATCATCAGTTACGAGAATCTTGACATAGAGCCTGACTTAACGTACGAGGAGAGGCCAGTACAGATACTTGACCGTGATGTGAAGAAGCTTCACAGTAAGGAGATTCCATTGGTCAAGTGTTGTGGTGTCGACACGGCGTCGAAGAGGCGACATGGGAGACCAAAGCCGACATGCGGGCACAATACCCGCAGCTTTTCTGATATAATCTTCAAAACAAGCATTTGTAAATAGATACATGATAAATATATGGCTTGTTTTCTCTTTGAGGTTTTTATGGGTTCAAAACCCTTTGAGGTTTTTATGAACATATGAAATCTCAACAAGACACCTATTAACCTTGACTCGAGTCTCGAGGACGAGACTCCCTTTGAGGTTTTTATAATTGTAACATCCGGGAATTTGCGTAAACCCGAACTCGTCCGATTTTGGGTCTAATGAACCCAATAACATTGACGGTCAATACTAAACAACCTAAAACGACCAATTAGTAGTAAATCAAAAGTCGTTCGGACGAAATCGACCAAAAATCGGTCCCTTCGTAACGCGCGCCGTGAAAAGCCGCGACGCAAATTCGGAAACCGTGAAACGAACCGAGACCGTCATTAGATCCGATTCGATGACACGAGACCAACAGAATCGACCGTTCGTCAATCGGAGGTCATATGATATTTTAAATTACAAAATTTAGTCTTAGACAAAAGCCGTATCCGAAAATTTCGGGTATTCGAAACTCGACCGAAAGTATATCAACATTATACTCAAATTGACCGTCATTTTGAGACGGTCAAAACAAGATATTGTGCGTCAAATTCCGAGACCCGAGGAGCGCATACGGTTCATTTTAAGTTTGTAAAAAAAATATAAAACCTTAGTTTCAGTAGCAGTCGGCTACTGTTTGTGTAATATATATATATATATGTTTTTTTTTTCTTTTAGCCACCTAAACCCAATTACCACCACTTGCCCTCAAGTATTTCCACTTGGCAACCAAAGGCCTCCTCTCTTCTTATTATTAATATCCAGCCCACTTCCCTCTTTCTTTTCTCTTTCATTCCAACGAAACCCTCCTCCCCCATCGTCTACTCTCCTTCCTTCCTACTTCTTTTCTCCATTTTAACAACAATTTTCCCCTCTTTGTTAAAGTTGAGCTGTAACAACATCATCCACACTTCTCAGCTGGATTTTTCAACACCTCCAAGCTACTGCAGCCTTTGTTGCTGAATTTATTTTTGGAATTTCCTCTGCATGCAAGCCGTAAGAGCCCTTCCCTCTCTTCTTCTTTTCTCCCAAACATCTTCTTTTCATTCTCCTCATTTAGTCCAGCCGTAGATAGCTCCTGCAACCTCTTTTTGGAGTCCCAAACAGCAACAAGATTAGATTCCTATTGCTGGATTTTGGAGCTTCATTCAAAGAAGTTGTTCCAGATACAATTTCAGCATCTAGTGAAGCCATTCTGGAGCTGTGTGCATGCTTTGGATTCCAAAACTTGGAGAAATCACAGGTACAATCCCTTTTCCATTCTTTTGCTGCCATGCATTGCAGTTCTACCCCATCCTTTTCCTTGACTCTCCAATATACTGAGATGAAATGGCTCTCTGAAAGTTTACTGCCGACATGTGATTATTATTTTTTCCTTTTAAAGAAGTTCAATTTATATAATTCTATATAGATCTGTTTCTATAATTAGATTGGTTGGAGGTGTCAGTTTGAGCTGGAAGGAGTTTGCATTAGTTTTGTTATTTACTAAAATGAACAGATATAATATAATTTTATCTTTGAAACATCCAACTCAGAAATTCTCTCTGGGTGCATCAATTGATAAGCACTTATATTATATATTCTTTCGAGACACATCCTCACAAGACTGGTGGAATCAACATGTCACCAAATCTATAAAGTCGATGTTAATTCCATTAGTTGGACCAATGTGGTCTTATCAAATCAGATTGGACAGAAAAGTTCAATCTATCATGTTTCAACGGTAGGGGGAACATGCCAAGTCCAGATAGAAGGTCAAAATGATTCTGATGAAATCCGGATGCTTGATGACTAATGAATCAAAGAAGGCAAAGGACTGTGGAATAGGGTAAATGGGAGGTCCAAGGGTCACGATCCAGTACAAATATCTGGTTAAAACTTGATCTAATTCAATGACTTATTGGCCATGGATTGGTAGAGCATACAAATAAGAAATAAAGTACTTGTTATAAGGAGACAATATCGAAATTCTAGTTTAGTCTGTACTTAAATCATCCAATATTGTGGGGTTGGCCCTTAAGTAGAACAAGAAGATGCATGAACTTAATAAAAAAAAGGGATTTGGGCACAAATCAGTGAGGTCAACAATAAATTCTGTCAAATTTCCGGCAGTGCTTAACTAGTACCAATACTGATGCGTTGGCCTAAGAAAAGTTGAGCTACATAGATTTGCACGACATCCATATTCAATATCTTATCTATATCGTCCTTTATATTATTACATACTTGGTAAAAATTATATATATCCGCAGCAAGCAGGGTAAGTTTAAGGAGACAAATGACTTCAAGGATCAATTTAAGAAATGTGATCATGCTCGATAAATTAATTCTTGGCCAGCTAGGATAGCAATGACAAGAAGGTAGGAAGGTATCAAGCAGTTGAACTTTTGATCAAAATTTCCAGATCCAGAATCCAGATTCCTTTAGTATTATTTTGGAACTTATAAACAGTTATAAAGAAGGGCACAAGTGGTAAGGAATGGATCAGAAGAACATGAGCTACTGCATGGGTCTGGTAGGATTATCAATTAACACAACATGATACAGTTTTGAGTGAATGTGAATTAAATCTATAATTATGTAAATCCATATGGTAATGACATCAGTGAGATCGTTGATAAAGGATCTAGATCTATACAAGCAACCACAAAATAATGAGTAGTCAAGGAAGGAAAGTTAATGGTGAATCAATGACTATAAATTATATTGCCGGTCATGGTGGCCTTTTACACCGGACCGTGCGAGGGGGCGGTGACCCTCACCTGGGCGGAAGAAAGGAAGCCCAGTTTGGGCAGCGGCCGCCAAGTGCGCGGGTCTAGGATCCCAGTCCCCCTTCGGTTTTTAACGTGAGCTCACAGTGTTTTTACACCTCGTTGGGATCCCGACTTTAGACCATTCCGCTGACCCTGTTTTAGGATACCCAGGCGGGGGATCCTTGGTTTTCAGTTTTACGTGCGAGCTCGGTTGCCCGTTACCGGTCGGGCTGTTTTCTAGAGCGACTTTTCCGGGAAGTTCCTCTCACCCGTCTCAGTGGCGTAGTTTGGGAGTAGACCTATCCCTCTATTGGACCGTCCTTCCAATTAGAGGGCGAGACGGAAGAGCCTTTTGTTGGCTTCTTCACCGCTTGAGTTTTTCTTCGCCAACAGACTTGGCGATTCTATATCCAGATCCTTCAAATCTATATCTATATCATTTAGAGTTACATTTGAGACTGTTGCACTAAGGTTTGAAGGGATTGATTCTACATCCAGATCATCCATCTCTATATTCATACCATCTAGAGTTACATCTGAGACTGTTGCACCTAAGGTTTTAAGGGATTATAATTAAAATTGAGTAACTAGAAAAGATACTAATCTGATTCAAAATCCCTTTGAGTTAGTGGACGTGTTGGGAACTTAGTTAGGATGCATTACACAAGACCGCATGCCTACGGAGGCCCCCCAACCCTAAGACATTCCCCAAGTCTTAGAGTCATAGTGTGAGGTTTCACAAGAACCAAGACCACAGACTATCCACTAACTTAAAAGAGTAACTAGACTTCAGAATTTAATAAACCATTATATCTTCTCATCTTATTTTTCCCATCATCAAAACCCAAACATATGATCTCTGAGTAATATGAGAATGAAATATCATACTTATGATCAATTAGTCACCATAGAAATATACTCGTGTGGGAAATGTTGGAATAATGGCTGATCATCAGAGGTGCTTGCTAGAAATTTGGAAACCTTTTACATTTGCAAGTAGAAATAAATTTTAAATTTGAGTTGCTCATGCCTCTCTACTTGCTTTCTTTTGTAAATAATAAATGCCTGTTATTTTTATATAAGTTTTTTGGAGGTACCAGCAACCGCTGACGCCTTTTCTTCCTTGCACGCTTGGCAGGCAAACAGCCTGCAGTTCAGTAGCTATACATGGATTCAGAAGATAAATTTTATACCCAATGGTATGGTTTATTTTGTGCTAGTTTCTGTTCAATGTATAATGTATTATGTTTCTTTCTCTTCAGTCAGATTTTGGGATATAATGTATGTACTGTCAGACTTTGTACATGTAAAATATATGGAAGTTAATGAAATGAAATAAGATTTTGGTGACCATTGTTCTATGTGTTTGTGGTTATAAATGTTGATTGTGAATGTCAGATGAAATTGTTTCATTCGCGAAAAATTTCCCCGTACTTTCAGTTGCTTAATGCGATAGAAATGAATGTTGTAATGCAAAATGTGTGATTAACGGGTACCCAGATCCTAGGGGGTTCACAAATTCTGAGCGGTATAACTATGAAAATTGGTGGTTTATTATACTAATGTAAGTGAAATAGAAATAAAATACTTGTTCTTGAGCAGCTTGTAGTGTAAAAATGCATCTCTTCCTCCATAGTCGGTAATTTTTTTCAAATACCTATGAATAAATACTTGGCTTCCCTAACATAAGTGGCAGTTTTTACTAAATATTTCTCTTTTATCAAAGCTTTATTTTTTCTCGTGATATTGCAAACGTCAATGTGGATTTTATATCTTATATACAATTTTTTGGATATGGTAATACAATATTCATATTCGTCGATATCAACAACGACATCCATAATTATGTAGATATGGAAATACTTATACGCTTTTCCATGACTGATCATTTATATAGTTATTTTGTATGATATTACTCTTTATACTCTAGATGATTATCTTAATAATTCTGCATTTTTCGTTGACTTTATTTATTTTTAAATGAGAGTGTTTAAAAAACATAAAATAGGTATTGTACAATATGTAAATGCTAATAGTCAATTGCTAATATGTAAATGCTAATAATCAATTGTACTTTTTAACAAAGAAAATAATTTAATGCAAAAATGAGTTTATATGGATGTTTCTTAAATCTATCCTATTTCACCCATTTTAAGTATACAATAACATATAGTATTTGTTACAGAATAATTTTTATTTAGGATTAGTGATGAATGTCATATTTATAGTTATATCATTAGTGAAGGATCATACAGTGCACTTATCCATCGCTATTTTTTTAATATGAACTGATCGCCGCTATAAAAATTACAGTAGCTCAATGTTTCTATATGGATCACCAATATTTGATGTAACAATATGTATTACATTTATCCTTAATTTCAGATATAAAAATATCATTTCACGCTGCAATCATAGATGTCATTGACAATTTAAAAAGTGCTTTTATGACGTTGAACTAAAAAAGATCACTATGTAGTTACTTTATTGTTCGGGTTATGTGTAATGTCTAGTTACGTAAAACATACAAATATTGATAATTATATTATTGCATTCATGTCACATTATTTATTTTTTTATTGGGAGATGAGAGGGATTATGGATGTCGTCAGATGGATGATGGATATACGTGTTCACATATCCGTATCCTTTTTTAAATACGAATGCAATGCATATATAGATTGATAGATGAAAAGCATGTTACCATATCCGTAAAAGATGAATATCAATATAAAATAGATACCAATCACATATGAATAATATTATAAATTCTCAATATAGTAACTTAAATATACATGTATTGGATGGAATAAAATATATAAATATACTAAATGTGATTATATTTTAAAAATTATAGCATATACGATAAAAGAAGGTATACAATTATGTTATATAAAGTTATAAATAAATGTACACCTATATTTTGGGTAAAATGGGGGTAGCCCCCTAGGGGGGGCTAACTTGGCTTCCCCGTCATATTTTCCCCAATTTTTTTACTTCTTGAAAAATCAATCCTTGAAAATTCATCACTATATACATATATGTAAGTACATATTTATATATCAATGAAATAATAGTTTAGAATGTCAAATTTTTCAATAGAATGACATGATTGTATATTTCGAGTAAAAATCTACAAAAGTTAGTCACATTTTCAAGCATTATATATGAATACAATATTGTAATCATTTATTTATAATAACTACTAGAAAAATACTCTAAGAAAGTAGTGGCACAACTTATATTCCACAAAAGAGAGGGACATAACTGATATTGCAGAAGCTAAGAAGGGAATAAGTGCTAAAAACTCTATTATTTCATTATTTAAACCTTTATTTTTTGAAAATTTATCAAACCAACAAAATTGGGTCAATCTGGATCAATCTGGTCTGACACCAGGGTCAAACTGATCCGGCCACTGGTTGGACCCGATTTTTTAATTTCTTATTTTTTGAAATTAATTACATAAAAGTGGCCAAACTAACCAGATCAAAGCTGGTTCTTGGTCCAAACCGATCCGTTTTTTAAATCCTGTTCCTACGGCCACCATCTAAACAATCATTTTTAATGGCCATAGAATTATTGAAAACGGTCTCGTCTGGATGGAGGTTGTACAAGTCTCTGTTTCGTAAAAATTTGAATAACATAATATAGGTATGGAATGATGAAAACCTACGAAAGTATTTTTCAAAAAAATGAAAAAATGAGGAAAATAGGGCGAGGAAAGCCAAGTTAGCTCTCCTAAGGGCAGTCCATTTTGCCCCTATATATATAAATGGATATATCGATTCAGATATAGATTTTTATTGTGATATCAATATTCGTATCAATTTGAAAATAGGTGTGGATACGAATATCAGAATTTGTATGATATTGATAAGATGACAGATCAAATATCGATATATCCATATATATACAACTTGTAAATGAGAGATATGGGGCATTATATACAACTTATTATTTTTCATAGCTAACTATGTCATACATTAATATTCTATTATAATAAAGCATAATACGTAAAGAAAATTAATTGGGAAACGGGGGGCCAGGCCCCCTCCCGCCTCCCCTATCTCTGTCCCTGCAATTCCTCTACCAACTCCACCTCCAATTCTTCTGCCGACACCACCACCAACGTCTCCTCCGCCACCAGCACCACCTCCTCCTCCTATTCCGCCTCCACCACCAGCAGCACCACCACCTCCTCTTATGCCACCTCCGTTGCCACCACCATGGTCACCTCCACCAATGCAGCCGGATCCACCACCAAGTCCACCTCCTGACCCACTTCCATATCCAGCACCACCTCCACCTCCTATACTGCCTCATATTCCATCGCCACCTCCATGACCGCTACCAACACCACCTAGGGATGAGCATTGGGCTGGGCCGACCCAGCCCAGCCCGAAGCCCAGTCCAAAAAACCCGGCCCAATCCAGGCCCAAAGGAATATCAGGCCAGGCTTGGGCCCAATATTTAGGCCCAAAGTTTTTTTGGACCGGGCTCGGGCTTGGCTCGGCCCAGCCCGACCCAACCCAAGGGCCCGGCCCGAAGAGGGTCCGAATCTTTTCTCACATCCTACATGTATGAAAACTCCCATCTATTTCATGTGCACTTTCTTCTTGTATCATGTCTTCATACAATGTTTATAAATCAAGAAAGTCAAACGTGTGACATGAGTTGATTATAAATGTATTTCAATTAAGAATTAATTTTCCTTAATTAGTATTTGGTTTAGATTCTTTTGATTGTTCTTGAATTTATTAGTATTTATTTTTTTCAATTAAAACATTTTCTATTATTGTACATTTATCCAATATGGGTCTTATGTCTATTTTTTAACATGTAGGATATGATACACCTTTTATTGTTAACTGGGTAAGTTTGGTTCACTCTTTCAATTTCTATAAATGAGGGACATTCATAGTATCTAGCATTGAGTACACACGTGTAAATTCGAATTTGGTAGAATTGAATTTTAGTTGTTTCACAAGTATTATGGTACATGTTTTAATCAATTTTGGCTTGTGTAACTTGAGTTGAGATTAACTTGGAATAAAAGAGTCAAAGTTAATAATATCTAATTGGAAGATGGGTCGGCCCGGCCCAAACCTAGCCCAAAGGAATTGGGCGGGCCTGGGCTTGGGCCAAACAAAAAAAAAATTACGGGCCTAAGCCCGGCCCAAGGCCCGAATTTTGTAAGCGGGCTTGGCCTGGGCCCTTCAAAGCCCGGCCCATGCTCATCCCTAACACCACCTCCACTTCCACCGCCAACCCTGCCACCGATACCACCTCCACCACCAACTCCCCTGCCACCACCAGAACCACCTCCTATTCCACCTCCACGACCATGACCTACACCCATACCGCCACCTCCGCCTATCCCACCTCCACCCCCACCACCATGTCCGCTACCAAAACCACTTCCACTACCCCCACCAAACTCGCCACCTACACCGCCTCCACCATTGTGACCTCCACCAATACTATCACCTTTACTTATCCCACCTCCACCCCCACCATGTCCGCCACCAAAACCACCTCCACTACCCCCACCAACCCCGCCACCTACACCTTTTCCACCACCAGCTCCACCTCCACCAACGTGACCTCCACCCGCACCACCTCCTATCCCACTGCCAAGTCCGCCACCAGCTCCACCTCCACTACCATGACCTCCACCAGCACCACCTCCTATCTCCTATCCCACTGCCAAGTTCGCCTCCTCCACCAGAGCCGCCCCCTCCACCTCAACCACCTCCAAAACCACCCCCACCACCTACTCCACCCGCACCACCGTGACCTCCACCAAAACCCCCTCCTCCTATCCCTCCTCCTCCAACTCCACCCCCACTACCATGTCCGCTCCCAAAACCACCTCCCCCGCCACTGAACCCAACTCCTCCACCTCATCCTCGTCGACCACCAAAACCACCTCCCTCACCATGACTACCGTCTAGTCCACCACCGCCACCAAACCCACCTCCACCCCCGTGCCCACCACCGTCCCACCTCCCCCACCATGGTTACCCCTGAATCCACCTCCTCAATCATGACCTCCACCAAACCCTCCACCGAACCCTCCACCACCCCCAAACCCACTTCTGCCATCGAACAATGTCCTCAAGCAACCTACTCTGGACAAGTGACGCACAGCCACCATCATGGCAATTGCCACCACCAATCTCGAACTCCCTGTGGCCCTCCCCATGGTATCCTCCTCTAGAAGATGATCCCCACCACCTCAATTTGCTTGGAACATGGTCTCAGTCTACTAATTATAGAGCATGCATGCTATTCACATTTCCCTCCCGTTCTGTCAAAATGTTCGGACAGGATGAAGTGGGTTTTGCTGTGTGAGTGTGCAGGAGGGCGAAGCCACGAAAAGTCCATGTTCTTAGGTAAGGAGACATCACATTTCGTCTCCATCTCTGTACTTGACGATGGCTTGCTATCCGTATGCTTTAATGCAACTCTCAACCAACACCCAATACGGTTCTCTCTTTGCGAGTCGCGACTCGCGCATTCCGCTGCTTCGCAGCCTGCTGACAATCACGCGCTCCTGATGGCGTCCACATCGTGTTTGTTGCTGCACTGGACTACACGGCCCTCTCATCCAACATGAGCCTTGTTGTCTACATCTCATCTCATTCTGATATCTCCAATGGTAATTGAAGTTTATCCGTTCATGATCATTTGGTTTGACGAACGAGGAAATGGTTAAAAATATGGACAAAATGGAAAGTACAAGTATAATCATGATATGATAACTTTGCCTTGACTTGTCCTAAGACAAGGGAACAGAACAGTGCTTCCAGACGGGAATCAGATGGAAAGTACAAGTATATCTTTGGATAAAGTGATATAAAATATGAGAGTAATTTTTCTCATCTAACTTGGTCAGTTTGATGATGAGGAAGGTAGATAATGTAATCATGTCTTGGATAGCATATTCTGAGATAAAAAGTATTTATCACACAATAAAATAAAATTTTGTTATTCATCGTCATTTGAACTACTTTTTGCATATATCTTTTCATATAAAGTTAAACAATATCTTTTTTTTCCTGTAATTCCGTCTTTAAAGATGGAAAATGATTCAATTTCTGATGGATTCATATCAATGGGGATGTTCAATAACCCTGATAAGATCGTGTATGTATTAAAGAAAACTCCGAGTTGGTACATTCATAACATAAGAAAAATAAGAAGTGTAACTCTTCTCATTATTGGAATTTTTAAGGAAGAAATGGATAAGAATTGTATTTCTTTCATTATTGGAACTTCTAGGAAAAATCGATTTTTTTAAGGAAAAAGGACCTAAACTGTGTAGGTGAGTGTCCAAAAAATTTCACCATTTATCACCAAAAAAGAAATTATTACACATCTAATGGGGTGGAATTATAGATGGAATCAAAAATACAATATTTACAAAAAAATATGATATTTTACATTGGACCAATTTGATTACTTTTTAGATAAATATCAAAGATCATATAATGGTGACAATATACTGTTTAAAATTAACCCTTTTTAATTATGTGACGGATTCATATTACAGTAATTATGTCATTAATAATGATAGTATATGTTTTTCATTTCTTAATATGATATAAAAACATAAACATTTTCATTACAGATTAAACCTTTAATTTCTCATATTTTCACATTTTATCTTATATATAGGGTATCCTTCCATCCATCTTATATATAGGGTATCCTTCCATGATTCCATCCCTTAGGAAGGCCAATGATCCCATGCATCCATATTTGATCCGTCGGTTGCTATTAAAGATATTTTATAAATATTTTTTAATTAACCAAAAATCCATTTTGATCATTGTTCATTATTTTGTCTATAGTGAATATACTCGTGAGTTTGTATTCTAGTTAGGTGATAATCATATAAGGTGAGTTTACAAACTCACAGGTGTACGGAAGTTCATTATTTTGTCCACGAGTATACTTCCTTAGAGTTAGGTGAGAAGAAAGCTATTTACAAACTCATAAAAGAGATAAAGGTCCCGACATACAAAATGAATAGGGACATACAAAATGAATATACTCATGAAGTCCAAAGGTATGTATGATTATCAGTTTACACCATTGAGTTTGTAAATAACTTTCTTCTCGCCAAACTCTAAAATTGAAAAGCTTAAAGGCCGAATTTCACAGTTTTCATTGTGTTGAGTTGGTGAATTGAGGAGTTGTGTTTGTTTAATTTTTGGTGATTGTGTGCATACTTGATCTTCTCTGCGTATTTGTGCCTTTTTCTTGCATATCTTGACTTGACCATTGTGATCTCTCGATCCCACATCTTTTTGTTTCGGAGAAGGTTGATTGTAGCTATCTTTATCTGGATTTCGCGGATCCTGCTTCTTCGTCTCTAGTCGATGCACATCTATTTTATCAGGAGGACTTTACTCCTGACTTTTCTTTTTGTACATACCCACTACATGCACGGTTTCAGCCATCGAATTTTGATTATTACCCACCACGACTATCACATTATCCACCATATCACCCATCCAATACTGAGTTGTTGGATTCACCTCTTATGAGCATCGCTTTTGAGCACGTGACCCGGCAGAAGCAATTGCAACAGAGGATTAATGACATGTCTAACACTGTGACTCACGCTGTTGTTTCACCTTTTTATGCCATGGAATTATGAGAAGGCACCCATAAGAGTTTGTAATCATCAAAAATATAAAAAATGAGAGAAATATAAAACCCAAAAGATAATAATGGGAGGCACTAGCTGAGTCAGTTTGTGAGGAGAGGGCACCCATGCCACATCCTTTGCCACACATACATTCACCACAGTTCCCACCTCCTTTGCCCAAAGGATGACACTGTACAAACTGATCTTTGTCATCCCTGTGTAGATGTTGATTCCTATCTCTTTCCTAATATGCAAGAGATAGAAAATGTTAAAAAATGTTGACCAACCCTTAAGTGATGGCAACTATTCAGGATATTATTGATGTCCCACTTCAAAAGGCGGTGAACCTTTTACATGTGCCCACATCCAAGAAGAGAAAGAAACGACGTAGAACCGAGCGACACATTCTTACCATGGCCAATGTCCATGCCATCACCCATCGCCTGCCCTATAGGAATGGGTACATTCATACATCCTTAGTGAGATATGTCATTTCTGACCATCATTGTGATCACACTCTCCTTGACGGTGGTGCATCGATTAATATAACACCATTCTCCCATGTCGAGACACTTAGTCTCAGGTCTCTCAAGAAAACCAGGATGATATGTCAATTCGTTGAAGGATTCATAAGGATGCCAAAGAGTATTCTTGAAAACATTGTCATGCAGATCCAGAGCATGAGTTACATAATGGATTTTGTTGTATTGCCCATGGAGATCTCCACCTCTATGGAGCATACTCCAATCATCCTAGTACGGTCTTTCCACACCACTGCGAGAGCTGTTATTGATTATGGATATGTAGATATATGCTTTCATTTTGATAACGAGAGCATTTTGATTTAGACGATCATTGTACCCACTGCTAGCCAAGGACCCACATCTTATGAGAGTATACCTATGTTAGCCGATTCCGAGGATTATAACCTCTAGCGGATGAGATCATAGATGTTTTCTTTATAATGGATGATACTGAGACCCGAGGATTCCTCTTCATGGAGGAAGACTCGGAAAGCATAGATCTTGGAGTTCCCTCTTCCTATGAGTGGCGATTTGTTGATGAGATCCTCATCATTTACACCATAGACAACTTATCGCTGAGGGTAGATATAGGAAAGACTTCCTAGGTCGGACCTGACCATACTACTTCCACTGATGAGTTCGTGCCTGTTTGTTTTGAGACTACTGAGGATCGTCATCATGTCAATCCTGATCGGGTTATGTCAGCTAATGACCCCGATATCGAATTGCATCTCGTTAGATCCATTTCTCAACGGTCGTGCAAGAAGGTATGATTTCTACCTTCTTGATCATTGTATAGCCACCACCTTGTATATTCACTTTTATTTCTTTCCTTCCATCTACTATTTCTCTCACCCGCCTCGATATGAATGTTTACCTTGCTTAGGATGTACTTTATCATAAGTATAGGGGAGGTGGACGATTTGAGTGTTCTTTCTTCGTTCTGTTTCATTACTCATGTCGTTTCTTATACTTAGGGATCTCTTACCATTAGTATAGAGGGAGTGATGAACATACACACGTATTTTTTCCTTTTTATCGGTTTACGGGTCCCCTTGCATCTCTCCTCTCTTGTTGAAATTTATGTCTATACTTAGGCATCTCTTACCCTAAGTATAGGGGGAGACATGTCGAGTTGTTGATTTGTTCATTCCCACCCTCAACCCTACATGAATGTTGTATATAGTATGATATACCAGGATTAATTGATCATATGTATAGGAGGCGAGGGGATGGTTGACTTCTCATTCTTTCATTATTCAATCGTTGTAGTATAGGCTTTTCTATACTTAGTACGAGTTATGCCTCCTTTTTTCTCTCTGATCTATGAGGACATAGCTGATGAATCTCTGGTTTACCATCACTATACTCCTTAATTATCATTTGATCATAAATATTTCCATTAAAATCTTCATTAGTTCTACTTTATTAACAATTGATCATTTTCCTGTAAATATCCTTAATTACTGTATATTAATTAACCCTTTTATTTTCCTTATTTTTCTTATTTTATTTCCAATTAAAAATCCTAAAATTTAGGTTAATTATCGTAGATATTTATTTTGGTTTTAAAAAGAAATTTAAAAGATAAAAATTACAAAAACATTAAAATACTTTTTATTCATTAAAAATACTCTTAAAAAAATTGTGTTGTTTGTTTAATCTTTTTTGGCTTTTTCAAGAAACTTGTAGATCTTCTCAATATCTACAACTTTCATGTTTTCACTTTTTTCTAATTTTGCCTCCTTCTATTTCTTTTTTATTTTCTCCTTCTTTTTCTATTTTGAATAATTTGAATGGGCCACATGGCGCTCTCTGGCGTCGCCATGCGGCCCCATCTTTACCCATCGCCCGGCCTACTTCTGGTCCATTTGATCCTTCTCCCGCCTCCATCATGGTCGTCCATCAACACTTCCATCCCGACCCTTCGATCCCCCCTGACCTACCCCACTCCAGACATTCTCCCCTACCGGAGGGGGAGGAGAACTCACTCTGGGCACCCCCTTCTTCACATCCGATGCCCACCATTTCACTCACAACCTTCACACAAGCACGCATCGGCTATTCTAACCATTTGCATGTCATTTTTCCTTTACTAGTCAGATGCCTCGACTAAGCCCCATTATAGAGCATCTACTTCGATGAACCTCCATCGTCTCGTCGCTTCATGTTGTCTCATGAATCCACGATTCATCATCTTAGTATATTGATCTTAGCAAAATCCCTAAGTAAAATCTCAATGTCCATAAAATCAATAATCTAATAAAATGACTCTTCCAAATAAAATACACTAATTATTTATATTATATTATACAAAATAATTAATAATAAAAGATGCAAAACAAAGGAGTTTTTCACTTGTAAATAACTCAAACTTCATGTATTTTTAATAATTTCGTTTCAACTCCTTTTTGGCTAATTATTTCTCTAACTTGTTTATAAAAATGTATATAAAAATACAAAAATATAAAATAAATTTCACCTCAAATAAATACTCTTAGATCTCAAAGAGAAAAAGTCATAAAGCCTAACTTCCCAGTTAAATTCCCATTCCATATGAACTCCAAATTCACTGAACTCACTTTTAAAATTTAAGTTATAAAATTACCTATCCAATGAAAGTATTTTCATTAAAATCGGAGCTTGTTTGCAAAATTTGAATTTTGGCACATAGGTATACATTATATAATATACACATTTTTTATTTATTTTTTATTTACTTTTCTTTATACTAAAAAATCCAAAAAAAATATTTTGTGTTTTATTTCATTTCTAGTATTTTATTTATTTTTATGATGTAAATATCTTTTATTAAATATACAAACAAATTAAAATTAGAAAAGTATAAAAATGTTTACATTTTTTGTTGCATTTTATTTTGTTGATGTTTATGTAAATGTTCCATTTCCCCTCTTTTTAGTAGCATACTTTATTTTATTTTATTTTTTTCATTCTCTATAATAACTCACATTCAACGTCATATTCTTTTTTATCATCCATTCAACTCCACCGTTTTTCTAACCTCCATTCAACTCCACCATTCCACCATTTTTCTACAACTTTCCATTCTTCTTCTTTTTATTCATCTCCTCATCCTCATTTTTTCCCATCCACCATTCTTATAGCAAAAAGGAGGAATCTCATCAAGGTCAATCGGTGACAGCATTCCACCACGATACGAAGTGACGACCTCCTTTCAGATGAGATCTGCGGAGCTCCGCTCCGCATCGCAGTTTCCTCCAGGCCGCTGCACAGCCTCGCATGCTCCGCCACATGCTCAAGGCCATGACATGAGTTCAGCGTAGCTGCTCCGCATTCTAGCAAAGATTCAGATAAGTTTTCTATCTTCTTCTCATTTTTTATTACTAACTAAAGTTATTTTTTGTCTTAGTCATCTTCATTTTTTTACATCATATCACCACCATCATCTTTTCGTATTTGTTTCATTTGTTGTTTGAAAATAAAAAAATTAATATCACAACAGAATCAATATAAAAACATTAAAAAATAAAAAAATAACCAGGTGGTCGGCCCTCCTTTCCTTCACTACTGGCCACCGCATCTTCCACATTCCCACCTCTGCATCGCAACAGCCACCACCATGTGTGTAGTTGTGCTCCCAACACAATCGCCAACTCCAGGTCTAGCCTGACTCCAGCTGCCAGTCAACCTTCATTCCTTGAGCACAACAGCTCGCGTAGGCCCTCCTGCCACAACACGCCGCCTCGTCTAGCCGCGACACCCTTTCTCCTCCAGCTAGCGACCACCTCCGTGCATCATCGCGCTCGCGTCGTGGCTCCTCCTCTTGTCGTCGCCCGCCCCCAAGCATATTCTTTCCCTAACTGCATGAAGAAGAAGGTCTTCTTCTTATTTTATTTTTTATTTTTTTGTAAAAATTGCATTAGTTTCTTTTCAAGTTTATATTATTGCAAAGTAGTCCATGTGCATATTTGCTTTGATTAAGTTCACTTCTGAAACTGCATGGATACCCCTATGTTCAAGAGTTAATTTGGACATATGTTTAGCATCATTTATTTTAATGAAAAATGTCATGTTGTTGAATAATTAATTCTCTATCATTTAGATATTTATTTGGATTTTGTGAGTTTTGAGTAATTGAAAAATGAAAGGAAGGGAGTTACTAAATAAAGGTCTGATAAATCAAGCTCACTATCGTTGAGGCGACTACTCCCAACCTCTCGTTGTTTCAATAATTAACCCACATAGATAAGTAAGCAATTAAGATCTGAATTGCTTATTTTTAAAATATCAAAACCCACACAAATAAAAATATATAAAATTAGAAAAAAAATCTCTAAAGGAAGGCGTCTCCATTTTTAGAATTTTTGTTAATTTTTACATATTTTTAAAATAAAAAATAATCTAAATCAATATATTGATTAAATTCATGAAATTAAAATGGAGACAAAAAATAACAAATAGAATCAAAATTTCTCCAAATTAATTTTAATATTAAATAATAGTATATAGAAAATTCAAAGCCAGAAAATACAATTTTTTTTGAATTTTTAGGAATTTTGTATTTTTTTAAAGATGTCAGGGTATTATATTTTTTTGAGTTTTCTTTTATAATTTTTAGATTTTGGTATGAAGGTTAAAAAACATAAATAAATAAAATATATTTTTTGACTTTATCAAAACATTTTTATATTTTTTATATATTTTCTATTACAAACATGGATAAAATAGTCTCTCTTTTTTTTAATAAATGTTAAAAGGTCATAAAATTGCACATTAAAAATGGGCATGCAACTTGATGCAATCAGAAACACAACCCTATTTTTGTGGATTTTTTTAGAGCAAAATAGCCATTTTAAATAAATACAAGAGATAAAGAGAAACTAAATTGCTAATAAGGGCTTTTCTGCGAATAAAATAAAATCCAAGGACCTTGATGCAATTTTCCCAAAAATATATTGACTAAAGTTCCTGGACTAGAAAGAAATACACAAAGTGATAGGGCCTTGGCTGTGAAATGCCCACCTCACGTGGGTGGCCACGTGAGGTGAGCTTGCAAGGATCACAATGAGATTACACAAAAATATAGGAGCTCACTTATAAATTATACAAAACTTAAATAAAGGTGGCTGAAAGTTTGAGTCTTAATATTAAATTACAAAAAGGGACTGTGTAGATCTGTAAATTACACAAAGCAGGGGACTGATCGAACGACAAATCCTCCTTCACTTATACATGTATCGCTTAGTAGGCGACCGATGACGGTTGGATCGAGCGGCTAGGATTAGATGCCCGTTGGCAATCTGATGGCTCTAGTTCACAGCATCAAACGACATTTGCACGCCCTGGACGAACAAAAGAGATCGGACGGTGCAGACCCCACTTCGAAGAACACATGAAGAACAGGGGCAGTGCGAGCTTTGCTCTTCAAAATCTCATGATGCCCAGCTCCCTTCCGACAGTTGACGATTCACAAAAGTTCCTGGAAGGTCTCTTTAACGATCGGAGGCTTCAAAATGCATCGGCTTCGTCGGTGCGCCTCTGCGAGGTCGGTGTAGGCGAGGGCCTCCAGATGTCTCTATTGATCCCCAAAGACGTACCCTCTAGAGGCTTTTGGCTCAAAATCTGTAGTAAAGCTTGTACACATAAAAAGGAGCGTTTTGGGCTATTATTGGCGATGGGGAGTGACAAGTGGCGTGGATGGGTCTCCTCCACGAGCGGCGGCAGAGGAGGAGCGGTCAGCTTGTTCTATGCAAGAACAAGAGGAATGGAGGTGCAATGGATGATTAGAGGGCGGAGGGGGAAATGATGAAGGTTTTAGTGAAGACGGAGCGTGGCTGAGGTGGTCGGAGTGGAGTAGCGGAGCTAAGGCTCTCGCGAGCGGGTGATTTAGATTTTACACTAGGCTTGACAGAATTAAAAGAAATAAACGAGTACCCTAGGCTACTTTGAATATAAAGATAAAAAAGAATGAAGAAACGGCGATCTACCTAACCTAGTCTGGAACGGGGAGACCTTGCGGCGGAGCGGGCGATGGTGGCTAGATTAGCCTTGATTCAACACCACACGACGCTCTGAAGGTGCCCTAGCCTTCCTGTTGTCACCAGGGAGGAAGTTAACACCTTAGGTTTAGGGTTCGAAGGTGGAAGAGGGATCAAAATTCGAATTTGGTTTGGAGGAGATGCTTTATACATGACCGAGGTGGAAGATCAAGGGAGATCTGGCGGAGCAGTGATCCTCAACCTGAGGAAATACGTAGGCATGCATCATTAGTGACCGAGGCTCAAAAGTGTAGAAGAAATCTATCCAAGAAGAGGCTCATATCGACGTGGAAAAAGATGAGAAATGGGGTCACAACGCAGTTCTAACAAGAGCAGCAGGGGGGTCAGAGATTTGACATGCGGTCAACTCTCTGCGGCACCTGGTTGGTCCACGTGGACCAACTAGGAAAACCCCCTGGAAAATATTAGAAAAACCAGTTAAAATTAATAAATGAATTTACTAATTTTTATTATAAAAATTATTTCTTATTTTCTAAATTATTTTATTATGATTTTTACTTATTTTTAGAGGTATATAATTGCAACTTACTTTTTAGGGTTACATTATAGGTATATTCATTTATGTATTTTAGTCTATTATTTTTATTTTGCATTTTTTATTTTATCAATTTAATTTTTTATTTTATATATTTATAATTTATTTTGTATGTTTAAATATATTTTTATTGTATTTTTCTGATATATTATATACACTTAATTAAATAGAGGTATTATGTATATAGGTATAGATATAGGTAATTCATCTATGTATTTTCTTTACATATTTTATTTAGTACTTTTTTATTATTTTATTCCAGTTTTAATATGTACAAATATTATAAATAATATTTACAAAATTATAAAAAATATAAAATTTTATAAATAATGAATAATAAATAAAATGGATATTTTAATCGGGTAAACTATACAATATGGGTCCAAACCTAAATTTCACACCCTAACTCAAAAAATACTAAACCACCTTCATTAAATAGCTCATTAAAAGTTATATTCAATTAAAGGTAATTTTGATATATTTTGAGTTTTTATTTGAGAGATATGGGTCTAGGAAGTTGGGATTTTAGAATCTTATTTAGACTGTATCTTTATTCTGTGTATTATTTTTGAGTGAAATCAATTTTATATTTTTCTATATTTTATTATATACAACTTTCATGTTCAAAGTTTCTTTATTTGAAGTATAAAAGATGTAACTAAAAATAGGTACCAAAAATAAAGGAATGGTGAATAAATAAAAGATATTTTTATTATATTTTGGACCCTTATCTCCCCCTACTTTATTCCTTGTCGACCTAGTCATCAAGATGCCTAGGGTCTCGGGGTTTAGGGTTATAAAATATCTACGATACTTTATTCATTTTCTTTTCTTTTCTTTTCTTTATTCTATAATTTTGGCACTAAAAGCAGTATTTTATGCACACTTTTACACAACAACGTGTGAATGCTAAAATGCATGAATTAAGGATATTTACACACATCTACTAGGTTTTTAAGACCAAAATAATTAAATAAATATGATGAAATAGAGATTCATCAGTAATTAATTAAATTGTTTGAATGAAAAGTTCATATTTTACCAAATTTAAGCTCTTAAATTCATATTTAACTCACAGTTGCTCCAAAAATTTCTCAAAAATCAGAAATGATGCCTTGAATCATGGTGTAATTTTTATCCAAATTTTATCTTAATTGGAGTTGTTATGTGCCTTAAATAATTTGTAGAGTGATTTTCGTAATTGTTTTTTAATTAATGCCACACACATTATTTTTGTAAAATTCCAATTCTCCTTAATTTCATATTAAAATACATTTTTTTAGATAATTCGCTCTCTGGATGAACTCATAATGTGGATTTATTAGAAATTAAATAATCACAGCATTTCTGTTTTTCATTTAAAAAACATATATTATCAAAAAATTCCAAAATAAATATTGTAGACTCATTGCATCATGTTTAAGTTCCAGTAAAATTTTAATAATTTTTGCATTCTATTTGTGTGAAAAATTGTGTGAAAACCCATAAAAATGTGCATTTTTCATTATTGCATTTTAACCTGTAAAATTTAAAAAAAATGTTCTGCATTCGGATTAGGTTTCTAGAAAAAATATAATTTAGCGAAATTGGATTAAATCCGCATTAAAATTAATTTGTCTAAGTTGTGTGTTTTCTTATTAACTTAATTCACAAGCATTTTGCATTCACGCTTATTTTTGCATTAAAAAATAAAAAACCCTTGTTTGGAAACCTAGACCTAAGTTTTCTGAATTAACTCAAAGTTATTCATTTGCATCCATGTGTTTGACCCCGAACTTGCTTGGGATATAAATTAAAAGACGAGATACTCCTCGCGGAGATCCTTTTCTCGGTTCTGATTGACTAGCTGAGTGTCATGCTACAATGAGTACGATTACCAAATATACCCACTCGGACCATTCTTTCATCGTCCTACCGACACCCAAGCCACTGTGATCTTTGCCAGCATTCCACGGAGGTGTATGCATCCTCCAAGCAACAACACGACAATGGAGGCACCAAGGAGACGTCGTTGGAGAATAGCCAAGTTCGTCGCAGGAGGCAGTACTGCTGAGGAACGAAGAAGTACATGCACCGTCCGATTACTCAGATTGGACAACTCAGATGGTCCCCAAACCTCAGTTGTAGAACCAACACACTCAATGGAGCTGAGCTTGTGTCGAAGCTACTCGTGCCACCCACATGGCCCGGGCCTACCTACACCGAGGCTGACCCCATCTAAACCTCATAGCACGTGTAGAGTATGTGCGGGTTGGGGGGAAATTACATCCATGCCCCCACTAAGTCATCCTATTTGCAAAGAAGTCCTTCCTAGGAGAGTGCTCCTTACATGCGTACATAGGAAAATTATAGAGGACCCCCATCAGAAACTCCATATTGCATATATGCCCCCACATGGACCTTTTTGCATCTTATTTCCATTGTTTTTATTACGATTATGCCCTTGCACTCTTTCATTCATATCTTAAGAGTACAAACTCAATTTCAGTTGATTTCAATTTCATTTTACAACTAATTTGATGCTCTGCATAATGGCATGTTTATTTCACGGATTTGCTGCAAAGTTTATCATGTTAATTTCTAGGTATTTCTTGTGGCATCTGCTCACCAATTAAATGCCTTTATGTCGTTTCGTGCCAGAATTAATAATGAAATTGAATCCCCTTTTTATTGCTCAATAATTGGACTATTTTCTAGGGCATATTTTTTCATGCATCTCTCTGTATCATTGCATCGCAGATTGCATCATTTTTTAGTTGCGTAAAATCAAATAAAGATTGCATATTGATCATCGTTTTATGCACTGCATCACATTTGGTTACATTTTGTATCACGCATGTCTTTCATAAAATAAAAAAATGCATGACCATACATTACGTTATTTGCATCTTGCTCCATATTTTAGGTGAATGAAAATCAATAAAAAATGTGTTTCTTTGCATGCACAACATGCATTCTTGTTCATTGTATCATTGTCTTGTATGCATTTTCATCATTATTTTCACATGATTGTCTTTGCAGTATTTTGTGTGCATCATTGTTTGCTTCATTTATTTTATGCATGATGTTTGTCCATTGGTTGTGTGTGTATGTTATGTCTCCATTTTGTGATTCAACATAAAGAATACCTAGATTAGAGAATTTAATCACCCAAATTGAGTCATTAAGAACTTATTAATAGACGAGGAGGCTTGTGTCCCTGTGTTTGACCTTGGTACACTTACCAAGTTATAAATACTCCACATATCCAAAAGTGTGGTTCTGCATAGATCCAAAACACCTCCTATGCTAGTAAAAATGACTAAGTAGACAACTTTGTGGTTCATCAATAGCTTAAACTAAGTATAGTTGGGTCGTATATACGATGTATATATAATAGCCATAAGTCATATTTTTAAATAAATATGGCTAAAATACTATATGAATCAGATTGTACAATAAATTAACTGTAAAGAATATATCTGTATAAACTTGTACAAAATATTTCAAAAAATCATTGTATATATTCTTTAATAAATTGGTTTAAAAATGTTTTGCAAAATGATTTGAAAATGGTGGGAAAATATCTTGTAAAATATTTTGAAAACCATTTGGAAAACTTGTTGTGAAACACTTTCAAACCTTTATAAAAATCTTTTTGTTTGCAAAATTTTTTTATTTAATGTGAATAATTTTTTTGAAAATTTAGTTTACAAATGATTTGGAAAATGGTTGCAATTTTTTTAAAAAAATATACATATTATTTGAAAATTCTTTGCAAAATGATTTCAAATTTTGTAAATATTTGTAAATTTTGTTTGTAAAAATTATTTTCAAAACAAAGTTTTTGAATATTTGTTAAAATATTTTCAAATTATTTTGAGACCCTTATACATAATTATAGCAAATAAAAAGTCATTATAAATTCTGTGTATAAACATGTATATAAAACTTGTAAATAACCACTAACTTCTAAATACACAGTGTAGATCCACTAACTAATTCTTGTAAATATTGATGCACTCCATGTAAATATCTGCACATACTTTTTTTACTAACCTTTTGTTTTTTCAAAAATCTTTAAAAAATGCAAAATCCATAAAATTTGCAAAATATTTTTTAATTTACATAAAAAATTGTAAAACTTTTTCAAAAATCTATAAAAGTTCAAAATCAGAAAATTACTTCACAAAAATATTTTCCTGCATTTACATAGTATTTGCATATTTCGTAATGATAACGGCAATTGAACTAGTCTAAATAAAGTCTAAAGATTAGAGCTTGGTTGGACGTTGATCTACTTAATCACAAGAACCTTATAGGAACTGGAATTGTAGCGCTTCGGGTCTGCTAGACTTAATTATTTAAGACCACAAGACTAAGTTCAGATGTCATCTTGAATGCCTAAGTAGATATTTCGAAACACATGCACGACTCTTATCGATAATGACCTAACTTTCACACATGCACCTTACTGAGGTAGAGGGTCGGATTTACTAGCATGAGACACATTCGAATGGAAATATATGAAGTCACAATCTGTGGCCATTGTGCCCCAACCCGATTCAGTAGCCATGAGATCTAATGATAGGAAATCATAGGTTGCAATAATGATTCAAAAGAGGGATACTCTGCTGGCTGAAGAGGAAAAAGTCCTTATGTAAACGTTGATGTTAGGGGTATAAACGGACTGAATCTGAACGAACCTACATTTTCAGGTTCAGTTTATTTAATCAAGCCTAAACTTGTGTTAGGTTTAATTCATTTATTTTTGAATCGAATCTGAATCGAACCTCTTTTTAATCAAATCAAACCTAAGTGAATATTGAGCTTGATAATTCTCTAATAAGAGTGAGTGAAAAGAAAAGAATTGGAAATATGTGTGTGTGTGCGTGTGTGTGTAATTAAAATAAACGTTCGTTTAGTTTTTTTTCCTTTATCTAACTCTTCTTCGTCTTTTAAAAAATATATCAATAAGGATTCATCTCTTTGGAAAAAAGTATAATTGCAATAGAGTTCTATATTTGTTCAGATGAGGATAAGGAATAATGTGGAGATATGCAATAAGAAAGGTAAAGTACTAAACACATAGATAGAAATATAGATGATGGATGTTGTAATCACGATGTTACTATTTCTTTTGGGACAATTTATACCAAGATACAATCTACTTTTCCCATAAATATTTAGTATCTCCAGATAATGTTCACTTACCCGGGGATAAATTCAACTTATCTGAAAATAAGGTTCACTTATGTGGATAATGATTTGTAAATATGTAAATATGTGTGAGTTTATCGAGCTTTTAACGAATCAGACCTGATCGAACCTATGATTTTTAGGTTCAATTCATTTATTTAATCGAGCCTAAACATGTGTTCAGGTTCGGTTCATTTACTTTCGAACTGAATCTGAATCAAACTTTTAGTAAACCGAACTTGAGCGAGTATCAAACTTGGGAATTTTCTGACACCTGTAGTTGTTGTAAATAATATTTAAAATACAAAATCAAAAACTCCAAAAAAATGGAAAAAAGTCAAAGAAAAATCAATTCCCATCGGAGAATGTATAAATGTATTCAATAAGCAAGCTCGTGCTTCAAAGTCAAAGATTCATGTGAGCCTGCAGCTGGATGACTTGGCTACAATGGTTAAGCATCCTAGGACGAGTAGTTAGACTATATATCATTCATTCTCTTCTCTTCATCCTCTTCTTGAGCCAATTGCACTTGAACTTAGAAGGGAATACCACGCTTCTAGAGGAAAGAGATGTTGGATTGGGGAATTTCGGTCACCGTGTTGGAGAAGACTGTCTCTTTACTGCTCAGCTGAGAAGATCTACATTTCACTCACATTGTACAAGATAGACTCATAGTCATAAGGGACTGCATATGACATCGACTTGTTCTGCCATGGCTTTTGAGGAGACTTGGGTAGAGTCTTGTTGTTCTTAGAGGTTGTTGGGTTTCAAATCCGCTTCCCAATAAGATTTCGACCAAACTTAATTTCCCAAAGGTCCAACAAAGCTCCAAACTTTGATTTCATGAAGACAAGTTTAAAAGTTAAAATCAAACCAATTTATTTTTTTCTTTTCTTTATCTTTTTCTGCACTTATAGGAATAAGTGTTTGTTATGGACTAGCAAAGGTAAGTATAGGGAGGTGATGAATCTCCATTTCATCACCTCTATTCTTTCATTTTATCCTTAAATCCTTAGTTAAATGCATGCATATAGTATTAATTTGTGCAAAATAATATTCATTTATCGATTCATATATACTATATAAAATAATGTATTTAATGCCAAAATAATAAAGAAAAGGAAAGGAAAAGAAATGAATACCGAAGGTATTGAATGTCCCTAAACCCTGAGTCTAAGTCAAGAATTGACTTGATCGAAAAGGAATAAAGTAGGGGAGATAAGGACCAATAAATTGCACCAAAAACTCTAATTTATATCTCAATAATAGGCCTTTTTGTGACCCATTTTATTTTCATATTTTTATACCTCAAATCAATAAAGCCTCAACATGAACTTATATATAAAAATACAAAAAATATAAACTTAATTTCATCCAAAAATAATGCATACTGTGCACAGGACACACAAAATAAAAAGCCATAAAGAAAATTTTACAGATATATATTTTATCCATACAAACTCAAAATTCACCAAACTAAACTTTATTGTTCATAAAATTCATTTATCTACTTAATAAATGCGATTTCATTCGATTTTTAATTAAGATGCAAAAGTTGACTTTTGAGCCCTTATTGTGTCGTATACATGTATATAATATTCAATATATTTATTCTTTATATTTTTAAATTTCTTATATTTTTTATTTATTTGTAAAATAATATGCAAAAATACATGTACATAATTAAAATAAAATAAAACAATCAAAAATAAAAAATAATATACCTCAATATATAGGCAAACTATACCTATACATAATTATTTAAGTATAAAAACAACTTTAGAAAAATAAAATAAAAATATGTGCATATGTATTTAAATTAGTTACGAATATAAAAATTTTGTCTATAAAACTACAAATTATAAAATAAAAAGACATCATATATAGGTAAATATACCTATAATTATATATGTAAAAAAGTAACACATAATAAATTAGCCTTTAAAAATATATAAAAATCATAATAAAATACTACATAAATTAATAATCATTTCTCATGTTTTGACAAAAAATAATAAAATCACTTTATTTTAAAACTATTTAGTAAGGGATTTATTCCATGTTTTGTCTATTTATGGACAACGTGGACCAATGGGAGCATGAGGACTGTTGACCTCGGCTCAACTGTCCTCCCTCCCTAGGTCCACGTCTGTCAGAGCTAAACCTTGCCTCTTCCCCTGATTTTTCCCGCATGATGCACTGCTCAAGGAGGTTCTATTTCTTCATGAAAAGTCACCTTTGTACATCCATCTTCCATGCCCAATCCTTACCTTGGTCAGTCGAGCATCTATATGCTCCAAAACACTGGTCTTTTGGGCATCCTCGTGTCTGTGTATAAATAAATCACCTTGCCCTAATTTTTTATTTTGATCTCTCTAGAGCACCTCTTAGCCCCTTGGATTGAGTGTAGGGAAAGTCCTTATGACAAGGAGGTGATTATGATCAATTCACAATGAGGAGGAAGTGTTCTTGGGCTGATCCACTCCATGTCGGGGCTCCGCCAGTGAGGTTCCTACTCCTTGACCTGGGGTACGAGCTGTTCTTCCTTTCTTAGCTTTTTAGGTAGATTTTAGCCGTAGATTTCATTTACAGCATTTATTTTATGTTTCAATTATTGTATTTAGTGTAGAAATTGGATTTTGGCATGTCGGAGCTTTAGTGCTTCGGCCATAATTCTCTGCCATCTAGCCCTTGTTCTGGCCCAATCCACATCCACTTCACTCCCTTTCATCTTGTTCATCTTCCTAATCAATGAATCCATGCTCCCTCCACCACCCTCCACCAAACCCCCCCCCCCCCCCCAAGCAGCGCAATCTCCTCACTTTCTCGCACCTCTTCGCCTCCAGGCGGCAACTTCTATGGGAGGTGAAGACCTGATGAATCTCCATTTCATCATCTTTATTCTATCATTTTGGCCTTAAAAACCCCAGCAAATGCATGTAAATAGCATTAATTTGTATAAAATAGCATTCATTATTTATTGTATTAAATGTACATAGAATAAGGTTTTTAATGCCAAAATTATAGAATAAAGAGAAGAAAAGAAAAGGGAATAAAATATTGCAAATATTTTATGACCCTAACCCCGAGACCAAGGCCAGCATGGAATTGGTCGACAAGGAATAAAGTAGGGGGAGATAATGGCCAAAATACAATAAATACCTCTTTTATTTATTCTTCCATTATTGCATTTTTTACACCTATTTTGTACATAATTATTTATTCATCAAATAAAGAAACTTTGTTCATAAAAGTTGTAGATAATAATGTAAATAAAAATACGAAATTGAGTTTGTGCAAAAATAATACACAGTGTACTTTTTATACACAAAATAAAAAGCAAAAATCTCAACTCCCTAGACCCATATCTTGCAAGTAAAACTCCAAATCACCCAAACTCACCTTTAATTGTATATAGCATTCCATGAACTATTTTATAAAACTGCTTTCATATTTTTTGGAGTCCATCTGTGGAAATTAGGTTTTTGGACCTCCTTGTACATAGTACCTAATTAAAATATTCATTTTATTCAATATTCATTAATTTTATAAATTCATATTTTTAGAATCTTGTAAATAATGAATATAATGCTTGTACATATTAAAACTAAAAGAAAACCAAAAAGAAATTTAAAATAAAATAAGTCTATAAAATATATAGGCAAAATACCTATGTGAAGGATGTACATGAATAAAAAGAGATTTTATTCTTTAATCATTGTATTCTGTCATATTTTTATAATATTGTACATATTATATATTATTTATTTATTAAAGATACAAATCCAAAATAAAAATGAATAAAATTCATTAAATAAATAAAATATATATATGATATAGGTAAAATACCTATAAGTATACTTACATATACTCATACATATTTATTTAAAAATGCAAATAAACTCATAAAAATTAAATAAAAATATATTTATACTCACAAAAATAAATTCTAAATTTATAAAATAAGAAAACAAAATAATAAAATAAAATAAACAAATTAAAAAATAAAATACACAAAAATACATGTAAATACATACATATACACATTATTAAAATAAACCCGTAATAAAATACACCAAAAAATAAATAAAAATCATATTAAAATACTACATAAAATAAGAAACATTTTTTATTTTATATTCAAAAAATAATAAAATCATTTACTAATTTAAATAAATTATTCTTTATTTTTCCAGCATGTTTTGTCCTTTAGTGGCCTGCGTGGACCAATCGCAGGCCGCCAAGGGTTGACCTCGGTCAACTCCTTGGACCCTAGGACTGGCCCTCTGACAAGTCACGTGAGGCCCTGTTTCCCCGAATTTTCACGCGATTTTGGTAGCTCGAGGGCGATGGGACTTTTCATGAAGATTGTTCCTTGTACATCCGCCACTCACGCCCTAGCCCATGCTCCCTTGTGTACAGCCCAGATTCGTCGAGATTCGCCGGCCAATAAGGGCGCATACCTTGTCTATAAATAAACCTCTCGATCTCCTCCCTCATTTTGGCCTCCCTTTCAGTCGTTTTCCACCATCTCTTCCAGTCCTTTGAGGTTCCTTGTGACAGGAGGGTCCTCCTGGAAGCTTCAGACGGTCGGAGGAGTCGAAGGAGCGCCCACGGCCGCCGCGTCGCCGGAGGTCCTGCTCCCTGGTCGCAAACCAGGTATAAGAGCTGTTTTCTTCTCGTTTTTAGCGTAATTTTAATTGTTAGACCTTAATTTAGCTTTTAGAGTAATTAGAATAGCCTTAGGTGTTCGATTAGATCAGATCGAAGTCGCCGGAGTTTCGCTCCGGCGAACCTCTCTACCCTGATCGAGCCGCGTTCCGACCCCTCGCTCCGCCTCATCTGCTTCCCCTACGTATTCTCCACGCACCCACACTTCAGATCAACCAGAGCTCGCCCAGCTCTGCGAATCGAGGTCCTCCCTCCTTCCCTTCGCCGGACCTCGCCGCCCTCCACCTTTCCCCGTTCGTCTACCCTAAACCTCGGGTCAAGGAAGACCCCCTCGAGCCCCTCTTTCATTTGGTGCAGGACTCAAGCTGAAAGGAGCCCTCTGGGGCTCGATTCAAGTCCCTTCGAGGTTCCAGGACCCCCGTGTCTTCTCCGAGCTCGTTCAGCCGATCTTCGAGGTCCTGGACCTTCTGGAGTATCTCGAACGGTGCGCACCGCTTCGCCGGACGCCTGGAGGCCACAAGCAGCTACATCGAGCGCCTGGAGGCGGAGGAATCACCGATCGAAGCCAGGGAAGCCAGCCGTTCTTCTCTGTTCTTCGTGAGCAGCAGCAGCCGTTGGATCAAAGAGACAGCCCCAGTTCTAATCAGGGCCGTCCATCTAGCACCAGTCGTGGCCGTGCGATCAGATCGCAGATGCAATCACAGCCGCAGATCGTCGAAGGGGTATCGGCGCACGTGGAGGCGCCACGTGTCAAGTGAACGAAGATCAGCCGTCGGATAGCGCGCCTCTTTTGGGGGTAATTTGCATATTCAGCCCCCACTTTTTTTGTATTTAATTTTTAATTCTGTAAATACAATAGCATGTTATAAATAAATTGTAAATTTTGCAGATAGGACCCTGACTTTATTAGAAATTACATTTAGGTCCTTCCGCGCCTCACGTGCAGTCTCACGTGAGGCGCGTGAAATTTTGCATGTATACCCTGGCGGTTTGTTAATATTGTAATTTTATTCCAAAAGTTTAAATAAATGTTTATTACTATAGGTATTTTTGCACAGATACCCCTGTCTCTTATTTTATTTGCAAAAATGCCCCTGCCAGGCTTAATTATTTTTGTGTCTTTATCTATCTATTATAAATACCTGAGTGGCTCCTAAAAATCCACAAAAATTAGGATAGATGCTCCATGCCTTGTATTTTCATGCCCATATTTTATTCTGCATTTTTTGCATTTTTCCTAATTATTAAAAATTAAAAAGGAGCCATTTTCGTACTGTTTAAATTAAAAAAATAAAAAAATTTAGAAAATGATTTTGAAAAATTACAAAAAAAAACTATATATGGCATAATTATATATATATTGAGTCCAGAAATTGAAAAACCCTAAAAATATGAAAAAGGAAAATATAAAAATCATAAAACTCCAAAATCCAACAAAAAAATAGAAAAAATCTTAAAAAAACCAAAAAAATTTATATTTACGTATATATTTAGTATTTATGTCTCTATATATATACTATATTATTCCTCTTTCTCTCTCCTCTTATACATATATATCTCTTTATATATACATATATATATATATCTTAAATAAATAAACATATAAAAAGAATATATAAAAAAAATAAATATAAAATATAAAAACAAAATAAAAATTATAAAAACAAAAATATAAAAAAAAATTATAAAAACCTAAAACCCACTAAAACAATAATTGGACATGATCATTGGATTGAATAATTACATCACACATACATTCCCTTCGCCTCCCAGTGTTCGACCTCTACTTGTACTTACGCCTATACACATTTGCATGTAGAGTATAATAAATTTTAACTCCACATTCTTGATATTCATTGCATATATTTATTGTGGGTTAATTGTTGACTGATCTGGGGATCTTTAAGTGGTCGATTCAGCGACTGGATTTCTCGCCTTGTGAGATATCTAGACCCTTGTTCTTCCCCCGTTCATCAAGCCCCTGCAGGTGTAGCCCCATCGAAGGTCTCCCAGGTGCTGCCCCTCATGCCTCTTCAACCGTATGAAGAACAACAACCACCAAGGTGCGCTCCTCCTCCATCGTGGTTCGTCTCTAGCGCATCGCAGTTCCTGACGGATCCACCATCACTGAGCAACACCTCCTCCAGCAACTGCGGCGAGCTCCGCAGTTCTTGTCCTCTCCTGATCATTCCTAAGAGAAGCGATGGCCCTCCCCACGCGCTCCAGCCACTTCCAGCTGCATCGAATGACATCAGTGCAAGCAGCGGCCCTCCTCGCATGCTCCAGGTGCCGATAAGTTCCAGGCGACAATGCCATCAACCCCTCCCCGGTGCCTCCTGGTCGGGTCGCCTCTCCTCCATATCAACTTCAGGCTGCAACGCACCTCGCAACCCTCAACGTCACGACACGTGAAGCCGCACAATTTTCTATTTATTAGAATATAATAAGAATTATTTAGTCCATGTTTAAATATAAAAATATAAAAAATATAAAATACTTCTAAAAATTCCAAAAAATTAGATATTATATATTACCAATGTAACTCCATACAAAAAATCACAAAAAATACAAAAGAAAAATCTTAAAAATTGAAAACCCTCCTAACCTAAAAATTGCAAAAAATATATAAAATCCAAAAAATAGTTTCCTATTTCTTATCTCTATTTATATAATAAATTATTTATTAGAAATAGTTTTGAGAAATTTTGAACCTATTTTTTAAATGTCAAAATAATTCGACCTATTTTATTGACTCCATGTTTTGTAGTATTTTACATTTCAAAAATACTTTAAAAATATAGAAAATTCACCAAAAAATTCACAAAATAGAGAAAAGTATAAAAAAAGATAAAAACATTTTATTCTATAATTTTCGAGTATTTATAGTTATATTTATAAATATAAAAGCCTGTATAGACTATATATACATATATATACTTATTATTATTACCTAGATATATTTTAAAACTTAACAAATAAAAAGGGTTGTACTTAATTGTATTTTCATATATTTTATTTATTTAATATATATATAAATTATATATAGTATTATATTATACATATTATTCTATATAGATATTTATGCTTATTATATTTATTAAAAGAAAAGATATTAAAATATAGAAAAATGTAAAAAGAAAGTAAAATTTTAATAATTTAATAAAAATATAAAATCCATAAAAATTAAATATATCAAAAACCATAAAAAATAAAAAAACAGAAAAGTACAAAAAACAGTTGGTGTTTATTCTCCGTAGATAATAATTATTTGCTTATCCTCGTAGCTCTTAGTGGTTTGATCCTTGCATTTGCTTGACTATACACATTTATTTGTAGGTATAATAAATTTTACCTCTTACATTTTTCAGTGATTTATTATTATTGTGGGTTGATTGTTTGCTTGATTTGATTAATAATGTTCTAAGTGTCGAGAGAGTAGTCGACACAACGATTGTCGAACCCGACTCGCCAGGCACCACAGACCTTCAAGATCGAACGTTAGGAACCCCTCACCCATCTGTTAAAAAAATGGTGGCACTGCAATTTTCCTATGTCAAACATGACGTGCAAATGCGGTCCTTCAGTGATGGGGTTTCTTCACAAATCTCAAAAGTTCCAAGGGCCCTTCCTGCAAATTTCACATCATGTGTAACAATCATATCACCCACCTCGATGGTCCAACAACAATGGGAACATGGGCAATCATGTGGCTCAGAAGCCCCCATATGTCGAGATGTCAAACGCGTGTGTAGATAAGGTCCAACAACGGAGGTCCAATAGTGCATCAATGTGAGGATGAACTTGATCATGCAATGGAGATGCATCTGCGTGGTATCACAGAGCGTTAATAATAGACAATCATGCAATGCCTACTCTTCCTTGAATCAACAACAAATGTTGACCCCCAAAGGGGGGAATTTATGGTTAAAAACTCTTCCTCCCCCGCCCATTCTTCTTTATTTTCCGCTTTGATTAAGTGCAAGGTAGAGGGTCTCTAACTACTTCTTCGAGGGAGATGTTGCTCCTTCGATCTTTGGTGAAGTTCTTGCAAAGACGCATAAGAGTCGAGCACAAAGAACTTTAATCCATGAGTGGTTAGGTGATCGGTTTAGGCAATCAAGGAAAGGAGTAAGGTGGATGATACTCATGATGTAGTGGCGACATAAGAGGAGCCAAGCTTTGGCTACCATGTGTGGTCGAAGGTGGGTGATTGTAGAAGAAGTACCAGAAACGAGGGAGATGGAGGAGGTGATATGAGTCGAATAGTGGATACACTGGATAAACATAAGAGGGGGAGGTGAGATGAGATGAGGAAAATTGAGATGAGGAAGAAACAAAGGAGAAGAAGAATATGCGAATACGAATAAAATGCGTAAGAATGAAGGATCACATGGAGTAAATGTAGAAAGTTTTCATGAAAATGTTCCATTTCTTGTTGGAGTGGTCTGGTTGTCGCCTCAATGGCTAGGAAATGTAGTAAAAACTCATCAACAGCTTGATGTGAATGTTGAATTGATGGTGGAGCTGCCACTGGATCACACCATCTCGGATCCTCTCCTCTTCATTGCTTGATCAAGAACAAGCAATTGTCACTTACAACGCTCAAGATCTAGAGGTTGAAGGTATTTAGAATGTCAAATAAAAGGGAGATATGATTTTTGTTAGGGCTTATTTATGGATGGAGATTATGGTTTCTAATGGCCAAAAGTGACGGCATGAGCGAGAGGTGCATAGATTTGGATTAGCAGGTGCGGGGTAGGGTGGAGTAGGGATGGGCATGGGTCGTGCTGGGCCGGGCCCTGAAGGGCCCAGGCCCAAACCCATCTAATTATTTCAGGCCTTGGATCGAGTCTAGGCCCGCAAATCTTGTTGTTGTTCGACCCAAGCCCAGGACCGACCCATTTCCTTTGGGTCGGGCTTTCAGGCTGACCCAAGACTAGACATGTTCTCCGGACCTATACAATACCTTGAGCTCCTCATGATTAATTGCCACGAATTCTTCCTGACAACACTCAATCCTTTCCTACTTTAAGAAATGTGACTACATGGATGATTTCTAGCCTGAAAAACCCCCTAGATTGAGCATACCATCCTCCTCACATGTAATATAAGACACAAAACATTAACCAACAAAATGAGGAATAATATTATATTAATTATAAAAAACATTGTAAAATTGTAAATCAATATCTTCAATTGTAAAACAATGACGTTCTAGTGACAATACAATGTCTAAAATTCTAAAACTACCACATAATTAAATTTCAGTTGCTATCAAAAATTAAAAAAAGATTCTTCAACAATGATATACCTTAGCAACTAAGCTTGGAGCCTTGGAGTACAATACAACTTGGGGTTTGAGGAGTGGGATTTGGATTTCTCGTGCATGAGGGGTTAGGAGACTATGGCATCAATCGTGTTTGGCATGAGGGGAGGGAGATGGGAGGGGACATATGTCCCTGACTAAGGCCCGTAGGCCACATTTGGGCTGGGTCGTGGGCTCAATCTCAGACCATACTATGAGCCACCACTCGGGCTGGGTCTCGGGCCGGTCGGGTTGGGCCATGCCAAGCTCGAGCCTGGTCCAAAAAAAATTGGGCTGATTTTTTAGGCCCAGGACCGACCCAATGTCCTCTTGGGCTTGGGTTTGTCCAGGCTTTTTGGTCCGGACTTCGGGCTGGGTTGGGCCAGCCCATCCCAATGCCCATCCCTAGAGTGGAGTAGAGGGTAGTTGTGATCGCATTAGTGGTAAGGGGTCGTATCCGAGGGGGAAATGATGAGTTGTGGGGGAAGTTGACCGAAGATCATCACTCATCGTGAGTGGTGGTCAATGGCAATTCAATACCTAAGCAACACACATGCATGGACAATTGGGGTGGACAGTTATGGGCAATTAGGTTGGACCAGTCAACGATCTCTTGACGTCGGATCAAAGCGCATGGCTAACGTGGAATGGAAGCAAAGCATGGGCCAATCAAAACATACATGTGGCTTAGTTAACCTGTGGTTTACCAAGCCATGTGGCAACATCGAGTACTAAATAAATACAAATTAATATAAAAATAAAATTAAAATAAAAATGAAGTCAAAATAGAAAATGCTAAACATAAAAGTTGTGGAGATCTACACATTTCATGAATGACTCAAAATAAAAAAAGCTATTTTAGACATGTGTAAGTATTTTTATGGCATTTTATAAGTATATAATACATGATTTTAAGATTTTTCTATTTTTAAGTTTTCTTGTTGATACTACATGCATATTATATATATAATAATACAATTTATTGTATATCTACTATAATTTTTTCCATTTTTTGGAAGTTAGAAAACTTAGAATAATATAATAATGGGAATGTGCATTTGACTAAAAAAACAAAGGGAATGTGCACATGTATAAAACTAGTTAAAAAGAGACTTTTACGCTTTCTTTGATTTTTTTTGATTTCTTTGGATTTTAAATTCCTTTGGATTTTAAAGTTTTAGTAGTTACTTGTATTATAAAACAAAGAAACAAAATCAAAAAAATAAAGTTGAAGTAAAAAGAGGAAAGATGTACATGAAATGGCAAGCTCAAGAATCATTGCATATATACATAATAGTCAAAAATCCAAGTTTCACATATAAACTTTGGTTCCTTTGAAAGTTATCTTACCTTGATAATTGAATGTGCATCACTTTAAAGGCAACTAGAGATAATAGGTATCCGTGTGTTTAAGAAGTTCAGGTTTTAACTATGACAAACTCAAAACTAGGTTGGCAAGTGAATAATATTTAGTACTTTTCATCAATTAATTAGTGATATATACACACAGAATTTGTTTCATATCATTTGAGGGTAAAACATGAATTTATTATGATTGAGTGAAATTTGTGAAGTATATATACATGGGTATATGTATAAGTATAACTCATTTTTTATTTTTTTTGAAATATCTTCTCTTTATTTTGTTGACCCGATCACAATGGTGAGTCTAGTTTTAGATGATATAAATAGGATTAGCACCCTATTTTTTTATTTTATGGCTAGTCTACACAAGTATATTCTTCATTTTCTTTGATTTTTTTGGTTTTGTTGTTTTTTAGTTTTATTAATTAATGGTTTTTATTCATGCAACAAGAAGCATACAAATGATTTTGCACTATTTTAGGTTGTATTTGGAAAGGAATTGAGATCAACACAAGTCTACTGAGCAACTAAATATGGTATTCATCACTCCTCTTATCTTAGTAAAGCTGAAAGAAAAGCTACTAAACCCCACTGTGTGCATCATCTTAAACTTCACATACTCTTATTCTATTTGGAATCAAAATGACAACCACACATTTACATGTTAATGGACCAATGATGCACCACTCATACACCAAAAGTGACTAAGTGTTAAACCTCCATTCTTAACCTGGCATGCATGCAACTAGAAAGATTAGTTGGAGCACTAGTAAGACAACCAGATCCTCATCCGGATGGAAATATTAACCATAGGTCCTCTCGTAATTAAAAAAAAGAAGATGACGAAGGCATGGGGTTGTTCATAGTCGTCGATCGAGTCTAAAGATATCAATCTCCATCATCAAATCCCCTTGGATCTCAACCATTAGATTCAATTTCCATTTCCACCTCCACTGCTTGATGTTTGGAGGAGTCAACTTCATAAGAAACAAGGAGCCCAATCAAACTCCATTGCTCACCAACCAACATATATGGTTGAAGCACATGCACATCTCTACTGTTGAAGAGTGAAAGATGTGCCATTGTTCGGTCAAACCATATCAAGCACCTTGAGTAACGCCACATGGAGACCTCAGCATTAATCTACTAATTTAATTAAGTCTCACTATAGTATGAATATATTAACAGTTCATCGGAACCAAGCTAAAGATCGTTGTGAGAGATGGCATGGCTTGATTTATAACCTGGATAAGTCCAGAGTCAAACAGAAGGACACCAACAATTAGAACTATTTATTTAGAGTTCAAATAGGTAGATTAAACGATTTAGAATTGCATCAAAATCAATGTACAAAACAATGTATGCATGGATTTTTATGGGTTTTCATGTCCAAGTTAGATGGAATAATATGCTACAAAATGAGATACAATGTAATGCACACAATACATCACAAACAACAATCTTTAAACTCCAAATTAATATATTTAACCCTAGATTCAAATCAATACAAAATTAGCCTAACATTAGATCAATTGTAGGCTCCTATTGGTAGAGGTGCACCTAAATATCTAATTACCTACATAACTTAACTCATATAAGGCACTTAATTAGGAATTCTTTGATTCTAGACCAAAAAAAACTTAATTAAAATCTATGTGAAATGAGCTTTCCCTTGTTATTCACATTTGACCAAGCTCAAGGAGCTCGAGTCATCTTTCTTGTTGTTGGTCCTATGCGAAGCACAAACATCAACAAGGAGACAACTCTTTCATCACATCCCATCGGAGCTTCATCATTCGCATTGTTTCTTGAGCAAAAAAAGTTGGGGTCTAACTACAAGCACCGTTGGATAAGAAGGCCGACCTATCATGGCTATTACATCTCACCCAAAACCTTGATCACATATTATCTCAATGTAAACGCCAAAATAAGGCATGTGGAGCACTCTGAAGGATATGGTTAGATCCTCAAGCGCATCACGGAAGCGTGTGCGTCGCATTGAATACGACAAGGAGCGACTAGTCGGACTAGTTGCTCGATGCAGCGGAATTTAAAATTTTTCATGTGACGAAACCACATGATCCAAGAACACTTCTCGGATCGTTTCGTCTAAACCGCAAACAAGTATTAGGGTTACCTCTTGAAGCATGGTTGCGATCGAGTCTCTAAATGAAGAGACCTCCTGTCTCAAGTCCGATCCGGCGGAGGAGACGCTTGCGAGCGCGGTGATGAACCGCGTGCTTCTCGCAATCCATGTTGATGATCCAAGCGGCGGATCTCCAGATCTCGACACACGAGATCCGTCGTTTTCTTCACGAGCGAGGCGCACCAAAGGAGACGGAGATCCACGAGCAGACGATCTGGCAGCATAACGATGATGCTGCGGCGATGGAGAACCTCTCCATAGCATCCATGGTGGACGGCCATGAGAGGGAGAGAGAGGGCTGACGCCTAGAGAGAGAGAGATGCTACTTAAGCATTTTGTGTGTAGAGAGAGAGCATGGGTATGCCTCTCTATTTATAGGGTTTTGGGATCCATGGATCTCAATCCATGGGACATATAAAATCAATGGATGAGATTGATTTATATCAATCCAATGGTTAAGATTGTTGTTGGTAAAACCAACAAATTTAGGTTAAAATATATTTGACAAAATCAAATATAAATTAGTCCTAAATCAAACCAATAAATAAGGATAGAATACATACATGGAGATTACAATTCCATGTATAACATGGTGGACGCCCACCCATTCCAAATAGGACATGGGTGTCGCCCACCCCTTTCCTAATGGAGGGCAATCTCATGATAATACATGAGATTGCATATCTCCATGGAAATTCTCTCTTTATTTATTTCCAACAACTTTTGTTGGGTTTTATTCTTCAAAAATAATTCACAATTATATTTGAGAATATTGCAATCTTGCCATGAAAAAATTGTGAATCATATTCACAACCCAAAACAACATATAATTTACATTGTCAATTAATTACACAATGTGTATCCAATACACATAATAATTAATCAACACATATAAATTATAATTAGCTCTCTCTAATACATTATAAATCACATTTATAATATATTATGAATAATTGGATATTGATATCCACATTATTCTTATCCATGATAATTAAATCATATTTAATCATCTTGGATCTCTTTATCTCATGTGTTCAAACAATATGAATCACATTCACATTATTCACATCTTCGATAATTAAATCATATTCAATTATCTTAGATAACTCTCTTTATAATATGAATCAAATTCATATTTATCTTGATAATTAAATCACATTTAATTATCCATTTTCTCAATGCTCGGATACATTTTATCAACAATGAAATTATCCTGAACCCATTCAAGGATAATGCGCTTTCTCCGCGAATACTTGGAGATAAGGACAAGGCGATTGTATTGTTCCACGTATAGTGACTTGGATATTGAGATCACATCTCAAATCCAGATCTCGGGCCTCCCATAGATGCTTGATTAAATTAAGATCGTAAATCTAATCTTCTCATTGGATCTGAATCACATTCAGATCAATGTCCAATATTTGGATTAAGATTAGGTTACTTGTCTACTGAGAGGAGTCACTAAAATCCAGACCCTTTTCATCACTCCCTAGGAATGGAAGCGTCATGGTTATACAATCGTTTATGATCACATCACCCTCAGGTATTCCCAATACCTGTACATCCTGCATACTGGAAGACTCAGAATAAACCCGAAGTATTAGATCATCTTTACACTGTCTACTTCATGGTTTTATCAGTAAGTTTCTCATTCGATCATTGGGAGTCGGTATCGATCATATATTTTCCAAAAGTATATATCATACCTAGGTCTTGATCATATACTTTCCAAAAGTATATATCAAACCAACAAATTCAGTCAAGCTTCCAAAGCAAGACGACCGTGCGCACGGAATTTGATTCTTCCCAATATCTCATGAGTGAGCTCATGTCTTCCGGTTCAGTAACTGAACCTGTATGATCCCTTTGAGAGATCGTATTACTCATATGCCCTTACATGCACACCAGCGCGTCGGTGTATAGACCTTGATTAGGTCATCAACCTATTGGTCTGCCAAATGTACATACTCAGACATATAGTAACACATCTGTCTCCGGTCAGAGGATGTATGCATATATCATGACAGCATACGATATAGGACTTTGGTTATCTCGATCTCGTTAAGCCAACTCTTTGACCTAACTCATCTGACACCTCCGAATCTCTATTCCTATGCAGTGGACCTGCATCAAGAGGTCGGTCAGATATCAGCCTAACTGATATAGGATTGCCATCTCCTACTCAGGCTAGAGATCATCTCTTAACAATCATTTGACGGTGCTTAATGAGTCCTCAATCTAACTCATTAGATATTCATCCAAGCACTTGCCTCTATGATTCAATACTTGAATCAACAGCTGTATGATTATCAAGATGGCCATGGTACATAACCCTAATTATACTAAGGGACCTATTATGCAAATTATGTATTCTTCATTTCAGATTAAGGAGTGAATTGCAATAACATTTATTGCATAATGACTCGCCGTGGGCTCGCATTTCCAACAATCTCCCACTAGCCCAAAGAGCCATGAGCTAATCATTTATACCCACACTCATGTGACAATCATAGGCTATTTAGAAAATAGCTAGGTAAGCTGATCAGTCACTCTGTTCCCAAGAGACTACACCAAGTCCTTTTACGGCACTTGCATATCCCCAGTAACAGTGCTCGCATCCAATGCGAATGTTGCATCTTATGCAACCAATACTCAAATTTGTCATAGTGTCCTTGACACTTTAGCTCGATTAATTATTATAACCAGTATTCCTAAATCCTTTTTAGAATACCTTTATTCCCGGAGATCTCTATCTCCTAAGGTATCTAAAGTTAAGACCCTTATAGATCACTATCACAAGGTCTTAAACTTTTGAAGATAAGACTATGAGATCACTATCTCTAAGTTTCATCATCTTTGAAGATATTGTTATTACTGCAACTAAGTGTTTTATTTCCAGAGTAGGATTAGTAACAGATTACTACTCCCACTGCATGGCAGACATCTGGCTCTTTTGCACATCTAGCATATACTCAGCTTCTCGTAACTGATGCATAATTGCAAGCAGTCCTAGCATTCACTTCCTCAACTCTTTGAGGTGCTATCCCTTTAGATAGGTCAGTACCACATCTTAAGGGAAGGAAGCCTTTCTTGGAATTTTCCAGAAAATGGAATAAGTCCAAGGTGTACTACTAATGTGTTGGTCCCAATACCTTCTTCTCTTTGCTTCTGAATGATTTCAGAATTAAGATCTAAGAGGTATTCTTGAGATCATATCTCAAGGTGTGAAACAACCAGATCATAAAACACTTATTATTATCCTTATATCATTCCAAATGATTAGAACAATATCTACATTTAGCACGATGAACACATTGGCACTCCCACTAAGCTTCACATGGTTCATCAAGATTCTATCTGAAATCATAACTTTTATAATTTCATCAAATCTTATGTTCCAACTACAAGAAGCTTATTTGAGTCCAAAGATGGAGTTCTTTAGCTTGTACATCTTGCTTTCCTCAACCATGAAGCCCTGCGGCTACTTTATATGAATATCCTCAGAGAGGAATTCATAGAGGAATGCAATCCTGACTCACATCATGAAGATGTCATAGTAAAGTTGTGTAGCTATAGTTAGCAATATTCTGATGGGTTAAAGCAAGGTCACTGGAGAGCAAGTCTCATCGCAAGCGATGTCTTCTCTTCGGTTTGCAGCTCATGGCTACGAACCATGCATCGAAGGTCTCTACCTTTTCATCAGGTTCCATCTCTCTTGAAGATCCATTTACACCTTAATGGGTCTTACCCATATAGGTGGATCCTCGAGGGTCCATATACAACACTTATATATGAAGTCTACGTTAGACTTTTATTGCTAACATCCATCTTTCCATGTCATGATCCTCAGGAGCTTCATCACACGAAGTCAGATCTTTGTCAGATTCAACTGACACATGGAACCCATCATCAAACTTATTTGAAGGGGTATTAGTGTTTCATCTTTAATTGTCTTTTAGTTTCCGATTCTAGGAGCCCCATTATCATCTCACGATTAAATGAGTTCCTTTACTTCATTTTCATCTTGATTCTTAAGAGAGTCATCCTCTAAGGATCATATTCTCAAAGATGAGATCTTTTAAGAATCTCAAGGTCATAAAGTAGGTATCCAATACCATCCTTTAATTTCCTAATGAAGTAGCACTCTCTGGTGCTAGATTCCAACTTAATCACATGGAACCTTTATTAAGGATATATATAATGTAGTCTCTACCACATATATATACTTGGAAACTAAGAGATAATTATGCTAAGATTAATCATTGATCAAATCATGTAACACATGATCAATTGTATCTCCCTACAACTCTATTGAGTTAAGGTCCATTAGGAGGATTGAGATAGGAATGATATTCATATCTCCATAAGGTATTTCTTGAATTCATCTAATAGGTACAAGCTACCTTGGTTAGATCAAATTCATTTCATCTTCCTTCAAACTTTGGTTCTAAACCAAAATTGTGAAATCTTTGAACATTTCAAAGGTTTCTTAGGTGAAGAGAAGAAATTTCATATCATACATAATCATCAATAGATATCACATATCCATAATGTTTACTATGATATAGATGATTCACATACATCAATATGTATGAGATCATGAATACCTTGACATTTTACACCATTCCCAAGGGAGGGTGTATTGAACATCTCTACTTTTGAATACAATATTCACAAGCATGTAAGATTTGAACCTTTAGACAATCTAAAGTTTCATCTCTTATTAGTCTATTGATCACATCAACAGATATATGTCCAAAACATGATGCTAGATCATTATTAAATGATATTCATCCTCCTATTGATCTTTAATGGTTTATTTTTCAGCATTAGAAATCTTAATGAACCATTCATTAATTTTCTAATTTAGTAGAGTCCATAAGATTTTAGATCACTATCTGAAATATCTCCATCATAACTCTTTATGATAGATTTATCACAGAATTCATGTTTATTTCCAACATTTGGAAATAAATAATGATTGCAATCTAATATCAAGGTCATAGAGACATTCTCTAAGATTAAGGACTCCCACTGAGAATATGAAGCATATTCATCAGGTGGAAATTGTTGCAACAATTGCATCAATTCCAACTTAGATGACCATTAAACCTTAAGATCAAATTTCTAATATTCTAATACATATGCAATCAATTGCAAGTGTCATTAGAAGATTGAGATACAATTATTAGACTTTATATTATCAAATAAGTAAGTCAATTTCAATGATTATAAGTAGATTATTCTGATGTACTATCCGATTCCTTCTTTAAGGATTCTAGATAGATATGATAGTCATACTATCAACACATCAACTTATTGCAGTATTGGCATTCATCCAACTCTTTGGATGTTACATGGAAGTCACAGAAGTACATTCAACTCTTTTGACAATACTTCTTACTTGGGTCCAACCCATGCTTCCACTGCGCTCCCTTTATCTACAAGCAATCATTGCTCAAGACAGAGGATCTCTTATGTTAAAATCAAAAATTTTAATATAAGAGAATTTCAACATTTATACATGCTTTATTCAATTCATACAATATGAATATTATGAGGCTTCAGGAATTACTAGAGTAAAGATAGTAGAATGATGACACTCATCGTATCTACATTCATTTAAACTCTTAAAACTTAGGTTCAGGTAGGTACTCAAACAATTTGAATACATCATCTCCTATAGAGCCACCATTCTGCATAATGCAGAGAACCATGTCATTCATGATTATATGTTGAGAGCACATATGTATGCCTCAAAAGTACATTCGATGAGATCAAGACTTATAGAGACATACAAACCCTAGGGTTTTAGTCCTATTGTCTTATTTAATTATCATTCCTCATTATTATGAGGAAACTTGCTCATTGCAACCACATACATTGTGTGTCCAACTGCAAGTACAATATCTGGATCATGAGTCCAATCCAAGATATTTCACTGGTTATTATTGAGTATATCATTGAGTGGGTTTTAATGAAGGATTATCTGAAATAAGAAATTTTAGCATAGATGTATGTATTTATATATATACATATTTTACTTTGATTTAGGAATTTTTATATCAAAGTTGTCTTGCCATGTCAACATTGAAAGTTCATTCCCTTAATCACTTTCAATGTAAGAGATATACTTACCATTATATCTCAAGCAAGATCTGGGATCTCCTTTCTTATCTTTGTTGCATCCCAATAATATGAGAACTTACAACTCGGATAAAAAGAAGCGGGAACACATTCCGCTTTGCAAGTCCAACTTGCATCTCCCAATTCGATCTTTAACACCCGGGCCCACCACCTCTAAGGTGATGTTGACCCGTCATTAATTGAACCAACCGTCAACAGGAATACAACTCGCTATGCGCAATCCAATATTGCCCCAATAATATGAGGACTCGATATTGGGGTCACTACGCATACGTCCTTACTCTTTCGAGAAGCGACGAGCCCGATCCAAATGGATCATATGCAGGAGCTGTCACTTCGGACAGGCGTCTCCTACCTATAATATTTGGCGACGAAATCCTTCGCCTTGACGGGAGACCATGGATGTCACTTATGTGATCCTCCATCTCTTATTCAAATTTAATTAATTACTATGAATCACATTCATACAATTAATTCTTCCAAGGCAATTATTAGCTCTAATCATATTAGAGTATTCTAATTAGACATAATCAATTTAATCATATTAAATTAATTATCATCCCAATTCAATCAATCAAACTTGATTATTTTACTTGAATATATATATGGTAATATCTCAAAATACGTGTTAATTCGTATTTTAATAATTAGAAAAATACATCTTAATCCCTCGGACATTATCCCGGCCCTACCCGCTGTCATGGCCAGTACCGACGGGAGTGGGACGGACCGCATACATTGCAACCCGCTACCCCAGCGATCCCCGACTAGACACCATATCCACCCCGGGAAAGGATAATGCCAAATTGATTAATTTGTACTTGAGATGATCATCGGTTCTTCAATCGAAATTGTACCATATAGTAATAATCAAAACATTTTTGATTATAAGGAAATTTGCTACACAAATTCCCAAATCCTATTCAAGCATCAAGTTTGAAGATTCTGGTTTCCAATTATGATTTAGATCAAATCTAATCAATTAATTGGTTGGAGCCAAGTAAATTAGGTAAATAATCATGTTCCAATATTTCACAAATATTTTTCAAGATTATTTCACGAAATTAACAATTAATTTCACTAATTGACAATCACTTGGTTCTAGATTAGGAATGTAATTTCAGCAGTGACCCCTACTTACTAAAATTAACATATCTCAATCAATTTAAATCCCAATTAGACAAACTCAATTTTCATAGATTGCTAACTTGATTTAGGACAGAAGACAAGTGATGTTTCACGCATTTCGAGGCAAGTCTAAACAGTAATTAACATTTTAATCACGTTCAGATCTACAATTCCCGCAACAGTGCATACATGTTCAATAAAACAACCATATCTTGAGCATACGAAATCCGATTTACGAAAACTCAGATCCTATGGTTTCCTTATTTAATGGGGAACAAAATCCAAGTATTAAATTCATGTTTAAACAATTTAAACAGTGCCGAATTTATTTACTAAACAGATCTGCGAAATTAAATGCGATAAAAACTTTCACGACCTTAACGAACCCAAGTCGTCCTCGGTTTTTCGAATCATATTCGAAATCGTCGACCTAAGGCTCTGATACCACTTGAAGGATATGGTTAGATCCTCAAGCGTATCACGGAAGCGTGTGCGTCGCATCGAATACGACAAAGGAGCGACTAGTCGGACTAGTTGCTCGATGCAGCGGAATTTAAAATTTTTCATGTGACGAAACCACATGATCCAAGAACACTTCTCGGATCGTTTCATCTAAACCACAAACAAGTATTAGGGTTACTTCTTGAAGCGTGGTTGCGATCGAGTCTCTAAACGAGGAGACCTCCCGTCTCAAGTCCGATCCGGCGGAGGAGACACTTGCGAGCGCGGTGATGAACCGCGTGCTTCTCGCAATCCATGTTGATGATCCAAGCGGCGGATCTCCAGATCTCGACACACGATATCCATCGTCTTCTTCACGAGCGAGGCGCACCGAAGGAGATGGAGATCCACGAGCAGACGGTCGGGCAGCATAACGACGATGCTGCAGCGATGGAGAACCTCTCCATAGCATCCATGGTGGACGGCCATGAGAGGGAGAGAGAGGGTTGACGCCTAGAGAGAGAGAGATGCTACTTAAGCATTTTATGTGTAGAGAGAGAGCATGGGTATGCCTCTCTATTTATAGGGTTTTGGGATCCATGGATCTCAATCCATGGGACATATAAAATCAATGGATGAGATTGATTTATGTCAATCCAATGGTTAAGATTGTTGTTGGTAAAACCAACAAATTTAGGTTAAAATATATTTGACAAAATCAAATATAAATTAGTCCTAAATCAAACCAATAAATAAGGAGAGAATACATACATGGAGATTACAATTCCATGTATAACATGGTGGACGGCCACCCATTCCAAATAGGACATGGGTGCTGCCCACCCCTTTCCTAATGGAGGGCAATCTCATGATAATTCATGAGATTGCATATCTCCATGGAAATTCTCTCTTTATTTATTTCCAACAACTTTTGTTGGGTTTTATTCTTCAAAATAATTCATAATTATATTTGAGAATATTGCAATCTTGCCATGGAAAAATTGTGAATCATATTCACAACCCAAAACAACATATAATTTACATTGTCAATTAATTACACAATGTGTATCCAATACACATAATAATTAATCAACACATATAAATTATAATTAGCTCTCTCTAATACATTATAAATCACATTTATAATATATTATGAATAATTGGATATTTCTATCCACATTATTCTTATCCATGATAATTAAATCATATTTAATCATCTTGGATCTCTTTATCTCATGTGTTCAAACAATATGAATCACATTCACATTATTCACATCTTCGATAATTAAATCATATTCAATTATCTTAGATAACTCTCTTTATAATATGAATCAAATTCATATTAATCTTGATAATTAAATCACATTTAATTATCTATTTTCTCAATGCTCAGATACATTTTATCAACAATGAAATTATCCTGAACCCATTCAAGGATAATGCGCTTTCTCCGCGAATACTTGGAGATAAGGACAGGGCGATTGTATTGTTCCACGTATAGTGACTTGGATATTGAGATCACATCTCAAATCCAGATCTCGGGCCTCCCATAGATGCTTGATTAAATCAAGATCGTAAATCTAATCTTCTCATTGGATCTGAATCACATTCAGATCAATGTCCAATATTTGGATTAAGATTAGGTTACTTCTCTACTGAGAGGAGTCACTAAAATCCAGACCCTTTTCATCACTCCCTAGGAATGGAAGCGTCATGGTTATACAATCGTTTATGATCACATCACCCTCAAGTATTCCCAATACCTGTACATCCTGCATACTGGAAAGACTCAGAATAAACCCGAAGTATTAGATCATCTTTACACTGTCTACTTCATGGTTTTATCAGTAAGTTTCTCATTCGATCATTAGGAGTCGGTATCGATCATATATTTTCCAAATACATATATCATACCTAGGTCTTGATCATATACTTTCCAAAAGTATATATCAAACCAACAAATTCAGTCAAGCTTCCAAAGCAAGACGACCGTGCGCACGGAATTTGATTCTTCCCAATATCTCATGAGTGAGCTCATGTCTTCCGGTTCAGTAACTGAACCTGTATGATCCCTTTGAGAGATCGTATTACTCATATGCCCTTACATGCACACCAGTGCGCCGGTGTATAGACCTTGATTAGGTCATCAACCTATTGGTCTGCCAAATGTACATACTCAGACATATAGTAACACATCTGTCTCCGGTCAGAGGATGTGTGCCTATATCATGACAGCATACGATATAGGACTCTGGTTATCTCGATCTCGTTAAGCCAACTCTTTGACCTAACTCATCTGACACCTCCGAATCTCTATTCCTATGCAGAGGACCTGCATCAAGAGGTCGGTCAGATATCAGCCTAACTGAGATAGGATTGCCATCTCCTTCTCAGGCTAGAGATCATCTCTTAACAATCATTTGACGGTGCTTGATGAGTCCTCAATCTAACTCATTAGATATTAATCCAAGCACTTGCCTCTATGATTCAATACTTGAATCAACAGCTGTATGATTATCAAGATGGCCATGGTACATAACCCTAATTGTACTAAGGGACCTATTATGCAAATTATGTATTCTTCATTTCAGATTAAGGAGTGAATTGCAATAACATTTATTGCATAAATGGCTCGCCGTGGGCTCGCATTTCCAACACACTCCACTTCATCTAATCATGTGTCAAGAATCATCTTAGACATTAAGCAAAGAAACCCTCATATGCTTACTCACGTGAGTAGACACATTGCAGAATTGGCCCTAATTTTCCAACCGACTCCCTGCCTATTGGAGCAAGCAGCGAACACCACGTGGCGTACACCTTTGCCATACTGCACTCGAATCTTGAAGTCCCTTTTTGAGCATTTTATGTATTTTTAACATTGTATAAATTATCTGTGACCTCCCGACTTCAAAGGACAATTACTTCATAATACCTAAACATTTCACTACTTTTGATATTTTTATGCCATCAAAAAGCTATGGATTTTGGAGATCAATTAAACATAAACAAATAACCAAAAGGATAATAAATTTTGGAACATTAACATCTTTCTCTACACTTCAACGCTTTTATTTTGTTTATAATGTACATACTTTTATCCTATAAGCTATGTTGAGATTTCTGCTCATGCATACTTTTCAAAAACCCATCCAAGTTTATTAATGGTTAAGCAAGATGGGTTCGATCTTCCATAGTTTGCATCGGACTTCAAGATATGTTTCTACTAATAGATTTGCACTACTAATTTCCTACTTTTAGTAGCTTTGCAGTTTAAATTCCAATCATGTTTCTTATTTTTTAGGAGTATCTCAATATACCAATTATGAATTAATAATCCAAAATTTGAGGTAAAAAAATCTCTTCCACTATCCTTTACAGTGACAATGTTCTACAAAAAGAAACCTCTGATCAAATATTGAAACTTGTGTTTGACACTATGCAGTGACACTATGCATCGGATATGTGTATATAGTGTAAATTAAAAACAAGCATCCGATTTAATATCCAATGCCTTTGAAATTACAAGTGCGGTCATAAAACTCACTGTGATCATTGATATTTTTTTTAAACACCCTAGAATTAATAATGAGATAATAATAAGATTATTAACTACAAACATAGACACTTCCAAGACCCCAACCTTAGGGGCTAGTTCGATTACTAATGTACACCCTCATTGGAACCTCCTAATCCTCCGGAGGGGTTTACTATTAGAGGGGTGCTCGAACCCAAACCGTAAATTGTTCCTATAAACACACACCATATCCACATATATATAATATAAATATAGATTCCTCCCTCCCTCACAAATGTGTGTTGTGGCGCCCTCAGCTGTTGGGATAAGCGAAGCTCCACCTGAGGGAGTGCCCAAATCCATCTCTCCTCCTCTGCCGCCGCCGCCAACGTCACCAGTAGCCCCCGCACATCCGCTCCGATTCTTCACCTCGAGCTGAAGAAAACCCTAATCCTGGATCTCGATCGGCCGGCGTCTGCATGAGTAGGCAGGTGGCTCCCAGGCCTTCTCCCAATCCCCGGTTCCTTAAGCATCCATGGGATTGGTCGTTGTCTCCGCGTCGCCGCTGTCGTCTCGGCTCCCTGCCCCGTTCTCGACTCGTCGGGTGGCGCCGAACCGGAGGCTGAGGCCCCGCGGCATATTCTTCCGCAGGTGGATGCTCCGGGCTTGTTTCCGTGATTAATTGTTAATGTAACGGCAAAAAGATTGCGTCTTGCTGTGTTAAGCCGAGGGAAAATGGGGCCTTTTAGTGAAACTTGGAATTTTGGAACAAATTTTGTGTTTTCCCCCCTCTTTCTGATGCGCTGCTGTGAAAAATTATAGGCTGACAGTGCGGGAAGTCCAGTGGACGATTCCGATCCGTGTGTACATTATTTTTAGTTGAATAATTGCTTGTGAATGATGTTGAGTTTCTTGGATACACCGGCTGCCGGGAATTTGCCGATATGGCTGTATTAGCTAGATGTTTTAATAATGATAGCCTATGTTGTCATCCACGTGAATCCATTGGAAATCATTTCATATGTGTCGATCCGTTGATAATGAATTGCTGCATTACATTGTTTTGACGAATTTTCTCTAGAGTTGCTCAGCTGTAGGCTATGTTAATTTCTGCTTGTGTTTGGTATAAATACTCCTGCAGACTTTGAGGTGGTAATGATTGTTTTTTTTTCCAACATTTCATCATTTATTATTAACATATTATTATTCATATATCTTTCTTTTGCCGATCATGTTGCTGGCTATTTAGAAGGTTGAGTTTTTTTAAGATAACTTTCAATGTGAGTTAAGACACAGAAGCAATTTTTATTGTATTTTTTTGGTCATGTCAAACACATCTAAAGAATTCATATGAACTCATTGCATTGGTTTTAGGTAAATTTCATGATCTTTCATTCACAAACATTGTGATATGGAAGAAATTATGCAGTTTACCTATATACATCCTGTGCTCCAGGTTTGATTCAATCTCTAGAAGGCGATTCTCTACCTATGCTGATATTGATATCAGTCAAGTTGTCACAGAGGACGAGGACACTGAAGATCCATCCCATTCATCTGGACGTCCCCTTCTTTGTCTGCAATCTGATGTCCTTGGGACAAAATCTCGAAATTTTCTAGAGGAAAATTATGTGGATGACCTTCTGACAAAATTCCCGGTATGCCCAATTAATGTCTGATGCATACAAAATGCTAATGTTCAAGCATTAACCATCTGATTGCATTTTGTACTAGCATCCCATGATTTCAGCATTTTCATTTCCTATCTTCATTATACTCATGGCACCCTTCAGGTTCTTTCTGAAGAAGAACAAGAAGCTCTTGCATCCACCCCGGCTCATCCTTCTGGCTTATATGGTACCTCTCTTCCCACATGGTTTTCATTACACATACATGAGTAATTTCAGGTATCCTTTTATAGGACTTCCTTGGTGTTGTTTGGATTTTAAATTTCCTCGCTTACTGTGAAGAAGTTTGCATGGAAACTTGGTTAGAAATGAACAAATCGGATTTCTTCTACTCTATTGCAAGTACGAAGTAGTGCACACATCATGGAATACTTTATTGAAAGGGAAAATGATTCAAAAAGATCACTACAAAACAAAAGTATCGAAAAATGATAGCCCTAGTAATATCCTACAAGATAATTCAATGACCATGGTGCATTATCAATGCTACGCCAGTGCCAGTTACAAGACTTGCTAAATTGAGTATGCTAGAGTCTTGTTATCGTAGAAAGGTGGAAAGAAATGGAAAATGTCAAAAGAAAGAAATGTTTGGTTTGGATTGTAAAAGTTCCGAAGCATGCATGGATAAACATTTAAAGTTGATTATGTTATTATAGTGAAACTGTATCTTCATAATTTCCATCACATGTATACACAACCATATGGTGTTTTTATACTAAAATCACATCAAATACTAAGTGGAAATGGCTTGGGAGATTAACTGTCTTTTGGGAGGGGAACTCGAATGCAAATAACTTCATCTTTTGATTCATGGGAGTGGGGTTCATGACATTATTGATGGAGGAAGGATGATAGTTTTTTTATGGTAGGGGGGTGGGTGCGAAGGATTATAGTCGATGTTGATGACACACCTTGTTCTTTCATTGCCAGTTTCAGTGTGACGTTGAGCTTGAAAGATAGACCAGAGGATTGATCGGATAAATAAGGGGTAATACCGTAATAGTCAAATCTGAAGATGAGTTTGATGAGCAAGGGTAGGTAGTCTGTTTGGTTTAGGGATGCATGTTTACATAGCGGAGCTCCTCCTCAAGTTGAGGATTTATAGGTCCATGACATCGATGGAGTTCGTGTAGGTGTCCATGGTCTCTGTCATATAGACAAATCTTTACCGATCATATACCACTATTTTGGTTGTAAAATGAGGATATGAAACATAAGCTTCTTCAAGTTCAAGTAGTCATGATTTCTCGAGTTTAGGGTGCTCATGGTCTCTGCCATATCGACAAAGCTTTAGACCTTTCTCAGATCATAGTATCATACACCACTATTTTGGTTGTAAACGAGATATGAAGCATAGGCTTACAACAAGTTCAAACAAGCATGGTGGCTTAATAGGATTTCAGAATATGCATCATGTATAGATGGGTAATTGGATCCCTCAAGGGTCCAATTACTACATCCAGTAGTTTAGTCTCACATCTATTAGTTGTGAGCTTGGAGAGTCAGTGGGAGATATAAGAAGCCCCCCACCCAATGTATTAGATGAGAAAAGTGAATAGAAAACACAAACTTTGTGAGGCGTTCTCTCGTGATTTCATCCCGCTCGTCATGGAGTTGGGTTCCACGTAAAATCCCGGTGTTCCGTCATGTTTATTCTTCATCTCTGATATTACTCTTCCACATTCTAGTTTCCTAACATGGTATCAGAGTGGGTTCGATGCTCGAGGATTTAATCTTGAAGATTTATATTATGTTTTATTCGAGATTCGATTATCAGAGTAATTCAATTGTTGACTGTTCTTGAAGATTATTTTATGAAGTTCATATTTGTGATTTGTTCAAGATTAGAGATTCAATTATAGGGTTTCTTGAAACCCTAAATCTTTGACCTCATCGACAACGTAGTTTTGCAGTTCAATTCTGATATTATTCATGTCCATGATCAAGTTCTAGCCTAGATATCTAGGGTTTTCTGAAACCCTAGTTCTGTATGTATCATCAATGTTCTGAAAAATTCTTTGCTGTCGATGGCAATCTGGTTAGGATCTCCATAATATTTCCATCATCAACAATGATCGAAGTACTTATTATGAAATCCAAGATCGTTCAAAGCTTGAGGAAAGATCTAGATCAGAGCGAGTGTGATTATACTGTTCTTTCTAGGGTTTCGTCTGAAACCCTAATTCCTCAGCGTTCATCTCCTTACTCAATGCAAGAGGGATCATGTATTTTGTATCTCCAGCAACAAAGTAGGGTTTCAACGGCTTCTTGCATGTTTGAGGAGGAAGAAGAGAAGACAGTGTCATCGATCATGTCAATAATATCATCGATCATGTCAACAATTAGGCACATCGATCTTCGAGTGAGAAGAGGTTTCGGCATCGTCGCAACTCATCTCAACTCCAGGTGGTGGTCCTTTCAACCGCAAACCACACGGTACCACCACGCCTCCAACTCGCATTCATGGCAACAAGTCTAAGAAGAAGGAGGCGATCTCCAGATGCTATCCAATGCTCAAAGAAAAAAATGGTAGAAGAAGCAGAGGCGGCGACACATCACCCTCTCGATCGCCGCCACCCTCTTGGATCTCCGCCGCATTAGGATTTGCGACTCTAGGCGATGACGACTGCCATTGACTTCCATACCATTACCACTCACCATGCGTCGCCTTACCTTCTCTCCAGTCCACCGACTTCCCTAGCGGCAACATCAAGGGGAGAAGTCGCCTTTCCCCTCGCGTGCTTCCCGCGTGAGCCACCTGCTCTAGGCGGAGGTGGCAATACCACCATTCGGCGCCATGTGGGCCACATCTACCTCCAGTCTGTGTTGATCAATGCGACGATGCACTTCTTCTCTAGGCGAGCGCACCTTCGTGCAACCACCAGGCAGCAAGGTCTCATGCTGCAGGAGCTCCTTTTCCAGGCGGTGATACTCCACTACATTCGAGGAGGCGGCGATGATTGTAGAAAAACCCCATCAGGCGAAAGGAACCCTAAACAATAATGTGAGTTTTTTCCCTTTGATTTTTCCCTTTCAGCCCAACTGAGACCTTGGTTATTATTTGGGCCTAATTTAAGTCCATTGCTGTTTGCTTTTAAAAAAGGGGGAAGAGGGGAGATATTATTCAGGCCCATTGGGTCAAGAGATACAAAAAAATGAAGAGGAGAAAGAACATGCTTTGTTTGGACTGCAACAACACCACCACCAACAACAAAGCCTTTTTCCACAATTAAGTAGGGTCGGCTATATAGATTCTTCGCTTCCATTTAGATCTATCTTGGGTCAATCTCGGGCTTATATCTAAAAAACTAAGATCTCTTCGTATAGTTTCCGTCCAACACTTCTTGTGTTGTCCTCGCCTCTCTTAGCCGGCTCAACATTCCAACACTCGCATCTCCTAATTGGTGCATCGGCTGATCTTCTTTGCAAATGACCAAACCATCATAAGCGATTTTCTCGCATCTTATCCTCGATCGGAGCTACACCAACTTTCTTTCTGATTGACCCAATTGGACTGAGTCGTATTTGAGCCCATTATTTAGGCCGAGAAGATCTTGTTTAAAAAAGTGTGCACACAAAAAAATCGTACGTAAAAAAAAGACACGGTAAAATAGGAATAGTCGATAAAAAATGATTTAAAAAATTTGTGAGAAGAAACACAGAAAAAAATGAGAGTGGCTTATGTGGATTTTTTGTTTCTCCCCATCTTTCCTGTCTTCTCCTTATTTGGTCGATGCCATTGTTCTCCAACAAGTATGTGAGAAAGGGGGAGTATTGTGTAGAGTTCTACGAATTGATTTCAGATTCAGATTCTTTAGGCTAGATTTCATACTCTACGTATTTTCAGATTCAGACTCGACGTTCAGATTGGTTTTGAGTCTTCAGTGTAATGCACACGTGTCAGCGATCATCAATTGAGAGGTCCCCATCTTTGATTTGATCAGCTCAGAGTTTTCATGTGATCCATAGGGACTCCAGAGTAGAGATCCCATTCTCTAAGCCATTATGGGCTAGAGTTTTTATGTGATTTCATAATGACTCCAGAGTAGAGATCCCATTCTCTGAGCCAGTATGAGAGAGACATAGTTCTCCGACGAGGAGACTTTCAGACTCCATTCTCCAACGATCGCGTACTCTGACGAGGATGTTTCCACGATTTTTTTTCAGTTTGGTCCTTCAAAGAGATGGAGCAGTTACATGTCAGAGTTCTCCAGGTAGAGACTCATTCCAGTTTCAGTGACTCTGACAGACGCATTACGTACCACATGTTCTTCGACGAGGAGACCCGGTTCAACTCACATTCCCTCCATTTAGTTCCTCATCACTATTACGACATGACAAGCAACGTCATTGACATCAACCGGCAGTAGAGTATGCGTTGAGTTGATATTGTCTTTAGTGCATTGTATTGTGAGTTTGAGATTTCTTTCTATATGTCCAAACTGAGCATTGCATGCTCCAACTTGAGGGGAGTGTTAGAGTATATGCATCATGTATAGATGGGTTATTGGATCCCTCCATGGTCCAATTATACCAAGTGGTTTAGCTCCACATCTACTAGTTTTGGGAATTGGAGAGTCTGCAGGGGCTATATAAGAAGCCCCACATCCATTGTATCGGACGAGAAAAGTGAATAGACAACATAAGCCCTTTGAGGCGTTCTCCCGTGGTTTCATCCCACGGAGTAGGGTTCCACGTAAAATCTCAGTGTTCCTTCATGTTTATTTTTTATCTCTGATATTACACTTCTGCATTCTAGTTTTCTAACAAATATATCATGTATCTCAAGTTATTCTTAATGGATTTCAAGAAAATGTCACGGGAGGCTCAAGAGAGGAAAAGATAGAAGGTTTTCGAGTAGCTTAACAACTTGATAGAGTAGAGGATGGGAGGTCTTTGCCGACATATAAAGTGGAGAGGAGGGGTCACCTTGTGATTGTTAGGGGGGAGATTTGAAGCAAGAGATTGAGGGAAGTTGACTTGAGATCTCGACAGATTTGACTGGCAGAGGGGGATGCAAATACCATGTATTTTTATTAGGAGACCTCGAAATGTAGAGAATAAATACCATTGGTAACTTGGTGGTAGAGGATGTAGAGGTTATGTGGCAAAAAAGGTGAATTTGGCCCTAGCAAGACTCTTGCGAGAGATTATGTGAAGGCGGTTGGGTAGTGATTGACAATATTGTGGGAAGTTGACTTTTATACTATCAGAGGAGCAACATGACAAAATGGTTAGATCGGTCATGGAGAAGGAGGCGAAGGATGCATTGGTCAGTTGAAGTAGGATCGTTCCCTGCAACGTGAATGGTTCCTGATCTTATTCTACATGTAGTTATGGGGAGGGCTTAGTCTAGATGTGATGCATGTAACATTTAAGTTCTTTTCAAGAACTTTGGGATTAAAAGTCTCAGTAAGTTCTTTCTTTTATGGTTCCCAAGCAGAAGAACACACACGAATTAGGCTTTCTGCATGTTGATTGTGCTTTCTATGTAATTCATCGTTGCAAAGGTCCTTGCCTTAAGGCTTCAATGGGTTTTGGGGGACTTGTTCAATCTAGCCTAATTGACTTTTATCAAACAAATCCTTGGTGGATAGCTTTTTGCAACAAGGTAGTCTCCAGATGTGAGAGGGATGGGGTGAGGTGCAGTGTTCACGAAATCGGTTTGTGCGGCCATATATGCGGCCGTATATGCGCGTACGGACCCTCGGACGTGCCGATTTCCTGAAGCCTATCGTTATGCGCCTCTTCCGCATATGCGGTCCGCATATGCGGGTTACTCGGTCGCATATACGGTCCGTGCGTCCGCATCGAGATACTATCGGGTATATGGATCTGTATCGAAATCCCTAATTTGCTTCGATAGGGTTTCGGGCCTTTCGGCAAAATCAAATATCTGCGAGACTGCGCCCCGATAGGGTTTGGCAAACTCGCGACCTCCCTCTCCAGACTCCAGTGGCTCCCAGCACCTCCGCGGCTCCGCCTGCCCCTCAGCTATGCCTCCATCGCCGCCCTCAAGCCTTCCGCCTCCGTGCGCGAGTTCTCGCCCTCGAGATCCTCCTCTATTCGAGGCTTCATCGCCTCGAGCTTCTTCGTACGAGGCTCCTCGGCCACCATCTCCTCTCAGAGTTCCTCCGCCTCCTACTCGTGTCGTGACCATTCAAAGGTAACCCTATGCCTCTTTCTATAATTTTAAGGATTTCTCGGCTGTAGACCATCGACAACAAGTTTTTCTTGACTATTTTTAATGTAGCAGTGTAGCACTATGGTTACCATACAAATGATTGAATGTTTTTTTCTTAGCAGTGAATGCTTTTTTTCTTAAAAATATTTTAGGATGGGATTTTGAGACCGAGGTTTATGGCACCCTTTTGATGCCATGATGGATGAGTTCTCACTGCTCGTCACTTTTGCTGGATGATGTAGTGCAGATCAAAAGGGGACACTTGGGAGTGGTTGGGAGATGACTGGTTAGTGGTTACCATGTGGTTATATGAAGTTCATATGCCCATTTTACAATGATACAAACTCTATATACATTACTTTATTGTGTTTTAGATTTACATTATCATACATTTATGACCCAAGCAAAGGTATAGCTCAAGAAAAGACACTCGTTTATCCTTTTAAGCGACTAGCTATTTCTCTTGTCGATGCAATCCCCCATTCTTTGTTTTTATAGCTCAGATTGCCTTATTACTTTTGGGAGTTCATATTTGACACCATATACTAGCATCTACATTTGAGTCCAAGATATACTAGCATCTCCAAATACACGTCTTTAGCAATTATCATTGCTTCTAGAATTTTTTGATTCTATACTAATTCAATTTATTAAAACATTTAATACTTTGTTGATGATGTTTTCTAATTATGATTGAATGTTAGGCAACTATGGCTCCAGACTACCATCTGATAGTGGTTCTTCTCCTACGACTGGAACCGGAAGTGAGCCTCCTACTCATAGGAGCGATACAATGGAGTTTTTTATTCCTCCCGGTTCCAATGATCCAGGACGGAAGTATGCTTTTCTAGCTAATCCAAGTACCCCTGGCATGGTTACTTGCCGATTATGTGGAAAGGTTGTCACCGGAGGGATTAATCGCATGAAGCAACATTTGGCTCATATTAAAGGCAATACATCATCTTGTCCGAAGGTGACTCCTGAGGTGAAGAATGAAATTAAGGATAACATGGAGGGAATTAAAGTAAAGAAGAATGAGAAGACTGCGAGGATGAAAGCCATTCAAGGGGATGTCTCTATCCATATTAATTAACCCTTGACTGAAGAGGAGAGGGATGGGAAAAGGCCTCAAACTTCTACATATGATATGCCAGTGGAGAGTCTTCGCCAATCAACAATTAAAGATGCATTTGCTAAGGAGGAACGCGCACGTGTGAATTCATTCGTGGCAAAGTATTTCTATGATTATGACATCGCTTTCAATGTTGTCAAAAGTGACTCCTTTCTTCGAATGTGCGAAGAAATTGGGCAGTATGGAAGATCGTACAAGCCTCCAACATTCTATGAGCTCACAGAAACACTTTTATAGGAACAGGTTAAGGAAACACACGAGTTCTTGCAAGGGCATCATAATTCTTGGAAGAGTTCTGGATGTTCCACTATGACAGATGCTTGGACTGATAGGAGAGGAAGGAGCATCGTGAACATCTGCGTCAACTGTGAGCTTGGGACCAGTTTTCTGAAGTCAACTGACTCATTTGCAGATTCTCATACTGTTGACTACATTGCTTCCTTAGTAGATAAGTCCATTGAGGAAGTTGGGCCCGACAATGTAGTCTAAGTAGTGACAAACAATGCATCTGCAAATATGGCTGCTGGCAGAATTTTGAGAATCAAGTACCCAAGGATCTTCTGGAGTTCGTGTGCGGCACATTGCATCGATCTTATGCCTGAGGAGATCGGTAAAGAGTCCAAGGTGAAAAATGTCATTACAAAGGCAAGGACATTAACTGTCTTCATATACAATCATGCAAAAACATTGAGTTTGATGAGACAATTTACGCAAAAGGGGGAGATAGTGAGGCCAGGAACAACAAGATTTGCTACCACATATCTCACCTTGCAATCAGTGATGGACAAGAAGGACAAGTTGAGGCTTATGTTTTCTTTTGATGAATGGAGAGCGTGTAAATGGTACAAGACGAAGAAGGGGGAAATGGCTTCGGCCATAGTTCTGAGTCCTTCATTTTGGACTCAAGTCTCTTTGACCTTGAAGATCTTTTCTCCATTGGTACATGTTCTGCGAATTGTTGATGGAGATAGGAGACCGGCTATGGGGTTTGTATACGGTGAATTGCAAGATGCAAGAAAGGAGATCATGAGCATTTTCAAAGACGTGGAAGCGTCTTACAAATATTTTGTTGATGCCGTTGATTCAAAGTCAAAAGGGAGGTTGGATAGCCCCCTCCACCTTGCTGCATATTTTTTGAATCCATATTTCTTTTATAGGGACAATGATCAAATCCAGAGGGAAGGTCTTGCTCTGAAGGGATTCTTGGATTGTATGGATATTTCTATCCTGATTTAGAGATCCAAGATATCATCACTAGGAAGGAGTTGCCATTATATGAAAGGACATAAGGATCATTTGGCAAACCTTTGGCTGTCAAACAGAGGTCCGTCATTGATGATGATTTCAATCCAGGCATAATTCTCATTAGATTTCATACACTTATATATTTAAGTATTACTATTTATGTCATTAGATTTCACACACTTATATATTTAACTATTGTTATTTATTTGTTTTTATAAATAACCCGTTGGTGGGGATTGTATGGCATGGAAACGCCACATTTGAAAGAAATGGCAATGAAAGTTCTAAAGTTATCCTTTTCCTCGGGTTGTGAAAGGAATTGGAGCACTTTTGAGGCGGTAAGACCGTAAAATTGGTGCCACACATGTCAAATATTATGCATCATTAATGAGGTGGTTAATGATATGTTTTTCTTTATTTTGTAGATTCACACGAAGAAAAGGAACACGCTTGAATTCAAGCGGTTAAACAACTTGGTGTGTGTCAGATTCAACGCCAAGTTGAGAGATCGCCATCTTAAAAAATGTAGTGATCCATTTGTCACAAATGATAGAACCCACGTGAGAGATTGGATTGGCGGGGAAGATGAAGAAGATGAGGTATTCCAAGGATCGGGGCTGACGTGGAACTTAGTGGCTGATGCAACTGGTGCAAAAGATTTGATACAACATAGAAGAAGCCAAAGGCATGCTACTGGTTCAACCTCGTTGCTGGGCTTAAATGAAGAAGAGTTCCCATTTGAGGAAGACAATAAAGATGATGATGAAGACAATATCGAAGTGGAATTTGATGATGATATGGATTAGGATTTCTTTGTAATATGTAGAATATTATCGCGTGAACATTTCTGTTTTCTATGCTATTTTAATTAGTACTCTACTAATGCTATTTGTGTTAAATTTCAGTTTTCTTTTGGAAACTTAAATATTTTGGTGATTGTTGTCAATTATTATGTCTGCTAACTTTTCTATTGAAGTATTAGTATTTGTTGATAGAGACTGTTTTGAGCTATATATGGAACTTGGAAGTCATTTTCTTAGAACTTCTGTTGGACCAAAATTATACATAATTTTTGTTCAGTTGTAGTCACTTTTGCATATATTTTTTTTATTTTTAAATAAAAAATTAAGGAAACCACGTAGAACCGCATATACCCCACATATGCCCCCGCATACCGCTTAATCGCTAATCAGTGACCTGTCCGAATGCATACGCATACCGCTTTCCTGAACCTTGGTGAGGTGTTTCAAACGGCTAATCAAATGACGACTAATCAAAAACACTCGATTTTATTATTTTAAGTACAAATATTTTTTAGTACAATAGTCTTGTATACTTCTATATATTTAGAGAGTTCCTATACGAAAATGAAGAGATTTTTTTCAGAGAAAAAAAGATACAATTGAATTACATTGAGCATATTTTTTTGGTTTAGTTAAGAAGAAAAATAAAAATAAACAACCACTCGAGATTAGTTGGTCGATTAACCAGCTAGTCTAACTGACTATACATTCAGAACAATTTATGACTGAATAGAATTATTCTATGAGTTACCCCCCTAACAACATAGTCGGTCCAAATAATCGGTCTAGTCGGGTCACTTTTGCATGCTATCTTAGAAAAAACTTCTTGATATTGTGGATTTCTTGGATAAAGAGGTGTTTCATGACTATGTCGTATATCATGATGGTGAATGGGTGATTAGAGGGTAGATAGGTACAACCTAAAAAGGGTGTGAGGCATTGTTGCTAGTTGGCATCCTTTGTTAATTTTGATACAGATGTTTCATTGCTTCAAGCATGTCTTGGGCATGCAGTTGTAATTTTTCAAAAATTTCTGGGGGTTCTCATGACTAACTACAACAATTGTTGCTTTGGTATGTAAAAGCCACTGCTTGCTTCATCCAAGGACCAGAGTGGGAGGAATATTGTGTGAGAGCACTGGAGGAGTCTTTCATAGATTTTGGTCTACAAGTCTTAGCTGCAATGGTGTATAGGAGGGTGCTGGCTACATGGAAGATGCAGTTGTGTTGATATATCTTGATCTGTCTTTGGTGAGAGTTCGTCAATGGAGAGGTTGGAGAAGAGACTCGAGTGTTGGAAACTTGGAAGTCAAAGTTGTTATGTAAGGTTGGTTACTTACTATTTTTGAGGTCGGTGCTCTCGGGATTGGCTTTCAATAGTTTGAAAGAATCTGAGGCACTTGTTGTTTAGTGCTGTGAGGTCAGTGCCAATGCAACAATTACGAGGTGATGGAGATTTCAAGCTCTAGTTAGAGAATTAGTTGTGACAGGGTTTGTTGGTGGAGAGCTCTCCAGGATTTTTTGCACTCAAGACTAATATGTAGAAAGTGGTGGTACATTTGTAGTATGAGATTTGCTACCTTGGTTCCTAGTGCCCCTATCCAACGAGAGTAAGCATGCCTTTGCTTTGTTAATTTGAGGTACTTGATGGGGTAGAGCTTGTGGTCGGGATGGCTAGATGGTTGACACTTTGGAGTGAATGGATGGGGATTTTCCCAAAGTGGAGGAGGCCTATGAGGTACTACGCGTACACACCTTTCATGGAACCAGATTTCTCGCGTTGAATTGTTGATTGATTTTGAGAGCCAAGGTGCCCTTGAAGGTTGATAGAGTATGATTTCCATGGGTAATTACACTACTTTTTGCTTTAATCCTATATTGTCTATTGGTGGGACTTTGCTATATTGGTGGGGGCTATATTTAGAACCGCACATCCATTGAAATGTTTGATAATCTAAATAAAAAAATGACCGAACCCTTTATGGCTTTCTCCCATTGTTTATCTCACTCTTTTGAGAGTAGGGTTTTATGTAAATCCAAGTTTTGTTTTTATCATTGATTCCACATTCTTTTTTTCCCTATTTCTACACGGTATTGGAGCAAATCGATTTTGGGTCCACATTTGAGGTTCAATTTATTTTTTGTTTTTCATATGTGATCTCAAAGTTTACGTGCCATTTTATTCTTCAAGTTGCGGGTCAAAGATTAATTGACTACTAGAACAAATGTCGTGAGATCGATAATGGCTTGTTAGGTTCCTTCTGTGAAACCCTAAAAAATGGTTATTTATAAAGACCAAAATAAGGATGCCCTAAAGTGTCTCGAATACCCTGAGGAGGCAGTGATCGAGGTAGCATGATGAGGTGATACTTCTATAGATGGCAACATCATCCAGAAATGACATTGTATGTGGTATCAAAGAGTAACAACCACAAAGCAAGCAAGAAGGGTGCCAAAGAAGCACTTAAGGTACCACTAATAGATCCATGGTTTCCCTTAAAATAATCCCAAAAGAAGAAAAAAGAATAGGGGGTGATGTCCTTGTTCTACCACATGTATGAGGAATAGTTCCAACAACGATGCTTCTTGATGACGACGATGATGTCTACTCTGATCACGTTCGTCATCCTCACCTACAATTTTGCCTACACTTGATCCACCAATCGCCCATATCGAAACACTTCCTCGTGCCCTTGAAGCATAAAAATAAAAGATGTGAGCATCAACACCTCATGGAGGTTCCTCGAGCGTTGTCGTTAAAATCACAGGTTCCCCATCGACAACTCTACGCGTCATGCTGAGGATAAAGCGAGGAGGGGTGCATTCCACGTGGTTGATTTGGTATTTTTAATGGGCCTTAGGCCATTATTCAAGTTGTATCCTTGGTAAGCAACAAATCACTACTAGCGCGTCTTTATAAACAATATAGGAAAAAAGGTGTGTAAAGGAAATAAGGCGTGTGAATATAAATGCATAAAAGGCTATTGTATGAAAAAATGTGCAGAAAAATGGAATAAAAAAACTGTATACAACAACAAAGACTTTTCCCACAATTAAGTAGAGTCGACTGCATGGATTTTCTGTCTCCATTCAAATCTATTTTGGGTCATTCTCACGCTTAAATCCAAAACCAAATAACTAACATCCCTTCCGATAGTCTCGTTCCAACACCTCTTGGGCCTTCCTCATCCTCTCTTAACCAACTCAACATCCCAAATCTCGAATCTTCTAACTGGTGCATCAATCGACCTCATTTGCAAATGGTCAAAGCATCATAAGAACTTTTCTCTCATCTTATCCTCTATTAGAGCTACGCCAACTTTCATTTGATCGCATCATTCCGAATCCAATCTTTCGTGCATGACCACACATCCACCTTAGCATTTTCACTTGTGCTACTGTCATTATCTGCACATGTTTATGGTTCACATGTCAACAATCTGATCCATAAAATATAACAGGTCTCACGGCTGCTTTGAAATCCATTTCTTTGACTTTTAAATGGAATTTTCTTATCACAAAGAACAACATAGGCTCCTCTTCATTTTAGTCAACCTGTATTTATTTTATGTGTAACATCCTTCTAGAGATATACATATGTTCTCTGTACCTTATCCTTTATTTTATTTCTTTATGTCCGTCTTATGTAATTTACCCACAGGTCTCTCCTCTATATAAGAGAGCCTAGGGTTCTCAGGAATAATAACTCATTCATTTTTCCCAACATGGTATCAGAGCGACGGTCCTAGGCTGGAGATCTAGTACCCGAGAAAAACTCTAGCCCCTCTCCTTCAAGTCTCGACGACGACAGTGCAAACCCTCCTTTCTCTCTTTCTCGGTGGTGGCAGCGCAACCCCCTTCTCTCTCTCTCTACCGCCCTCTCCTTCCTCAATGACGGCGATACATGTCCCTCTCCCACTCTTTGTCTCAGCGGCAACGCGCAGGTCGAGCCCCCTATTTCTTCTCTGTTGCGGGTTGCGCGCCGTGCGGACACCACCACGGATTCACGACCCTCATTGTGGCTCTCCTCTATTCCTTCCTTGCGTAGAGGCCCGATTATGGTGATGGGTTTGAGTGCGTAAATCTACATATGCATTCAAATCCATGTATGTTTGTGTAGACACTCATCCTTTGGTTTACAAAACCCTAGTGATGTTCATCCAGCGATATGTCAGAAAACAAAGTCGATGTACCTGTCACATGCACCTTCAGAGGTTCAACTCTAATTGTCAAGCTGGACGGGACGAACTATGATCTCTAGGCTATGCAGTTCATGTGCCTTATGAAGTCTAATAGTAAGAATCATATTCTTACCGAGGGGAAGCGGTGGAGAAAATTGGGGTTGCTGCCTTGTGAGATGCGGGTGATGCATACACGAAAGTTTGGCTTGCAGATACATTGATGATAGAGATTGCCAATGATGTGTTACATCAGCCTGACGCTAAGGTGTCGTGGGATATCCTTGCGGCAACTTATTCTCAGGCGAGGAATGAGACCAAGATTGTCCAACTCCAACACGATGTATTTACTGTCAAGCAGAACGGACGACCCCTTCATTTGTTGTATACATCCTTACGAGGAATGTTTGAGAAGCTCCACAGCTTCATGCCTCTCACGGCTACTCCTAAATGACAGAAGACGTATAGGAATGCTACCATGGTTGGTGTATTCTTAGCAGCCCTTGATCATGAGTATAATGCTGCTCATTTCCAGATTCTCGTGGATGCTACTATTCCTCCCATGGAGGAAGCTTTCCACAGGCTTAGTAGGATTATTGATATGTCTACTACCATTAGCCAGACTTCTTCAACGATGGCGGCCTCCCGGGATAAAGGAGGCTCTTCTCATTTTCGTGGATGTGGGCATCGTGGTATAGGAGGTCGCATTCGTCAGCTTTGCACTTACTGTCATCGTCCTGGACATACAAGTATGCATGCTACTCCAAGCATGGTTTTCCTGCATCGGCCCGAACAACGGAGCATAGGGACGAAAATGGTCGGATACTGTTATAAAATATGAAGAATGCGGAAGCGATTGATAAACAGAGCATAAACAAGAAAGATAGAACATGGAACACCATGATTTTACGTAGAACCCTACTCCGTGAGGAGCGGGATGAAACCACGGGAGAAGCCCTCAAAGGGGCATGCTACGCATTGCTTTTTCTCAATGAGTACAGGAGGTCTGGGGCTCCTTATATAGCCTCTCCAGAGCCTTCAAGTCCCACCACTGGACGATGTGGGACTAAACACTGGATGGGGTAAATGGATCTTCTTTATGATCCATTTACCCTGCTACAACTCAATATGATGCATACACGAATACTCCAACACTCCCCCTCAAGCTGGAGCATGCAATGCTCAGCTTGGACAAATAAAAAGAAACTCAACTCAACGCTACAGGACACTACGGACAATATCAACCCAACGCGCACATTGTTGCAGTCGAGGACATTGCTTCTCATGCTGTGCAGGTGAGGAGGACGAACAGGCTGGAGTGTGAGTCTGTTGAATCTCCTCGCCAGAGAGCATGTGCTTTGAACTGCGTCTGTCAGAGTCACTGCAACTGAAAATGAGTCTCCTCGTCGGAGTACTCTGGCCCGCCACAATAAAGTGGACAACTGCTCCATCTCTGAAAAAAGGGCCGAACTGAAATGGCCGTGGCTGTGCAATCCTCGTCAGAGTCCACAGTCGCTGGAGAATGGAGTCTAAAATAAGTCTCCTCGTCGGAGAACTGGGTCTCTCCCATCTGGCTCAGAGAATGGTGCACTGCTTTGGTGTACCTATGATACCACATGAAAACCCTTGCCAACATGGCATAGGGAATGATCCTCTACTCTGGAGTCCCTGTGGCTCACATGAAGACTCTGGCCTACAAAACAAGAATAATGATGGGGACCTTTGAAATGATGGCAACATGTGCTCATCTGAAAATGACCGCATCCATGTGCGTGTCTGAAACTGGAGTCTCTCTAGAGATCTCGAAAAACTGGGCCTCTCATCATGGAGTGCCTCGAACTTGGACTCTGACCAATCTGTCGAGTCTAAATCTGCGCATCACACTGTGGACTTGGATTCTGAACATCAAGTCTGAAATTGTGCATGGAGAATCTTCATCTGAAACATTGTAGAGTCTGGAAATCTGCATGTAAATCTGGAATATCTGAATAGACCTGTGACTCTACATATACTCCCCCTTTCTCCCATACTTGTCGGAAAAATATGGACGTCGACCAAGTTGGGAGAAGACAATATAAATGGGGAGAAACATGAAACTTGCGGCTTTGTCATTTTTTTATAGCTGCCATGATGATTGATTTTTTTTAACATAAGCCGTTCAACCTCTTTTTTTTATACTACTTTTCAACTTCTTTTTTTTGATAAACTTTGCGTACGACTTCTTTTTTTCGTGTACACGCCTTTTCAAATTCTTTTTTTTAAACTCCCGACACAACCCCCTGTTGGGCTCTACAGAATTGGGCACTCTTCCGCTCTCTATCTCACCTTTTTTTTTAAAATTAGGCCCCTTGAACCTTACAAAAATATAGCCCACACATTTTTTTTAAAATAGATATAGCCCTTCGAGCTTTAGGGTTCCTGTGACCCCCCCCCCCTTTTTTTTTTTAAAAATGACGTCGCCCCGCTGCCCTATCAACTTAGGGTTCTCATCTTTTGCGCGGCGCCCCCCGAGGGAGCCTGGAGCAACGCCTGCGCCGCTACCTGCAGGGGGGGCACCATGGAGGAGCTCCATCTCTGGGAGCACAGGAGTACGCTTGGGAGATGCGGGGGGGGGGCACCTTCGATCTTGATGCCGAAAGGAGAAGGCTAGGGCTTTCCACCTAGGGTTGATGAGGAAGGCGAGGGACCTGGAGATACCATGCGACGCCGCGTGGTCTTTCGCGCACAGCTCTGATATAACGCATGGAGAATGACACGCACCATCGCTCCTTGAGCCGAATCGCGGCTCCGCCTGGGAGTGACATCGCCGTTGGCCTGGAGGAAGATGACACATCGCCAATGCTGAACATTTCGCGCAGGGGATGCGTCATCGGGCCGCAGAGAGGGACTGCTGGAATCACTGCGATGTTAGAGCTCCCTTGGATGGGGTGCGAGGGCGAGAGATCTCGCTAAGAAGGGCGGTGAGATACACCGCTTTGGAGATGCTACCAGGGCTGGCTGCGAGAAGATGGGACCGTATGGAGGAGGTGTCGTAGGGGCACGCGAGGCTGCACAACACCGCCAGGGGATGAACTGTTGCGCGTGATGCGCCGCCGAGGGTTTCTGGCCCTGCCGGGGAGTTGCATGCAGCACAAATCTAGGGTTCGAAAGAACCCTAAAATAATTTCTCGAACAGAATATGAACAATAATCTTCAACCTCGAATCTCGAAAAATAAAAATTTATGAAAACCTCGAGAATCGAACCCGCTCTGATACCATGTTATAAAATATGAAGAATACGGAAGCGATTGATAAACAGAAGATAAACAAGAAAGATAGAACATGGAACACCATGATTTTACGTGGAACCCTACTCCGCGAGGGGGGATGAAACCACGGGAGAAGCCCTCAAAGGGGCATGGTATGCATTGCTTTTTCTCAATGAGTACAGGAGGTCTATAGCCTCTCCAGAGCCTCCAAGTCCCACCACTGGACGATGTGGGACTAAACACTGGATGGGGTAAATGGATCTTCTCCAGGATCCATTTACCCTACTACAACTCAGTATGGCGCATACACGAATACTCCAACAGATACAGATACGAATATAGGTATAATCATATCTTTATCCATTTTAAAATATGAATACGAATGTGGATACGAATATTGACGGATGTGAAAAATGAGTTACCATATCCTTAAAAATGAATACGAATGTAAAATGAATACGAATCGGATACAAACAGAAATATTTAATAGATTAACTAAAATATACATGTTTAGTTTGGTTTAAACATAAAATAGATATAACATATATAGTAATTTGATAACAATTATATCAACAATGGTCAATGCAATCATAAAATATTGTTACACTTAGTTATAAATAAATTTATAACTATACTTATTTATGAAAATGAATATACGAATACGAATGCGAATATTAGCGAATGTCAAAGTGATATCCATATCCGCATCCATTTTAAAATGAGTAAGAATATAGATGTCAAAATATGTATAAAAAAATATGGTAGCGGATTGGATACAAATATATTTACATTCGTTTTCATCCATGGGAGCATGTTGAGCCTCCGACTACTCCTACTTTAGATCAGAGGTTTGATGACCTTGTAGCCAGACTGAGGGATATTATGCCTCTTGCTTCTTCACCATCTCCACGAGGCCACTCAGATGTTCAAGGCCCTAAATGTCAGTTTCGGTTACCATTTCGGTATCGACCAAAACAGAATTTTGGTGGAATTTCGGTCATTTCGATCATTTTTTGTACTAGATCCCTCATATTTCGGTCATTTTAGTCATTTCGGTCAAATTTCGATTCCGACTGGATATCGATATTCGACCGAATTTCATTGAAATTTGAGGCCATTTGCAGCTTCTGCCTTTGTCGGTACCTCTACTACGGCTAACATCTCAGGTAGTACCTATGCTTTTACATCTTGTCATGGATATGAGATTACATAGTGGATTATGGACCTTGAGGCGACACATCATTTATGTGGTGATAGAGATCAACTTGCATCATATATATAGGTTCCTTTAGGGATAACCGTTGTGATAGCCGATGGGACTCGTTCCCCGATCTCAAGACATGGAGAGATCAATTTGACTCCCTCGACGCGTCTGCAGAATGTGTTACATGCTCCTGTTTTTTTTTATGAATTTGTTATCTATTAGTCATATTATGAATGATTTGCATTACCGGGTTATTTTTGATCAATCGTCTCTTGTTTTTCAAAGCATTCTTACGGGCAGGGTGATCGGTTGTTGCCGTGAGCAGGGTGGTCTCTATTGCGTGGTCTGAACTCCCTATGCATGCCTCTCCTCTCATTCAACATGACCGGTCTCTCCCTTCACTTGGCACCTACGTTTTGGTCACCTCCCTCTCCAGAAGATGTGTCATATCTTGCCGCAGATTTTACCGGGTTTGTCCTTCTAGTGCGAGGCATGTCAGTTGGGAAAGCATCATCGTTCTGCTTTTCCTAATCGTCATAGTCAGAGCAATAGCTCCCTTTTGAGTTATTTCTTGTTAATATTTGGGGTCCGAGTCGTGTTCATGATCACCAGGGACACATGTTTTACCTTGTTGTTGTTGATGATTTTCTCGCTTATCATGAATTTTTTATTGAAGAATAAATTTGAATCAGGGGATGTGATCAAAATCTTTATCAATGAAGTGCAGAATGTTTTCTCTTCCTTAGTGAAATTTGTGAGAATTGATAATGCTTTGGAATTTTGTACCCGTGCTCTGTTACATTTCTTTTCATCCTGTGTTATTATTCATCAAACAACATGTGCCTACACTTATCAGCAAAATGATGTTGCAAAAAGAAAGCATCTTCATTTACTTGATGTTACTCGGACTCTTTTCGTTCAGAGTTGTGCCTCACATTCGTTTTGGGGTGATGTTCTTACGGCATGTTATCTGGTCAGTCACATGTCCTCATATGTTTTGGGTAAGAAAACTCCTTTCTCCATGGCATTCTCAGAGAAGTTGTTCTCACTTACTCGTGTTTTTGGCTCTGTTGCATTCGTCTATCAGTTGTCTCCAGGTCTTGACAAGCTCTCTCCTAGAGCTGTTAAATGTGTGTTTGTTGGGTACTCCAGTACTCAGAAGGGATACCGATGCTATGATCCATTGCACAGAAAATATTATATCAGCATTGATGTCATATTTTTTGAGTCTGTGTTGTATTTCTCCCATACAGGTGACAGGTTGGTTTCATCAGAATCTGATGATGAGGTTTACATGCCACCTCCTCCTACGAGTCGGTCACCACCTTCACCTGTGCCTATTGTTCTGCTGTCACCACCACCTCCACTGCCATCACCTCCTTCTATATAGTCACATGTGCCCATTGATCCACCATTGCCAAAATTCTATACCAGTTAGCATGCCTCTGCTCATGATGATCGCTCGTCATCCAACACGCCTCAGATTTGTTCTGATAACAATGTTTCTAATGATGGGTCTGGAGATGTATCTGCGCAAACACCATTGCAGGAGACTGACCCACAGATGGAGGATGTTCCTTATGATATGGATATACCCATTGCAGTTCGAAAGCAAAAGCGTACATGCACTTCATATCCTCTTGCTTCACAGGTCTCCTTTGATCGTCTGACAGGGGAATTCAAGAGATTTGTTGTTGCTCTACTTGTTATGAAAATTCCACAGAATTGTCAGGAGGCCTTGAAGGATGGTCGTTGGCGTCTAGCTATGGAAGAAGAGATGGCTGCTCTGCAGTCACATGGTACCTGGAGCTTGATATCTGCTCCTAATGGAGCATCTGTCGTCGATTACAAATGGGTGTTTATTGTTAAACATCATGCAAATGGGAGTCTTGATTGCTACAAAGCAAGATTGGTGGCATGAGGATTTACTCAGACTTATGGAGTGGATTATCTGGACACGTTCTCCTCTGTTGCTCGTCACTTAACTCTACATGTCCTTTCAGTTGCTATGGTACGTGATTGACCTTTGTATCAGTTAGATGTTAAAAATGTGTTTTTGTATGGAGATCTCTAGGAGGAAGTCTACATGCAGCAACCTCCGAGATTTGCTTCTGAGGGGGAGCATCAATAGGTTTGTAGACTTCATAAAGCATTATATGGCCTTAAGCATAGTCCAAGGGTATGGTTTCAGAAGCTCTGAGATCTAATTGAAAGATATGGGTTTAAGAGGTCAAATGCAGGTCATTCACTATTTATGCAGAGAATACCCAGAGGTATTGTTGCTATCATGGTATATGTTGATGATATACTTGTTACAGGAGATGATATGCAGGGGATAAAGATGGAGGATATGAGAAAATCCTTAAGCGCATCACAGAAGCGTGAGGATCGCATCGTCACACGAGATCTGATGTCTTCTTCACGAGCGAGGCACGTCGAAGGAGACGGTGATCCAGGAGCAACAATCCAACAACATAACAATGGTTTTGCGGCGATGATGACTCTCTTTAGGGCTTAATAGTGGACGACCACAATGAAAGAGAGCGAAACTTGGCATGTAGAGAATGAGAGAGAGAGAGAGAGAAAGCATATTTTCCATTGTGTAAAAGAGAGCTAGGGTTGCCTCTTCTTATATAGTATTTTAGGGGTCCATGGATCTCAATCCATAGACTAAACAAAATCAATGGATGAGATTGATTTGTGCTTCTTTAAATAGCCAAGATTTTGTTGTAAAAATGCTACAATAATTACTTTAATTCAGATGAAATATATTGAAAAATCAATATAAATTAATCCCAAATTAAATCAATCAAGCATGGAGATTCATGGAATGGAGATTTCCTCCTTCCATAATAGAGGGAGGGGGGGATGTCCTCTCTTTCCTAATGGGAGTTGGTGACCGTTCACCCTCCCAAGTAGGAAGGTGTCTATCTCATATCTCATGTAATCTCATGAGATTACATTATTCCATGAAAATCTCCAATATTTACAACACTTGTTGTAAATAATTCCACAAAAATAATTTATAATTTGTGAACATTGCAGTCATGCCATTGGAAATTTGTAAATCATATTCACAACCAAAAATAAAATGTAAATTACATTTTTAATTAATTGTTTCAATGTGAATCCAATTCACATCAGCATTTTATTTGTAAATATTATTTACAAATATCTCTCTCATATATATATATATATTATAAATTACATTTATAATATATATGATTAATATGGATAGTGCTATCCACGTTATTCATGCCATGATAATTAAATCACATTTAATCATCTTGGATCTCCATTCTCATGTGCTCAAATAATATAAATCACATTCACATTATTTACATCTTTAATAATTAAATCACATTTAATTATTTTAGATAACTATGCTTATAATATGAATCAAATTCATATTATTCATGATAATTAAATCGCATTTAATTATCATTTTTTTCAATGCTCGGATACATTTATCAATAGTAAAATTATCCTTGAAGTCTTTCAAGGATAATGCGCTTTCTTCGCGGATACTTAGAGATAAAGACATGGCGATTGTATTGTTCCACGTATAGTGACTTGGATATTGATATCACATCTCAAATCCAGATTTTGCGAACCTCTCATAGATGCTTGATTAAATCAAGACCGCAAATCTAATCGTCTTATTACATCTGAATCACATTCAGATCAATGTCCAACATTTCGACCAAGATCAGATCACTTCTCTACTAAGAGGAGTCACAAATCCAGATCCGTTTCATCACTCCCTAGGAATGGAAGCGTCATGGTTATACAATTGTTTATGATCACATCACTCTCAGGTATTCCTAATACCTGTATATCCTGCATACTGGAAGATCTAGAATAAACATGAAGTTTTAGATCTCTTTTAGATTGTCTCCTTCAGGGTTTCATCATTAAGTTTCTCATTTGATCATTAGAAGTTGGTGTCGATCATATACTTTTCAAAAGCATATCTCAAACCTTACAAATTCAGTCATGCTTCCAAATCTCATAAGTGAGCTTGTGTCTTTCGGTTCAACAATGAACCTGTATGATTCTTTTGAGAGATCGTATTACTATATGCTCTTGCATGTACACGAACGCATCGTTGTGTAGACCTTGGTTAGATCATCAACCTATTGGTCTACCAAATGTATATTCTCAGACATATATTAACACATTTGTCTCCGGTCAGAGGATGCGTGCTATATCGTGACAGTATACGACATAAGTTTTTGGTTATCTCGATCTCGTTAAGTCAACTCTTTGACCTAACTAATCTGACACCTTCGAATCTTTATTCGATGCAGAGGACCTGCATCAAGAGGTCGGTCAGATATCCACCTTTAGAGAAATGATTGCCATCTCCTTCTCAGGTTGGAGATCCTCTCTTAATAATCATTTGACGGTGCTTGATGAGTCCTCAATTTAAGTTTTTAGATATTCATCCAAGCACCAGCCTCTATGATTCAACAGTTGAATCAACAACTGTATGATCATTAAGATGGCCTTGGTACATAACTCTAATTGCGCTAAGGGACCTTCTATGCAAATTAGTTATTCTTCATTTCAGATAAGGGAATGATATTTGCAATAACATTTATTGCATAATGGCTCGTCGTGGGCTCACGTGTCCAACAATCTCCCACTAGCCCAAAGAGCCATTAATGAGCTAATATTTAAACCCACAATCATGTGACAATCATAGGCTATTTAGAAAAATAGGTAGGTAAGCTTATCAATCACTCTATTCCTGAGAGACTACGTCAAGTCATTTTACGACACTTGCATATCTCCTAGTAACAGTGCTCGCATCTAATGCTAATGTTGCCTCTTATGCAACTGATACTCTATATTGTTAGTTATAGTATCCTTTACACTACAGCTCAATAATTATTATAACCAGTATGTATTTTCTACTATCGTACCCACTTAATGGTCTAGTGGTAGTACAATGTCTCTACCACACAGAAGATCGGGATTCAAATCCTACTCTTGTAGGGGTTGCGTTAGGTAGTCGACGACCATCGTAAAAAATAGTCGAATCTTTCAACATGGATTTGAGCAATAATCCATGTAGCCGACCCTACTTATAGTGGGAGAAGGCTTAGTACATTTTTTATATAATTTCTACTATCATTATCAGAATATCCTTATTCCCGGATATGTCTATCTCCTTAGGCATCTGCAGTTAAGACCTTTTAGATCACTATCTATAAAGTTTTAGGTTCTTGAAGATAAGACTTAGAGATCACTATCTCGAAAGTCTTGTCCTCTTTGAAGATATTATTATTACTGCAATCAAGTGTTTTATCTCCATAGTAGGATTAACAACCGTTTTCTACTCCCACTGCATGACATACATTTGGCTTTCAAACACATCTAGTACACACAGAGCTTCCCATAGCTAATGCACTAGGGGCCTAGGGCAGCTTTGGTATTCACATCCCCAACTCTATGAGGTGCTATCCCTTTAGATAGGTCAGTACCATATCTTAAGGGAAAGAAGCCTTTCTTGGAATTTTTCAGAAAATAGAACATGTCTAAGGTGTAGAACTAATGTGACAGCCCAAATACCCTCTTCTCTATGCTTTTGAAAATCTTCAGAACTAAGATCTAAGAAGTATCCTTGAGATCATATCTCAAGGTATGGAACAATCAGATTATAAAACACTTATTATCATCATTATATCATTCCAAATGATTAGGATATCATGTACATTTAGCACGATGAAAACAACGACACTCCCACTGAGCTTCACATGACTCATTAAGATTCTATCTGAAATCATAACATTTATAATTCATCAAATATGATGTTCCAATTACCATAAGTTTATTTGAGTACATTACATAGATGGAGTTCTTTAGCTTGCACATCTTACTTTCCTCAACCATCAAGCCCTGAGGCTACTCCATGTGAATATCCTCAGAGAGATATTCATAGAAGAATGCAATATTGACTTCCATTTTGAAGATGTCATAGTCAAGTCGTGTAGGCTATGGTTAGCAATATTATGATGGGTTTAAGAAAGGTCACTGAAGAGTGAAGAGCAAGTCTCACCGCAAGCGATGTCTTCTCTTCGTGTGTATCTTGAGGATACGAGCCATGCTTTGAAGGCCTTTACCTTCTTATCATATTCCCTCTTTTTCTTGAAGATCCATTTACACCTATCGGGTCTTACCCTTATAGGTGGATCATTGAAAGTCCACGTACATCACTTGTATATGAAGTCTACTTTAGGCTTTATTGCTAACATCCCTATTTCCATGTCATGATCCTCAGAAGCGTCGTCACATGAAATCAGATCATTTTCAGACTTAACTGCCACATGGAATCCATCCTCAAACTCATTTGATGAGATATGAGTATTTCATCTTTACTTGTCTTTTTAGCTTCCGAGTCTAGGAGCCTCATTATCTTCTCAAGATTAAATGAGTTCCGTCACTTCATTTTCATCTTTATTCTCAAGAGAGTCATCATCTAAAAATCACATCCTTAGAGATGAGATCTTTTAAGAATCTCAAGGTCATAAAGTAGGTATTCAATACCATCCTTTCTTTTCCCAATGAAGTAGCACTCTCTTGTTTTAGATTCCAGCTTAATTGCATCCATGACATGGTCATGGACCAAGCAACCCTAAATCCTCAAATGTCCAACACTAGGCTAGATTCCAAAATATAGATTATGAGGGTTTTCGAGTTTAGATCCGCGTGGAATTTTATTAATGATATATAATGTAGTCTCTACTCTCTACTACATATATATACCTAGAAACTAAGAGATAATTATGCTAAGATTCGTCATTGATTAAATAATGTCACACATGATCCAATTGTATCTCTCTACAACTCTATTGAGTTTAGGTGTATTATGAGTAAAATATGAATGATATTCATATCTTCATAAGGCATTCCTTGAATTAATCTAATAGGTACTTACTACCTAGATTGGATCAAATTCATTTCATCTTCCTTCTAACTTTGGTTCTAAACCAAAATCGTGAAATCTTTGAACATTTCAAAGGTTTCTAAGGTGAAGGGAAGAAATCTCATATCACAAATAATCATCAATTGATATCACATATCATCGATGTTTATTTTGATATAGAATCCACATACATCAATATGTATGAGATTTTGAATACATTGACATCATACACTATTCTTAGAGAATGATGTATTGGACATTTTACTTTGAATACAATATTCACAAGTATGTAAGATTTGAAATTTTAGACCTTCGAAAGCTTCATCTCTTACTAGTCTATTGATTACATCAACAGATATATGTCCAAGGTTTGATGCCAGATTACTGTCAAATGATCTTCATCCTCCTATTGATCTATAAATGTTTAATTTTCAGTATTAGAAATGTTAATGAATCCTTCATTAATATTCTGATTTACTAGAGTCCTCTAGATGTTAGATTACTATCTGAAATGCATCCATCACGACTCTTCTGATAGGTATATTGCAGAGTGCATGTTTGCTTCCAACATTTAGAAATAAGCAATGCATGTTTCTAATATCTTGGTTATAGAGACATTATGTAAGATTAAGTGCTATCCCATTGAAATTATGAAGTTTATCCATCCAACAGAGATTGTTGCAACAATTGCATCAACATCCATGTGGATGATTATTAAACCTTAAGATCAAATTATTTAATCTTCTAAAACATATGCAATCAATTGCAAGTGTTGTTAGAAGAATGAGATACAATTATTAGATTCTGATCTTATCTAATAAGTAAGTCTATTTTGATGATCAAATGTAGATATAGATTATTCCGATGCACTATCCGAGTCCTATAAGGATCCTAGATAGACTTGATAGTCATACTATCAATACATCTGTTTTTGCAGTATTGGCACTCATCCAACTCTTTGGAAGTCATATGGAAGCCAAAGAAGTACAATCAACTCTTTGACTTTACTTCTTACTTGGGTCAGACCCTTGCTTCCATTGTGCTCCCTTCATCTATAAACAACCATTGTTTAATACAAAGAATCTCTTATGTTGAATTCAAAAGATTTCAATATAAAAGTATTTCAACATCTATACATGCTTCATTTATTTCATACAGAATATTATAAAGCTTCATGAATGACATGAGTATAGACAGTAGAATGATGATACTCATCGTATCTATATCCATCTAAGCTCTAAAAGACTTCGGTTCAGGTCGGTACTCAAACATTTTGAGTACATCATCTCTTATCAAGCTATTATTCTGCATAATGCAATGAACCATGTCATTCATGATTAAATGTTGAGAGCACATATGCATGTCAAAAGATCTTCTTAGATTTTATAAGGATTAATTGACAACTACGATCATCATCGACATGTCACTTCTAAAGTACATTTGATGAGAAAGACTCTAGAGACTTACAAACCCTAGGGTTGTAATCCTATTGTCTACTTAATTGTCATTCCTCATCATTATGAGAAAACTTGCACATTGCAACCATATACGTTATGTGTCCGATTGCAAGTAATATATCTTGATCATGGATCCAATTCATGAGAATTTACTGGTTATTATTGAGTATAGTATTGAGTGGGTTTAATGAAGATTATCTGAAATAAGACATTTGCATAAATACATATTTTACTTTGATTTAGGAATTTTTATACCAAAGTTGTCTTGCCTTGTCAACACTGAAAGTTAATTCCCTTAATCACTTTCAATGTAAGAGATATACTTACTGTTATATCTCAGCAAAATCTGGGATCTCCATCTTACTTTTGTTACATCCCAATAATATGACAACTTGCAACTCGGATAAAAAGAAGCTGGAACTCTTTCCGCTTTGCAAGTCCAACTTGCATCTCCCAATTCGGTCTTTAACACCTAGGCCCACCACTCCTAAGGTGATGTTGACCCGTTGTTAATTGAAACAACTATCAACATGATTAGAACTCGCTATGTGCAATCCAATATCTCCTCAATAATATGAGGACTCGATATTGGAGTCACTACTTATACGACCTTACTCTTTCGAGAAGTAAAGAACTCGATCCAAATGCGCTTGTATGCAGGAGCTGTCACTTCGGACAAGCGTCTCCTACATACAATCCCTGACGACGGAACCCTTCGCCTTGATGGGAGACCGTGAATGTCACTTATGTGATCCTCCATATCATATTCTAATTAATCATAATGCGCTTTCTCCACAGATACTTGGATACAAGGATATAGCGATTGTACGTTCCATGTATAATGACTTGGATATTGCGATCACATCTCAAATCCAGATCTCATGGACCTCTCATAGATGTTTGATTAAATAAAGGTCGTAAATCTAATCTTCTCATTGCATCTGAATCTTATTCATGTCAATATCCAACACTTGGATCAAGATCAGATTACTTCTCTGTTGAGAGGAGTCACTAAAATTCAGACATGTTTCATTACTCCCTTAGAATGGAAGCATCATGGTTATACAATCGTTTATGATTACATCAACCTCAGGTATTCCTAATAGCTGAACATCCTGCAGACTGGAAGACCTATGATAAACCCGAAGATATATATCAATTTTACACTGTTATCTTTATTGTTTCATCATCAAGTTTCTCATTCTTGTTCAGTGGGAGTTGATATCGATCATAATCTTTCCAAAAGCATATATCATACCTACAAATTCTTGTTCATGTTTCCAAAGCACGATGACCATGCGTGAAATTTGATCGGTCCCAATACCTCATGAGTGAGCTCATGTCTTCCGGTTCACAAGTGAACCTGCATGATCTCTTTGAGAGATCGTATTATTCATATGCCCTCATATGCACACCGGCTCACCAATGTATAGACCTTGGTTAGCTCATCAACCTATTGATCTGCCAAATGTACTTACCTAGACATATAGTAACACATATATCTCCGGTCAGAGGGTGTGTGCCTGTATCCATGGAAGGTCGTATCCCGATATATCGGTGATATATCGTCGATATATCGATATCGACATGGGACCGATATTGAAATCGATATATCGATATATCCGATTTCTGGCATTTTCTTCAGAAAGATTCCTAGATGTAGCGATATATCGACGATATGTCGATATCGACACGATATCGAAACGATATCGATATCGATATGTCCTTCCATGCCTATGTCGTGACAATATACGACATAGGATTTTGGTTATCTTGATCTCATTAAGCCAACTCTTTGATTTAATTAATTTGATACCTTCGAATCTCTATTCCCATGCAGAAGACCTGCATCAAGAGGTCGGTCAGATATCAGCATAATGAGAAAGGATTGCCATCTCTACTCATGCTGGAGATCATCTCTTAATAATCATTTGACGGTGCTTGATGAATCCTCAATCTAACATTTTATATATTCATCCAAACACTAGCATCTATGATTCAACTATTGAATCAACAACTGTATGATCACCTATTATGTAAATTAATTATTCTTCATTTCAGACAAAAGGAATGATATTTGCAATAACATTTATTGCATAATGGCTCGCAGTGGGCTCGCATGTTCAACAAGACAAGACAGAAGAATTTTTGGATCGTCAGATTATTACTAAGGATCTTGGCACCCTAAGGTATTTCTTAAGATTAGAGTTTGCTAGGAATGCGCACGGTCTTGTGATGAACTAAAGGAAGTATGTTACATATATGCTTATTGAGACATGCATGATTGGGTGTCGACCCTCAACTATGCCGATGGATCATAGCATGAAGTTATATGCTGATGATACATATGAGGTTGATATGAGATATAAAGAGTTGGTAGGAAAGCTTCTCTATGTTACTATCACTAGACCTGATATCTCTTTTACAGTGAGTCGGGTGAGTCAGTTCATGGAGCAACCCCGACAGGTACACATTGGTGATATATATGATATTGAGGAATCTAAAATCTTCTCCAGATGCAGGAGTACTATTCAGGAAAGGAGCAACTTTTTTGGTTTCTGCATGTGTTGATGCTGACTATGCAGGGTGTCCTAAGGATAAGAAATCTACTTCAGGCTTCGCGGTTTTCATTGGCAATTCTCTTGTTCCTCGAAAAAGCAAGAAATAAACAGTTGTTGCTAGGTCAAGTGCTGAATCTGAGTATAGGGCTCTGACACAAGCAAGCACGGAGATGATGTGGGTTCGAGTAGTGCTAGTAGATTTGCATATCGATGTACCCCTACACATGCAGTCATAATGTGATAATCAAGCTACCATATTCATTGCAAACAATGCTGCATTCTATAAAAGAACAAAACATATTGAGGTAGACTGACATTATACTAGAGACATGATACAGAAGGGCTTGATTTCTACCTCTCATGTCAGTTCAGGAGATCAAACAACAGATATCTTTATCAAGGCTTTACTCAGAGAACTGTTTCAGAAGTGTTCTTCCAAACTGAGCATGATTGACATCTATGCTTCATCTTGAGGGGGAGTGTAGAGATATATTTATGTTCTCTGTACCTTTTCCTCATTTCTTTATGACCGTCTTATATAATTTACCCATAGGTCTCTCCTCCATATTAGAGAGCCTAGGGTTCGCAGGAATAATAACTCTCATTCAATTTTCCCAACAATCCTTATCATTTTCCCCATCTTATTGCAAAATAAATCCCAAGTAATTAAAAGAATCTTTCTTCTGAATGCTATGTTCTCTAATCTTTACCTCGAGTCCTTCATCGTTGTTTCCATCAAATTTGCACCCCATATATTCAGTCTTAGCTTTACTTATAAAATATCTTTTAGTCTAAGGCATGTCTCCAAACCTCCTGCTTCTTAGTTACTCAATTTCTTGTCTCATCCATCAACACAATATCATTGACGAAAAAAATGCACCAAGGTATATCATCCTCAATGCGACTAGTCAACTTGTCCATAATTAGAGCAAAAAAAAATGGACTTAAGTTGAACCTTGATGTATACCGATGTTGATGTTAAAATAGTCAGTCTTCTCAAACTGGATCCTTACACAAGATGAAGCCACAACCATACATATCTTTGTAAGGTTAATAGACATGTACACTAAATGATGGTAAAAAAGCTGGAGAATGCAAAAAAGATGATGGTAAAAATGATGGGGTTGGGAAAAAGGGATTGAAAAATGTTTGATCAATAAAGGGAGACCATTCAAAGAATGCCAAAAAAAGGAATTGGGGATTAAAATAAAAAGAAAAAATGGTGATTGTGAAAAAGGGAGAGAAAGAATTGCTTTAAAAACCTTAGTGACAAGAAAAGGTAGATCGAGTAAATTTGTTTACCCCCACATATCCTTACAACTTGATCAGTTATCCTTTCATGTTTCCGACAAGTATGGGATGAAGGGGAGTGAAAGTGTAGCGCATTTCTTTTTTAACTTGAGATTGTGCCAAATGGAAATATATCTCATGTACATCATCCTTTGCCCATGGCCTTTAAAAAGAGATCTCCTCTTCATGATTCTTGTGTGAGATCTCAAATCTTGAGGTCCCTATATGAGATCCTCACTCTTTAATGTCCTTACATAAAACAAGCCATGATGACCTCTGTATGGGAGGCGTCCTTTCTCAGAGTTTCCATACAGATATGCACATTCTTGAGATTATCGTATGGAAGAGGTCCACTCTGCTTTTGATGCTCGTCATCAACTACTTCTGATGGACTTCGACTGCTAATGCTTGTGATCATCTTAGCCATTGCTGCCCATTTTCTGATTGCATGAAGATCGGCATTCATCTTCACCGAGCATCCACTCTGGGTACGAGTTTCCTCCTAGTGCTATTTCCTCCATGCGGGTCTCCTCGGAGCTCGTCGGAAGATGTATTGAGTGAAGATGAGTTGAGTGTTTTCTTTTATAACAAGATACAACCTTTTAGTTCCAGTTTGAGGGATAGTATAGTTACTAGAGTATGATATAGATGGGTAATCGGATCTCTCATGATCTGATTACACTACTCTTTGCTTTAGTCCCATATTGCCTATCAATGGTACACTTTTGTGTTGGCGGGCCTATATAAAGAGCTCCATACCCATTGTAATTGTTTAGAAGCTAAACTGAAAATTTTAGTATGTTTTTTTCCCGTGATTTCATTCTGCTCCTTTGAAAGTAAGGTTCCACGTAGATCCAAATTTCATTCTTGTTATCGATTCTGTGTTCTTAATTTTCTATTTCTAGATAGGTCACGTTGATTTCCTCGCTTTCTCTCTTGATCTTGATGATGAAACCCATGGTAGAGGGATCAAAGTATTGGGTTGTACAATGGACAAAAAGATGCAAAGGTGCATAAATAACCACATAAAAAGGACCATATCCATAACAAGGTTGTCAAAAATATAAATGTGTATGAACCGGGTAACCAATTAGTCCATGCATGCTTGATACAATTAGCCTCAACTTGGCTAGGAGCTTCAACCTATGGACAACAATAAAATGCTCAAAATTGCCAGCTTAGATACATGACTGTAGTGTTGCAAAGATCAGTATTAAGAATTCGAGAGTGTCATCAAATAAAGAATAACTGATATTCAGATGACTAATCGAAATATCCAATGAGGAATATTGAATTAACTTTAAATATTAAGTTATGTCTACTACATATAATCTTATGTACTTACACATGTATGGTCTTTAACTAACAAGATAAAACTACCAACTGAATTAAAATCAAAGTCAAACTATACACATTTAACTATTACTCTATATCGAAGAAAAGTATGAAAATAAAAATAATAAATTAATAAAATTTTCCTTAGTCAATTGAGTAGTTGGTCTGTTAAGACACCCCGTCGAATAATATAGTTGGAGCAACTAATCAAGTCTAGTCAGATGACTATTTAGAAAGTAAATTTTAATTTGACATCTCAGAATGCCATATCATTCCTTCGAATCACTTGTCTTTGGTTACATTAGGTAATGTAATTTTCTTTTTTTAGAGATTTTTTTCACTTTACAGAACTTTGTCATTTTAATCATAATATCAAACTCCCTAATCAACAGCTTAGAATGTAGATGAGAAACCGTACAATGCGAGCGATGGGAGCGAGAGGGTGCGGTTCTCTGGAGGGCGGTGCGAGTGGTGGGAGTCTCGATGCCGGTGCTAGAGGTAGCGGGTGCTTGGCGGGTGGTGCCGGTAGGGGCGGCTTCTTCGTCGGTGAAAGCCTCTCAGGCGTTCGTGGTGGGAGCTGCTCGTGAGAGTCGCTCCAAGGCGTCTTCGGATGGGTCGAGGGCGGTGCATGTGGGCTCGGAGGTTCATGTCAATGGTGCGCGGGTGGCGGTTAGCAGTTCGGGGGGTGTGGCTGACGCCTCCATGGGCGAGGACGTTGTCTCCACCCATGCAGCCACGTCGGCGGGTTGGAGGACGGTTACTCGTCGGAAGGCTGGGAAGCGGTGCTTCAGGTGCGGGGGAGCGGGGTCATATTGCCTCTGCTTGCCCACAACCTCCTCGTTGCTTTGCTTGCGGGGTTGCTGGTCATCGTCGTGCCTCTTGTGGGTGGCTTCGTCAGCGCGGTGACCTTCGGTCTGGGAGATCTTCCTTCTCGGTGCGTGCGGTGGCGGATCCTCCCCCCCGCCCCTCCATCCGGGGGCGGTCGTTCGCTAAGGTTGTGGCTCCTCCTCCGCCTCTGCTCCCTGTCGGGGGTGAAGGCGGAGGCTGGTGGCCTTTTGGATGGCGCGCCTAAGGTTGTCGGTGTTTGCTCTGCGGCGGCCTTGGGCGGTGGGCCTTCCTCTGTTCTTATCGGGGTCGCTCGTCACCCAGTCGTTGGCTGGGAGGCGGTGAAGGTGATGGTTCTGCGCGTGCTTGGCCCCTCCTTCCTAGGGGACTTCTGCGTTCTGGACGCCTCCCACTGTTGCCTTTCGTGGTCTCTCGCCGCAGCTTCGGGATTTCTTGCTCTCTCATGGCTCTAATGATGCGGTCTACTGGCGTCCTCCGTGGGTGGCTGATGGAGTCTCGCTCTCGACCGAGGTGTGTATGGCCTCCATATCGGGGGTTCCATTTCTCTCAAGATCCATTCCTGTGCTCAACAAGGTCTTCCACCGGTGGGGGTCGATTCTCTCCATCTTTGACGACGGCCTCTCCCCCAGGGGCCGACTGGCAGTCTATGAGGTGTTATTCGAGTGCAGTCCCGCCTTTCTCCGCGAGTCCAACGAGCGCTCCGTCTTTGGCTCTCTCGAGATTGGCTCCTGGAGCTTTCGTCCGGTTCTCACTGTTCTCCCGCCCCCTTCGTCGGACTCGGATGCTCCGTCGCTGTCTGACGACCTCCTCCCTCCTCCCGCGGCGGACGTCGTCCTGCCGGAGCCCCGTGGACGCTTCGTCTTCGCCGATCCACATGGCACGTGACGGTTCTTCTTCTGGTTGCCACGTGGATGCGCACCGATATCTCTTTGGAGGCGCCGTACTCGAATGATGTTGGTGGCTGTTCCGAGACGCCCCTTCGGTTTTCTCGTCTGACACGCGAATCTCCGTATGCTGCTGGGATGGAAGGTATCGAGGGCGATTCGCCTTCCTTTTTTATTAGATTCGGTTCGTCTCCGGTTGTGCGGGTCGGGTGTTCGGACCCGGTCGCGGGTTCGATCTCATTCTCGGAGCGACTTCTCGTCCTTGGGCGGATCGTGGCCGCAGTTGTCGGGTTCGGGATCTCGGATGCCCCGCCAAGCCCCTTTGGTGTTACATTTTGAGCCCTTTCGGTTGGATGCTTGCTCCACGGTGTTGACTTCGACTCCGCTTCGCCCTCCCCCAATCCCCTCTCTGGCTCTCTCTCCTCAGGTATCGGGAGCCCTTCCTACAGGTGCAGGCACGGCCTCCTCCTTCAGGCGATACGGGTCCACGTACTCCAGACGTTGCTCCTCCTCCAATCCGCCCGCTTTGGTTCTTTCTTGCGCGACCCTTCGTCAGGCTGTGGCTGACGCAGCGGGCGTGCGTGTCATTACGGCTGGCGCGGATTCTTCGGACGAACAGGTGCAGGGGGCGGCTACACCGGGGTCGGTTGCTTCCGAATGATGTTGGTGGTCTGCGCGTGGCGTCTTCTCTATCGGGCCGTTCTCCTTGTGTTTTTAATGAAGCTTCTGTCTTGGAATGTTCGTGGCTTGGGTGACGTGGTAAAACGACGAACTCTGGGCTCCCGGCTCTTGGAATGGGAGTGTGATGTTGCGTGTATTCAAGAAACTAAACTCGCAACTCTTGATGGCTACTCTTGGCGTTCCTTTGGTGCTGGCTCCTTCTCTGAATACCGTGCGATTAACGCGGTGGGTGCTGCGGGCGGTTTGTTGATTACGTGGCAACCTGGTTTGTTCTCTTTTAGATCTATGCTCGCTGGACGCCATGTTCTCTCGGTTGTGCTGGAAAACGTCCGTTCGGGATCCCCTCTCACTATCTCCTGTGTATACGCCCCTTCTTGCCACATTCTGCGTCGGGAAGTTTGGGATGACCTACGTTCTGCACACGCCTCTTTCTCCAGGATCCCTTGGATTATTGGCGGGGACTTCAACGTTACCATTGACACCTCTGATCGTCCTCGTGGTCGGGGTGGTCGTGATCCGGACTCGCAGGATTTTCGGGAATTAATTCATGAATTGGCGCTTACTAACTTGGTTCCGAATGATATCGCCTACACGTGGCGGAACAACTCCTCTCGATCCAGAATCGACCGCTTCCTTGGTAACGGTGTGGCTTTGGACTCGTTCCCTCTCTGCTCTGTTGGCTCTCGTCCACGTGCCTTCTCGGACCATTCGCCTATCATTTGGGACGACGGAGCTGGCCTTGCTACTCGTGGCCTCTTTCGATATGACAAAAGCTGGCTATTGGAACCATCATTTAAAGACATTGTCACGAACCACTGGATCCACTTCCCGGCCTCGGGGTCGGCGGCGGCCATTCTATCTCAGAAGCTCTCCTCCCTCCGCCGGGTGCTTGTTGATTTCAAGGCTTCCATTAGGCATTCGCGCAAGGCTATTCGTTCCGAGGCTGAGAATCTTATCGTGCGCATGGACTCCATGGAGAACGATCGTGACCTTTCTGGGGACGAGCTTCATGATCGCTCGAGTGCTATTGCTCGGGTTCAGGCGGAGGATAGAAAGCGTTGTATTGAATGGCGCCAAAGGTCTAAGGTTAAATGGCTCAAGGAGGGCGACGCTAACACTTCTTTTTTTCATCGGGCGGCTAGCAACCGGCGATGATTAAATTTTATCCGGACAATCTCCATCAATGAGCAAGTTCTCTCGGACGATCGTGCGATGGGTACTGCCATCACTGAGCAATTCCATCGTTCTTCTTCTGCCCTTCCCCCTCGGCGATGGCGTTGGCTCGGGGAGGGGGCCCCCCGGGTCTCCGACGCTTACTCCTCTCTTCTCACTCGTCCTATTTCCATGGCTGAGCTTAGGTCCGCTGTGTGGAGCCTGAATGGGGATTCCTCCCCGGGTCCGGATGGCTTTCCCGTTTCTTTTTACAAGGATTTTTGGGAGGTGGTCTCGTGGGACGTGCTCGCGGTGGTATCTGAATTCTGCTCGGGCAACCATGGTTTCGATCGTATCAACAGGGCTCACATCGTGCTTATTCCGAAGAAATCACCCGCTCTTCACCTCGACGACTTCCGCCCTATTGCCGTATCCAACGCTATTTATCTCATTGTGGCCAAAACCTTGGCCAACCGTTTATCGCCGATCCTGCACGGCCTCATCTCGCCGGTTCAAGGTGCGTTTATTAAAGGTAGGCACATTGCGGATTGTATCCTTGTGGCGTCGGAAATTGTGGCTGATTGGAAGAGGGAGAAAAAGAAAGGAACCTTATGGAAGATCGACTTTTCCAAAGCTTACGATTCGATTGATTGGCGATTCCTATGGTCTGTTCTTCATCGGCGGGGCTTCCCAAATGCTTGGATCTCTTGGATGCGCAGATGTATCTCCACGGTCTCTCTTTCCGTGCTTCTCAATGGCCGTCCGGCTGGCGGATTCTTCCAGCCGCGTAGGGGGGTGCGTCAGGGCTGCCCCTTGGCCCCTATGCTCTTTGTTCTTGCCTCGGATGTCTTGTCTCGGATGGTGCACGACATCATTGATGCTGGCCTCACCGCGGGTTTTCGGAAGGGAGGCTTATGTGTGCCTATTATTCAATTCGCGGACGACACTATTTGCTTCATTGAAGGGGACTCCGACGCGGTGGCTGGGATGGCGCATACGATCTCCCTATTTTGTGATCTATCGGGTATGACGATTAATCTGGATAAATGCTGTATGGTGCCCTTTGGTTTGTCGGCGTCTGAGGAGGACGACTGCAGCCGTATCCTCGGCTCTCGGATTGGGAAGCTCCCTCTCCCTTACCTCGGTGTTCCTCTTTCGATTGGCCGGAACCGCCTTATTGACTGGAGGATTATCTTGGAGCGGGTGGGCTCGCGCCTGGCGGGCTGGAAGGCTTCCTTGCTTTCCCGGAGCGGTCGTCTTGTTCTTCTAAAGTCGGTTCTCTCTGCAATTCCCATCTACTTCCTTTCGGTTCGAAAATTGCCGGTGTGTGTTCGTGTCAGATTGGAAAAGTGCATGCGAAGATTTTTGTGGGGGCGGGCGGACGCCAGTGGCCGCGGGATTCACTTGGTTGCTTGGGATGTGGTTACCCGGCCCAAGAGATTGGGCGGCCTTGGCGTTCGTGCCTTGGATCGGGTCAATGAGGCCCTACTATTGAAATGGGTGCTTAAGATCTGGGGCAAGGATGACTCTTTCTTTAGCAACGTTCTGCGTGCGATATTGGGCGAGGACTGGAATTCCTTCATGCGCGGGAGTTGCCCTGTTCATTCTTCTCCTTTTTGGCGCTACGTCTTTGATATTTATCAAAAGAACTGCTCCTTGTTCACTCCGGTGCTAGGATCGGGTTCTGTCTTCAAGTTCTGGCTGGACGACTGGACGGGGGGTGGCGCCTTCCGGATTCGCTTCCCGCGGCTTTTCTCCTTGGCGTCTAATCGCCTGGCCACCATTGCTGATTACTGGTTCAACGACGGCTGGTGCCCCGCTTTCTCGGGGATTCTTTCGGACCAACGCGCCAACGACCTCGCCTCCCTGCTGGAGGCTCTTTCCTCTTCCGCCTCCCCTTCGGGTGGGAGGGATCACTGGGCTTGGAGGGATGGTCCTTTCTCCTCTCGCAAGGCCTTTTGTGCGTTGCTTCCTCCTCCTCCCCCCCCCCCCTGGCTGCTTCCTTGGTTCGTGACTGCGCCCTCTTATGGGGACTCCGCTTGCCCGCTAGGATCACCTTCTTCTTCTGGGTTTTTCGGCATCGGAGGCTTATGACTCGTGACCGGTGTGCCTCCTTCCTTCACACCCCCAGCATCCTTTGCCAACTCTGTGGGGTGTCAGACGAATCGGCCGACCACCTGTTTTTCCTTTGTGCGTCGGTGTCTCGGATTTGGGATGATGTTGCTTGGGCTCGTGCGGCCAATACGGAAGACTTCTGCGATATCCTTTGGGCCAACAGAAGGCGGCCCCGTTCGCATCTGCTGGGTCCCTTGGCGCGCCTTTGGTCTATCTGGCGGGCTCGCAACGACTCTATCTTCTCGGGCGCGCGCTTCTACGAGGAGAATGTGACTTCCGCGGCTATCAACCTAATTGCTGATTGGTCTCTGTAGTTGGGCCACGGGGCCCGGTTGTCGTATTCTTTGGTTTGCTTTGGGCTCTCCCTCTTCCCCCCTTCTCCCCCCCCTCACGTTGTATGTATCTCGTTCTATTTTTTTCTTAATATATTATACTGGGGTGAACACCATCGCGTGTCTCCCCCTTTTTTGAGCTTCAAAAAAAAAGGTAATAGAACTTAGTCATCACAGTATTGCACTAAACAGGAAATTCTCATTGAATCTGAATCTCAACCACTCTAAAGTCTTCCTCACCAAAAAATACCCATGGGCCATGGCACCTCCCTAATCTTCCTTCACACCCTGCACCACAAGACTCTCTGTGTCTTTGGCAAGGGACCGCGCCAACCACCAGCCCCAATCAGTAGCTACCTCGTAAGGGACCTCCATCTACCGTCCTCCCTCAGGCCTCTTACATTCCAAAAAATATGCCGATATATGGAAATATTCAATATTGGGAACCACATTCAGTTAAGCTGACTGTATCCATTTGTATATTTGTTGGTCGAATTCGGATACTCATATGAGATTCGGATAATAAACGGATATTACTTCACATTCTTTCGATTCACTTATATCCGATCTGTTTAGGATATATAAATAAATATCAGAACATAAACTGAAGATGCTGTTTATCTTCTTTGTTTATATCTTACAAAAAACAGTAATTTAATATGCCAATGAAGTTATTAAAGACGTGGCAAAGAAAAACTATAACAGGTAACTAAATAAGCAAATATTAAATAATTGTATGTTTTTATCCACTCTATATATCACCTACTATTTTCAGAGCATCAAAACGGATACTGTAAATACAATAAAGGCAGAAATATTATGGAAATGGAATGACCATAAGCTTTTTTGATGTGAATCATATGTATTTGAGTATATATGCTTGTTCATATACAGATTAAACTCAATATTTATAAAAGTTTTTGTCAAATAAAAAAAGGATAATGGAGAAAGAATCAAGGAGACGAGGTCCTGACCCCCTTCAGCTTTAGGCGTCACCCATAAATGTTGGTGCTTGGCCCAGACTGTCCCCATCTTCTGAAACAACGACTGTTGGAAAACGTGAATAAGATGCTCTATTCCACAGCCCTAGGCTCTCTTATATAGGAGAGTAGCCTATGGGTAAATTACACAAGAAGACTAACAAGAAAATAAAATAACAAAGAGACACACAATAGACTGTGCGTCAACATATGCGTCAACACTCCCCCTCAAGATGGAGCATAGATATCAATCATGCTCAGCTTGGACGCACACTTCTGAAATGGGCCTTTGGACAATGCTTTGGTGAAAATATCAGCAGTCTGATTCTCTGATGTAACGTGAGATGTAGCAATGAACCCCTTCTGAATCATGTCACGTATGTAGTGACAGTCGACCTCAATATGCTTGGTCCTCTCATGAAAAGCTGGGTTATTGGCAATGAACAGGGCGGCCTGATTGTCACATTCCAGCATCATAGGAAGAGGTATCTCAATACATAGGTCTGCAAGCAAGGATTTTACCCACATCATTTCTGTGCACGCCTGGGCCATAGCCCTATATTCTGATTCAGCACTGGATCTAGCTACTACTGTCTGCTTCTTGCTCTTCCACGAGACTAGAGCATCTCCAACATAGACTGCAAACCCTGATGTTGACTTCCTGTCCTTGGGGCATCCTGCATAGTCTGCATCCGCACATCCTGTAACAGAAATCTCCTTCCCTTTCTTAAATAGTAGGCCTGCACCTGGAGATGATTTTAGATATCTCAGAATCATGTGTATGGCATCCATATGGACCTGGCGTGGTTGCTCCATGAACTGGCTCACACGACTTACTGCAAACTGTATATCAGGTCTAGTGATAGTGACGTACAGTAATTTGCCTACCAGTTCTCTGTACCTTCTCTGATCCACCTCTTCTGTGTCATCATCATACAGCTTCATGCTAGGGTCCATTGGTGTCGTAGCAGGTCGACACCCTAGCATACCTGTCTCACTCAGTAGATCTGTGACATACTTCCTCTGCGTCATGACTAATCCGTATGGATTTCTCGCAAATTCCAGCCCCAGGAAGTATCTAAGGACTCCCAAGTCCTTGGTGACAAACTCGTTTCCCAGTCTTTCCTTTGCTTGCTTAATGCCTTGGTCATCATCACCTGTAATCAAGATATCATCAACATAAACCATGATTACAATGATACCTCTCGCCGTCTTCTGCACGAACAAGGAATGATCAGCATTGGAGCGTTTATATCCTTGTCTCTCAAAGAGGTCTGAAAGCTTCTGAAACCATGCTCTGGGGCTCTGCTTAAGACCATAGATGGCCTTATGCAACTTGCAAACCTTGGAACACTCCCCCTCAACAGCAAAACCAGGTGGCTGTTGCATATAGACTTCCTCCTGCAAGTCTCCATACAAAAATGCATTCTTTACGTCTAGTTGATATAGTGGCCAATCTTTAGTAACCGCAACAGATAACAAAACCCGTAAAGTGGAATGTCGTGCCACAGGGGAGAAGGTGTCTAGATAATCCACCCCATATGTCTGCGTGAAGCCCCGAGCAAGAAGGCGTGCCTTGTATCTGTTAATGGAACCATCTGCATTGTGCTTAACTGTAAACACCCATTTGCAACTCACCGGGCTAACATCTGGAGGTATAGGAACCAAACTCCAGGTTCCTCTAGATTGAAGTGCCTCCATCTCTTCTTCCATTGCTAGTCGCCATCTAGCATCTTGCATAGCATCATGATGGTTCCGTGGAATGGCTGTAGCTGAAAGTGCTAACGCAAATGTCTTGAATGGTCCAGATAGCCTCTCAAACGACACCACTGCTGATACTGGATACTGAACACAGCTTCTCTTCGACTTGCGTAGAGCGATTGGAACATTTAGGTCCGCCGTGGTGTCACCATGCTCCTGTAATGCACCCTGCTGAGAAATGTCATCAGATCCATCAACATTAATATTCTCATTACATACCGTAGGCGAGCTAGTTGACTGGTCAGGACCATGAGCTTGATTCGGCCTCCGGGTATAATGGAAGGGTAACGGAGGTACTATTGATGGTGGTGGCGATGATGGTGGTGGATCAGATGTTGGTGGCTGTTGTGATGTTGTTGGATCAGATGTTGGTGGTGACATGAATACAATGTCAGGGGATATAGGTGGCAACTGCATCCTCCCAGAATCTGAAAAATACATGATGGATTCAAAGAATGTAACATCTGCACTAATCATATACCGCCGACGCACGGGATCAAAACACTTGTACCCCTTTTGAGTTCTGGAGTACCCCACAAAGACACACTTGACAGCCCTAGGAGAGAGCTTGTCAGAACCGGGCGACAACTGATGAACAAATGCAACTGACCCAAACACACGAGGGGTAAGAGTGAACAGATCCTTGTTAGGATAAATCAGTGAGAAAGGAACCTGTTCATTCAAGACAGACGAGGGCATACGATTTATAAGATAACATGCAGTAAGGATTGCATCACCCCAGTATGAATATGGAACATGACTCTGAATAAGGAGTGACCTTGTGACATCAAGGAGGTGACGGTGTTTTCTTTCTGCCACCCCATTTTGTTGAGACGTATGGGCACAGGATGTTTGGTGGACAATTCCTTTAGAGGAGTAGTAGTTGGCAAGACTCTTGGTGCATAACTCTAAGGCATTATCACTTCTCAAAAATTTTACAGTTGTGGAAAAAACATTCTGAATCTCATTTAGAAATTGAATAATAATATTTCCAGCTTCAGACTTATTTTTCATTAAAAATACCCATGATGCTCTAGAGAAATCATCCACAAAAACAATATAATACCTGTGTCCCTGATGATCAGGAACACGACTTGGACCCCATACATCAACATAAAACAACTCAAATTTGGAGTTACTACTCCGACCTTGACTACTAGGAAACGACGACCTGTGATGTTTTCCCAACTGACACGCCTCACACTGGATAGATGCGTGAGGAAGACTATAAGGTAAGACACGACACAACTTCTGAAGCGGTAGGTGACCTAGACGCAGATGCCACAGGAGAGGAGATGCTTGTCCAACGGGAGAAGAGGTGATTCCAGCAAATGGGGTCTGGTTCAGACGATAGAGGCCTCCTTGCTCATAGCCATGACCAATCACGTTGCCCGTACGGATGTCCTGAAAAATCAAAGAAGATGAATCAAAAATAGCTCGACATTTAAGATCCTTCGTAATCTGGCTGATTGACAAAAGATTCATAGAAAAGTGCGGTGCATGTAAAACGTTCTTGAGCTGCATAGATGATGTCAATCTAATCTCCCCCTGACCCATGATGGGGGAATGAGTGCCATTGGCAATCACTACTGTCCGTCCTGGAGGAATCTGAGTATATCCTGAGAGTAGACTCTGGTCGCCACATAGATGATGTGTAGCGCCTGAGTCCATGATCCATGGCAAAGTATCCAGTCTACTACTATGTAGTGCAAATGTACTACCTGAAGCACTCGTAGATGCAGAAGCAGCAGCATCCGTATGACTCTCTGTCGTCGGTGCTGGGCCAGATGGTGGTATAATGCCCCTGAGTCGGGCAACCAGATCATCAAAGCGCTGATCCAGTGAAGCAGGAGAAGGAGGCTCTATCTGCTCAGCGGCACGTGCAGATGCAGGAAATCCATGCTTTGAGTAGCATGTGTCTTCAGTATGGCCGATTCTGTGACAATACGAGCATGTTGGCCTAGTGCGGCCACCCCTTCCACGGGGAATACGCCCACGGCCCTGATAATGAGAGCCACGGCCCCTGTTGGCTGCCATGGCTGATGGATTCTGACTAGTAGCTACGGAGGGTACAGTGATCCTACTCAACCTATGAAAAGCCTCCTCCATGGGAGGAATAGTTGAGTCCGCCAGAATTTGTGAGCGTGCAGCCTCATACTCTGGGTCGAGTGCTGCGAGAAACACGCCCACCATTGTTGCATTTCTGTATGATTTCTGCTGCTCAGGTGTGGCGGTAAGAGGCATGAAGCTGTGAAGCTTCTCAAACATTCCCCTCAAAGATGTATAGAGGGAATGTAACGGGCGTCCATTCTGCTTTATAGTGAATATATCATGCTGTAGTTGCAGGATCTTCGTCTCATTCTTTGCCTGAGAATAGGTCGCAGCGAGGATGTCCCACATGTCTTTGGCTGTGGGTTGATGTAGGATATCATTGGCGATCTCAATAGCCAATGTGCCAGACAGCCACACCTTGGCATATGCATCGTCTGCCTCCCATGAGGCATGAACTCCAGTCTTTTCTGCAGGCTCGGGCTCTGTGAGAATATGCTTCTTGCCCGTGGACTTCATCATACTCATGAACTGCATTGCCCACAGTTCATAATTCGAACCATCCATCTTGACGATGGGCGCTGGACCACGAAATGCGCCCATAGATGGGGTATCAGCCTTGCTTTCTGACATACTGGATATGGAAGACTGGAGTGACCGAGAGACCACAAGTTTTGTCTACAGTGACATAGATGGGATCAGTTGCATGTGTAGACGTCAAGCAACCAATCCCATATGAATCAAGGTCTGTGCCCTAGAGTTTTGGCACTTAGGGCACGTACGCACGTGCGAGAAGCACGCACGTTCCTGGAGGATCACGCACGCACTGGACTGCTCAACTGGAGCGCACGATCAGACTGTGCGCGTAACTGGATGCTGTGTGCGCACCAGTGCGTACACGATCTGGAGATTGTGCGTGCGATCGACGTACAGTCACACGGCGATGTGCGGATGCGTGGGCTGATACACGCAGATTCTGGGCGATGCGCGAGAGGCTCGAGAGAGATGCTCGCACAGACGCCCAGGCACGAGAGGGATGATCGCCGGCGCCCAGGTGAGAAGCTAGGCTGCTTCTCCGATGCTAGGCGACGCCGATCGGAGGAGGAGGAGAGAGGCCGGCGGGTGGGGTTAGGGTTAGGGTTCGGTTTCGAGAACTCCGGTCTAGGACCGTCGCTCTGATACCATGTTGGAAAACGTGAATAAGATGCTCTATTCCACAGCCCTAGGCTCTCTTATATAGGAGAGTAGCCTATGGGTAAATTACACAAGAAGACTAACAAGAAAATAAAATAACAAAGAGACACACAATAGACTGTGCGTCAACATATGTGTCAACATATGCGTCAACAACGACCTTGCTCGAGCAAAATCCTAGGATGAGCGCCACACTGGACACACCACTAAGTGTGGAATCGAGTCTCCTTCCTAATGTATAGCTGGAATCGTCACATCACCACGGCATTCGAATTTGGCAGTCGTCGATGTGAATGCAGACCCTTCCCTTGCACTGCCTCCAAAAATAGTCTTTTAACCCAATTAAGCAAATCCCTCCACCAAATCGTTTTGATCGAACCACCTTCCTTAAAACGTTCATCTATCCACCTACCATTGTCGCTGCATCCTATTTGCTGACACCACCCCTCCCTGTGCCTGCCATCACAGTCGACTATGGTCTCAGTTAGCTGGCCACCTCCTCACCGGTTCTAGCCACTGCCTTTGCAAACATCTAAGTCTCCTCTGAGGAGCTTTCTTCAGGAGAGAAGATTGATATTGGCAAATGGAGATGCCGATGCCTCGAAGATGGAGATTTTTAGAAAACCCAAGTCCCAGCACCTCGGAAGGCCTCCAAGATTTTACACCTCATTTTCTTCTAGACCACAAGATAATGTTGCCAAAAAGCGGCCTATGCAGGAGACAAACTGGATTATAACCATCAGTCTAGGAGCCCTTATGAGGACATATTTGCCCGAGTGACACAAATCACAAGCTAAGAACATAACCATTGGGTAATGAACCACATCACCGACGAAACACCCCTCAAGAAAAGCATTAGAATACACAATGACTATTGTAGTGTCCGATGAGGCACTAAAACCCCTAGCTTGCACGCAAACAAGACTTAGATCATTGGTCATTACCGTCACGACAAAACGAAACCATCGTTTTGCGACATTTCCAAGCACATTGGCCCACCAAACTACATCGGGAAGCAACACTTTCTATGTTGTGCCAACCCTAAGATGCGTATCACCAGACACCTCCCCCCTCTATCCACACACACGCAGTACGCACACATGTGCACCCACCGACCCTGTACGTGCTCTCCCCACTGGTTATCTCTCACCCCCTGCCTTTCTTCCCTCCTCGCTCGCTCTCACATTCCCTTTCCAAAAAGTCTTAGCCGGAGTTGACCAGAAAATTTATAGTTTGATGCACTGTTGTAAAAATCGGCCGACTAACCTGATCAGTCGGTCCGATTAGTCGACTCGGCCAGGTAGCCGAGTCGACTAGGCCAAATCGGGCCTTAGTCAGGTTGACCCGATTAGTCGGGCGAGTAGTCGGGTTAGTCGGCCGACTACTCGGCCGATTTTTGCATAGAACTTTTGTTTTCGTTTTTTGCTGGTGAGCCGATCCGGTTGACCCGATTAGGGGCTTAAGTGGGGCTTACTGTTCAACAGTAAGTCCCCACGAAAACCCTTATTTCTCACGCATTACGCCTATCCTCCTCGACATCTCTCCTCCGCCTCCACATCCGCCTCTGCGTCTCCGAGCTCCTCCCCTCCGACTCCGATCGATGAAGCCTCCGCCTCCGTGCTGCCGACCGCGAGCGAGGTCCCAACTCCCTTGGGTGTCTTCTGCTGAGCCTCTCTAGCCACCAGCAATGTCGCCCTAGGTTAGGGTTTTTTTACATTTTGCGTTTTTTTCCTTTTTTTTTAACTTTCGTTTTGTTGCTCGACCTTATTTTACAGTTACTCTACCTTTTCTAGATAAGATTTCATGTGTTTTATGTATCTTTTATGTGTTTATCTTGCTTGTAGTTATTTTATCATGTATCTTTCATGTTGCAGTTGTTGTGCCTTATAAAATTTCGTGTTTTATTGTTGATAATCATGCTTGCAGTTGCTTGTAGTTGCTTTATTAATTTCATAGGATGTTTCTTCATAGGATGCTTAGTATCTTTATGTTTTTTGTTCTAAATGTGGTACATCAAATGATCAAATTCATGTCAATAAATATTGATGAGGATAAGTGACGTGTGTCACTCGCTCCTTGAATTATTTTTGTTTAACATGCATTTATTTTTTAACATTAGCTTGTGTTATGTAGAAAATATTTTGTTCTTAACTTGCTTTATTGTTCTTCTTTTGTTATAATTTCTTCTTTTTTAAGCCCTTATAAATATTAAAATTGCTAAATATATGCATATATATGACAATATATGTATTAAAATTTGATTTATATATTAAAATTAATAAAAAAATTCAAAACCGACTAATGCTCGACTAAATCCGATTACTCTCCCGACTGCCGATTAATCCTTAGTCAGTGACCCTGCCGACCGAGTACCGACTACCGACTTCTGCAACCTTGGTTTGATGCTATTGTTAATATGCCACAATTAGATGCCTGCAATTATTTATGGCTATGACTCTAGAGTTCGAATGATTTATGGTAAAAATCTGACCAAGTTTTAAGTTGGACATACACATCCACTATCTAATTCTAATGTCCTTTATATCATGGAAGGCCATATCGATTTCGATATCGTTTTGATATCATGTCGATTCGATATTTCGACGATATTTCAATGAAAATATCGCCCATATCGACGCTCTTTTGTGAAGAAAATGCCTGAAAAAGGGGAAATATCGGTACCCATATCGGTCTCATCTCGATATCGATATATCGGCGATATATCGCCGATACATCGCAATATTTCCTTCCATGCTTTATATGGCATTGGGAGTTGGGACCAACTGACGAGAGGAAAAAAACCTTACAATTAGGGTAATAATGAGCTACAATGTTTTGGGGTCATTAATTTCATGTTTCCTTTTTCTTGCCTTCTTTTGTTTCACGTTTTCTTATAGTTGTCTTTTTGTGTCTGTGTGTGTGTGGGGGGGGGGGGGACAGCTCTCTATGCTACCTTCTTGGCTGGTAATTTGGTCGAACAGTTTTGGAACTTTGCATGGCCTGCTGCTGTAGCACAGATACACCCAAGCCTTTTACCTGTGGCTACTGTGAGCTTCTTTATGAAGGTAACAACTGGTCTCTCAGATAATTTATGTTTTCATATTAAGTGATCATATGAATGATTTTTTGAACGTCTGTCATTCAGCTCGCAATTTTCATTGGCGGTCCATTGGTTGGGAATCTAATGGATTCTTTTCCTAGAATTCCCGCATACAATTATTTGACTCTTGTTCAGGTTAGGCTCCCTCAGCATCTATTTGAAAAGTTGTTTATATACCGGCGAATACATTGATTCACTTGTTTTTTATTTGGAGAATTCCAGAGCTTCCCATTATACTCTGTAGTAGCTGATAATATTAAATTATTAATCATGTAGACAGCTGCACAATTGATATCGGCATCCATGATTATTTATGCACTGAGTACTGTTTGTCCTGCATCTGCTCCTTTAGTCCTTCTTCAGCCTTGGTTTATCATATTAGTTGCCGCTGCTGCAATCGAGAGACTTACAGGCTTAGCTTTGGGTGTTATGATGGAGCGTGATTGGGTTGTGCAGGTAATTTTGTGTCTTCTTCAACATATACTTACATTTTTCATAGTGCATTTTCCTTTCTTGCTTTATATGGAGCTAATTATAGTATGCATACAAACTGATAGTATGCGTTTTTTTTTGAAGCTAGCTGGCCCAAAGGGAGCAATTGCACTAGCCCAAGCTAATGCCATTCTAAGTCGGGTTGATTTGTTATCTGAGGTAAGAACTTTTACTGGCAATGTAGTTGGCCTATTCCTTGGCCCACTATTTAAAATTTTGTGTTTCTACATCCACAAGTACATAAGAATTTATGGTTGACCTTTTGAAAATTTGCAATAGAAAAAAATATCTCAAACACACTTGAATGAATGGAGGATATTATACCATATATCAGCTCCTACTTCCTTTTCATGCATGATTAACTATTTGAATAAGAGGATACTTTTGTTGATACTCATGCTTTAGAATCATTTTCCCTGTGACAACTTGTTATAAAAGATGAAAATTTGGCTTATGAAGAATGGTTTATTTTTGTGGAGTTCTGCAAATAAATGGATGTGCTCCCGTCGATGATTTGTTGCCTAAAGTGCCCTTGTTGGCCTTACAACATGGCCTCAAATTTCAACGAAATTCAATCAAATTTTTGTCGAATATCGATATCCTGTCGAAATCGAAATTCGACCGAAATGGCCGAAATGACCGAAATATGGGGGCCTTAAGCAACTTTCAGCCCTATTACTAGAGGACGTAGGATTGGCTCGAGGTCCCGATCTCATTCGCTGCTTCGATCTCTCTCAATACCCTTTCTATAGACTTCCTCAAGAGCTTCACACGGTGGTTAGGAGAGGGACTGATGGTGATCCCAATGGCCAGCATACCTCTCCTATCTCAGCCACGACTTTCCTTTTCCGCCTTACTCGTACTTTGAAAGGAGAGCGAAGTCTCAGCAGGTTACCACTTCGGGCCCACCCCTTTTCTCAATGGATGGTTACAACCAGAGAGAGTTCCGTAACTACCTGGGGGAGGTCCGTGACTACCTGGCTGAGTTCAGTAACAACCAGGGAGGTTTCAGTAAGAAAATTTCGATTGAATTTCGACCGAAATTCCACCGAAATTCTGTTTCGGTTTGTCACCGAAATGGTGACCGAAATCGACATTTAGGGCCTTGCCTTACAATGCTACAAACTGAAACAATTTTCCGAAGAAAAGCCATGCATTTTTCCTCTTTGAGCAGGATAACTTGAAACCTTATCCCACACTAGATTTACCATGGTTTTTACCTAGACTTTTTACAATTATATGTTAAAATTAAAAGTTGAATAAGTTGAAATTAGACTACATCCCCGGTGATTCAAAGGGGAGCTTGGGCAAAAGTTGTTGTATGGCCCAAAGGTCTTGGTTCAAACCATGGAAACCATCTCTTGTAGGAAAAAATATGATGTAAGGAGACAAACCATAAGTGGTACGACTCTTCCTCGGATCCTGCATAATAAGAGCTTGTGTACCAATTTTATCCTTGTTGAAATATAAAATAAGCGTGACATTACATACAATAACATCAAAATATCATGCGGCTCACGGTTGTCGCACTGTTCCATGGGATGGGAGAATGGACCTTGTGGGGTAGTTGGTGTTAGCTCTTCATAATATTCTTCATAAGGATTACATGAAACATAAGTGCTGATATTGCCTTGATTTCTAATCATATGTTCTGTTGAATCCAATTGAAGAATCCTCTTATGCACCCCCATTGCATCGTACCCTGCAACCATGATAGTCTCGCTAATATATTTGAGCCTAGGACGGAGAGGGGCTAGGAAGGAGCATGTGCACTCTCCCTGAAGGAGTTGAAGGGGTACAATGCCCCATCTTGAAATGAATTTTCTATATGGGTATTCAGATCTGCATCCAAAATCCGTTTGTATCTGGAGTAGTTTATAAACTCCCTAGGGTTAGGATTCTCAATGTCCACTGTATTTTCTTCTCCACAGTCCACATATACCGAAAGCAATCGTCGTCGTCCAAGGACGTAGCTCAACGGGTGAACCTTGTAAATCCGTGTGTTTGCGCGTTTGCGTGATTGATTTTATTTGTGCGGGTTTGCTTCCGCTAGTCATAACAATAAGATCTATATAAAGACCTACTAACTCAAATAAGTCACAATGTTATGAGATTAGACAAGTAGGAAGTAATTGGACCATGGAAAGATCTAATTACCCATCTAACACAAGACATAAGTTTAACAATCCATCTCAAATGATGGGACACGATTTAGTTGAAGGAGATGACATTGGTAGGAGACTTGTGCGTAGTAACCGATTTTAGGAGATTTGCTATATGGAGATAGCTATGGGAGGAATCCCCTGTGTGGGCAAGATGGCCAATTGGAGGAAGACGTGCTAGGTCATGTTGGAAATTATTATGTAATCAAGTAGATGTATATCGGAATTAAAAAAACCCAAGTAACAATAGAAGACAATTCCAAGTAACAATAGTGCAGGTCCGTTTAGTAACATGATTGGATTGGGCTAGTGTATGTTTCTTTTCAAAGGATTAGTAAGATGTGTAGCAGTTTTGTGAATATCAGGTGTTTGGATGGTTATAATGGTTGGAATGATAAATAGGACATGATGTAATGTTGTCTATATGTTATATTGATTATTTTTGTCTATAATATTTTTGATAATGACCTATTTATTTTAAGGTTGTTAAAACTATTATAGTAAAGAAAATGCAGGATTCACATCATCAATTCTAATCTAAGGATGTACAGTTGGGTTGAGGGTAACCCAGACCCCAACATGGGTTGTAACTTGTATCAGAGAATGATCCTCTCCCATATAGAAGCCTCAGTAGTGGCTTTGTCTGGTATAAGGACCTTAAAGAGCGAGTCTCTTTCATACAAGGATATCAGAGAAGGGTTCTCTTACATAGCAACCTCAACTAATATTACTGGGGACAGTGACCAAGAGAGAATGGAGTCCAAATATCTACTCTTTTAGTTCTTTTTGTCATACTTGTCAGAATCATGTATCTAAGGATGTACAGTTGGGTTGAGGGTAACCCAGACCCCAACATGGGTTGTATCAGAGAATGATCCTCTCCCATATAGAAGCCTCAGTAGTGGCTTTGTCTGGTATAAGGGACCTTAAAGAGCGAGTCTCTTTCATACAAGGATTTATCAGAGAAGGGTTCTCTTACATAGCAACCTCAACTAAGATTACTGGGGACAGTGACCAAGAGAAAATGGAGTCCAAATATCTACTCTTTTAATTCTTTTTGTCATACTTGTCAGAATCATGTAGATTCACGATCATGTTAGAAGAAGAAAGATGCTTTGAGCAAATGGAAGAAGCTTTTGAGAGATTCCATGCCAATAAAAAACACATTCTGGATACATACATTATATATATACATACATATATATTGTAAAGAAAAGAAGAAGAGTTGTTTATTCCATTGTGCCTTGGGTTTCTTATATAGCATGAAACCCTAGAGGTCGATAAATACGAATTACATAAATACCCTTAGAAGGGTTACCGTGGTTTAAAGAGTAAAATATGCCTGATAAATAATTCTAACACTCCCCTCTAGTTTGAGCATATCTGTCGATGATGTCCAACTTGGAGATAAACCAAGAGACGTTTCTTGGGTAGAGCTTTTGTGAGAATGTTTGCAATATGATAGTTAGAGGATATGTGTGGCGTGCAGATCTTCCCTTCTCGTACAATGTCACGTATAAAATGGCAATCGACTCCAATATGCTTTGTTCTTTCATGAAATACAGGATTAGAGGCAATATATGTGGCTGACTTATTATCACAATGTAGTGGAACATGTGTCATTGTTGGAAAGTCAATTTCTGTCAAGAAAGATATCAATCAAGTAACTCACATGTGGCTTGGGTCATTGCCCTGTATTTTGCTTCAACATTTGACCTGGATACCACAATCTGTTTCTTGCTATGCCATGTAACCGGGTTTCCACCTACGAACATTGCATATCCAGTGGTGGAATGTTTGTCTTCAAGAGAGCTAGCATAGTCCGAGTCAGCATAAGCAGTGATGTTGGTGTGACCGTTGGCTTTGTAGACGAAGTATCATAAGAACCTCCTGCCAGTGACTGTAGCAAGGTTTCTCTATATGTTGGCTTGTGCTGCTTACAACATATGAAATATCTAGCCTTGTAACAGTGAGATAGAGTAATTTGTCAACAAGACTTTTGTAACTAGTATGATCCTCGAACTCGGGATCATGAGAAGTAATATGCTTTCATGTCTCAGCCGTTATACTTGATGGTTTGCAACCAAGTAGGCCTGCCTCTATAAGAATATCCATGTGATATTTTCTTTGGGATAAATGTAACCCCTCTGTTGTGCGAATAGCCTCTATGCCCAAGAAGTAACGTATCTGACCAAGATCCTTGGTGACAAACACCTTCTGGAGAAATGCCTTGGTCTCTGTAATTCCTATTTCGCCATCACCGATTATCACCATATCATCTACATAGACGACCAATATCACAGTCCCAATGGCCTGCCGCCTTACAAAGACAAAGTAATCTGATGTCCTCTGAAAACCAAGAGTTCTTATCTCCGTTGTTAGCTTGTCAAACCAAGCTTGTGGCCTTTGCTTCATGCAACAGATGGCCTTGCGCAGTCGGCATACGCACCCTCCCTCAACGGATACCCGGGTGGCTGTAGCATGTAAACTTCTTCCTTAAGATCACCATACAGGAAGTTATTTTTCACATCAAGTTGGAATATAGGCCAATTATTGTTGACAATAACAGATATGATAATAAGAACATAGCCCAATCTGACCACCGGTGAGAATGTCTCAAAATAATCTACGCCAAAAGTTTGAGTAAAACCCTTTGCCACAAGCATGGTTTTCAACCTATCAATAGTGCCATCTGGAGATTGGTTTGTCATGAAAACCCAACTGCATGCAACTTGTTTCACTCCTCGTGGACACAACACGAGATCCCATGTCCCTCTTATCATAAGAGCATTCATCTCCTCGTTCGTAGCCATCTTCCAACCATAGTATTGCATTGTATTATTATGATCTCGTGGAATAGTGATTGCCATCATTGCATCTATAAACTGTTTATCACTACTAGAAAGACTGTCAGTGGAAGTAAAAGAGGAGATATGATGGAGAATACATTGCCTCTTAGTTCGTCGTAGAGATATAGGAAGGTCCGGTGGAGCATCCAAACGAGCCGTGGGAGGGACATTCACAGAAGGGACATCGTCCTGCAAAAAGGGAGTTGGCCGAGGAACATATTCACTATTGCATGCATTTCTTCTTGTATATACAATAGGCGGTGTGGTAACTCCAAGAGTATGTCACTAACAAACTGTGTAAAGAAGCTTGTCTGTTAAAAAAAGGTGACATCAGCAGAGACATAATACCGATGTCCGACAAGATCATAGCATCTATGCCCTTTTTGAGTCCTTGAGTATCCAAGAAAAACACATTTGATAGCACGGGCAGATAGTTATCTACAATATGAAAATTATGAACAAAGGCCGTGCATCCAAAAATACGTAATGGCAAGGGAAAAGATGTTTCATGTGGGTAAAGTAATGAGAAAGGTGTGGTTCCTTGTAAGAAAGATGAGGGTACTCTGTTTGTTAAATGAACAACAAGTCAACAATAAGAATAACATCCTACCAATAAGGCTTAGGTACTTTTATGTGAGAGAGAAGAGACCTCGCAATATCAAGAAGATGACGAAGTTTTCTTTATGCAACCCCATTTTACCGAGAGGTGTAGGCACATGATGTTTGGTGGATAGTACCCTACAAAACAAAAAAGGACTTTAAATCACATTAAGTAAATTCGAGGGCATTATTAGATCTCAGAATTTGAATACACGTAGAGAAGAAAGAAAGATTTAACAATGTTATTAATCTCTGATCTTTCTTTTATTAAATAATCCCAAGAACATCTGCTATGATCATTGACAAAGGAAACAAAATACTTGTGGCCACCTATTGGATGAATTGGATAAGGTCCCTAGATGTCACAATGAATCAAAGAAAAAAGGGGTAAATCTGCTAGGGTCAACCCTATCAGGAAAAGACTTTTGATGATTTTTTCCCGAACTAGCATGCCTCGCATTCAAATGGCTTCAACGTAGAGAGTTCGAGGAACATCATAGAAAGGGCTTTAGCGGATGGATGACCAATACAAAGATGCCACTGAAGGATATGGGATAATTCTTAAGCGCATCACGGAAGTATGAGCATCGTATCGAATACGACGAAGAACGACTAGTCGTACTAGTTGTTCTATGCAACATAATTTAAAAAAATTTCATGCAATGAAACCACATGATCCAAGAAAGATTCTCGGATCGTCATCGTTTCATCTAGAACCACATCAAGTATATAGGAGTACCTCTTGTAGCGTGGTTGATCTAGTCTCTACGAAAAGAGACCTCCTGTCTCATGTCCGATTGTCGGAGAAGACGCTTGCGAGTACGGGGATGAGTCGCGTGATCCTCGCAATCCAACGAGTTGATCCAAGCACGGTGATCTCATGATCTCGTCGTACGAGATCGAACACCTTCTTCGAGAGCGAAACACTCCAAAGAAGATGGAGAACCGAAGAATGTCGAGGTAGCTGCGCGGGGCGAAGCGTCGACGATGGCTTCTCCTTTAGATCTTGGTGGACGGCCACCAATGGAGAAGAAGAGAGGCTTGGCGTGTGGAAGGGAGAGAGAGACTTGTATCTCAATTGCATAACCCTAGAGAGCAAGGCATGCATCTCTATTTATAGGGTTTTGGGAGTCCATGGATCACAATCCACGAGACACACCAAATCAATTGATGATATTGATTTGTGTTTAATCCAATGGTCAAGATTGTTGTTGGTAAAAAACCAACAACTAATAATTTAATTTAGATTAAATATATTTGATAAATCAAATACAATTCAATCCTAAATCAAATCAATCAAATATGGAGAGATTAGCATGGAGAAAATTACATCTCCGCATGGAATAGGTAGGGTGGCTACCAATTTCCTTGTGGGACTTGGTAGCCGTCCACCATGATTCCATGATGGAGGCAATCTCATGCAATCTCATGAGATTGCATATCTACATGAAAATCTCCCATATTTTCCAACAACTTTTGTTGTTATTTATTCTACAAAAATAATTCATAATTAATTTTGAGAATATTGCAATCTTACCATTGGAAATTTGTGAATCATATTCACAACCCAAAACAAAAAACAATTTATATTTTCAAATTTTTTTGAAAGCAATTGTTCGGGGGAGGCACGACTTGGTGCTCGCCCCAAACTTTTTATTAAAGAAGCGATGATACAAAAGCGAGAGAGATACAAATTTAGAGGATCGAGTAGATCCCTCTGGAAACCCCAAAAAAGGACGCACTACAGTAAGGACCAATCATTGGACAGCAAAGCCGAATGCGCCAAAATGTTTTCCTTGTAGAACCTTTGCCCCTTGAAAATCTTCGAGTTACGCCCTAACCATATCGCCCAAATGCACGCGAACGGACGAAGGAGCTCCCCCCGCGCCCTATCTTTATTTGACCGCAAAGAGTCCCAAAACGCCGAAACCGAGGAGGTGTCGATCCACGTAATTCGGGCCTCCGCCCAAATGACAGCAGTGTCTGGGCAAAGGAAGAAAAGGTGCTCCGAAGTCTCCAAACTGCCACCACACAACGTACAATCCGAAGAACCGAACCCCATGAAAAACCTTGCGCACCTATCGCGAGTCAATATCCTCTCGCGTCTGAGCAGCCACAGAAAGAAAACGACCCTCTCCGGGAGCCTGATACTCCAAAGGAATTTAATATCCAAGCACCTGAGGTCCTGATGTGGAATCTCCTGCTGCGAAATCGCCCTGAACACCCGCCTCGATGAGAAGACGCCATCGCGCCAAACCCAGTGATCCCGACCACCCGACGGCCTGGGCGCACCCTTAAGCACCTAGAGGAGAGCCAGCAGGTCATCGAATCGCTGATCGGAGAGGTTACTGGCAAATGAAGGGAACCACTCATTCCCACACCAAGCTGAAGCCACCGTCTCCTGAGGATCTCGCGCCAAAGCACATAGGCGCGGGAAGGTATCACCGAGGGGGGCCACCCCAGCCCACATATCGCGCCAGAACAAGAAGGAGTTGCCATCCCCAAGCACATGAGTAAAGAGATGAGAGTAGCGCCTAGCAACAGAAACAATCCCCCGCCAGAAGGGGGTTCCTGTGCGGCGATCGTCCAAATCTAGCCTCAACTCCACCCCAAGAGATAATAGATCCCGCAGAATGGATGGGAAGAAGCCATTAGCACTTCCTCAAAGCCTATTGACCCACTTGAGAAGCAACGCGTCATTCACGTGCTCAAGCCGCCGAATGCCAAGCCCGCCATCGCACTTCCTCTTAGCCACCTCCGCCCAGGCCACCAGGTGTGGACCACGCGAAGAAGGCCCCCTTCTCCCCCAAAGAAAGCTTCGCATCAGACCCTCGAGGCGCTTCCTAATCCCCACCGGAATAATCCAATTTGATAGGTAGTAGATAGGGATAGAAGCAAGAACCGATCTAATAAGAACGAGCCGACCTCCCCGAGAGAGCATGGTTGCACTCCACCCGACGAGCCTCCTTTCCGCTTTGTCCACCACCTTGCGCCAATCACGAAGCCTAGATCTCCTCGCCCCCAGCGGCATCCCCAAATAGTCGATTGGAAGCGAGGAAGGAGGGGTTCCCAGTAGAAGCCCACACGCATCCGCCGAGCCCGCATCCCAAGCGAAAGGAATCACCTTGGACTTTGCTTGATTGATAAGGAGCCTCGAGAGCTCGCTAAATATTTTCAATGTGACCGCCATCCCTCTGACTTCCTCAATGCCACCCTCGATGAAAACAATAGTGTCATCCGCATATTGCAGGGTTGGGATGCTCCGGCTACCGCAAGAGAATCCCAAGGAAAGGCCACGATCCACTACCCAAGCCACCATCCGTGGCAACACGTCAACCGCAATAACAAATAGCAAGGGCGCCAAGGGGCATCCCTGCCGCATGCCCCTTCTAGGTTGAAACCGCTCGCCAACGACGTGGCCGTTCATCATAATAGAGAAAGAGGCAGTAGTGATGCACCTGCGCATCCATGATATCCACATCTTTGGAAACCCACGAGCCCGCAACACCATCTAAAGGAATTTCCAATCCAGCGAGTCGTAAGCCTTGGCAAAGTCCACCTTCCACAGGACCCCGAGTATCCCCCGCCTCACCCAACTCTCCACCATCTCAGAAGCCAGAGCCGTAACATCAGAAATTTGCCGCCCACGGATGAAGGCAGCCTGCGAGGGCTCGACTAAGTCGTCAAGCAACAGCACAAGCCTCCGTGCAAAAACCTTTGCCACGATCAAGTATAGTGCATTCAATTAATTATACAATGTGAATCCAATTCACACCAATAACTAATTAACAAATGTAAATCATAATTAGCTCTCTCTAATACATTATAAATTACATTTATAATATATTATGAATAATTGGATATTGCTATCCACATTATTCTTATCCAAAATAATTAAATCACATTTAATTATATTGGATAATTATCCACATGCATCAAGATAATTAAATCAAATTCAATTATCAATTTCTCAATGCTTAGATATAATTCAATTATGGAATTATTCTTGAACTCTTTCAATAATAATGCGCTTTCTCTGCTGATACTTGGAGATAAGGACAGAGCGATTATATTGTTCCACGTATAGTGACTTGGATATTGAGATCACATCTCAAATCCAGATCTCATGGACGTTTCATAGATGTTTGATTAAATCAAGGCCGTAGACGTAATCTTCTCATTGCATCTGAATCTCATCCAGATCAATGTCCAATTCATGGACTAAAATTATGTCACTTCTCTACTGAGAGGAGTCACTAAAATCCAAACTTGTTTAATCACTCCCTCGGAATGGAAGCGTCAGGGTTATACAATCGTTTATGATCACATCACCCTCAGGTATTCCCAACACATGTACATCCTGCATACTGGAAGACCTATGATCATCCTGAAGATATAGATCAATTTTACACTGTCATCTTCAGGGTTTGATCACCAAGTTTCTCAATCTTGGTCATTGGGAATTTGTATAGAGCATATGCTTTCTCAAAGCATATATCAAACCGTCAAATTCTTGTCATGCTTCCAAAGCATGACGACCATGCATGGAATTTGATCAGTCCCAATACCTCATGAGTGAGCTCATGTCTTCCCATTCACATGTGAACTTGTATGATCCCTTTGAGAGATCGTATTACTCATGTCCTTATATGCATACCAGCTCGCCGGTGTACAGACCTTGGTTAGGTCATCAACCTATTTCTGCCAAATGTACTTACTTAGACATATAGTAACACATATGTCTCTGGTCAGAGGATGCATGCCTATGCTGTGACAATATTCAACATAGGTCTTTGGTTATCTCGATCTCGTTAAGTCAACCCATTGACTCAACTAATCTGACATCTCCGAATCACTATTCCCATGCAGAGGACCTGCATCAAGAGGGTGGTCAGATATCAGCCAAATGAGAAAGGATTGCCATCTCCTACTCAGGCTGGAGATCATCACTTAACAATCATTTGATGATGCTTGATGAGTCCTCTATCTAACTCCTTAGATATTCATCCAAGCATCAGCCTCTATGATTCAATTAATGAATCAAGATCTGTATGATTATCAAGTTGGCCATGGTACATAACCCTTATTGTACATAGGGACCTTATAGTGCATTCATTCATTTAATCTCAGAAAGGGAGTGAAAAACAATTAATAACTTTTATTGATAAATCATTTATTACAATAATATTTATTGCAGGAATGGTTCGCCTCGGGTTCGCATTACTAACAATCTCCCACCCGCCCTCAGAACCATTCAGGAACAATCCTTAAACCCATACTCATTACATGCTGGTCGAAAACCTTCTGTGTCAGAGGTTTGGTAAGAGGATTAGCAATGTTATCGGCATAGGCTACCTTGGTGACGATGATGTCACCATGCTTTTGAATCTCCCGAATGATGTGGTATTTCCTTTCCACGTGCTTGCTCTTTTAATGCCATCTGGGTTATTTCGCCTAGGCAATGGCTCCCGTGTTATCGCAGAGTAGCGGGATGAGAGTATCAGAGGAAACTACGTCAAGCTCCAGGATGAACTTGCGCAACCACACCGCCTCCTTTGTAGCATCCGATGCGGCAATGTACTCGGCTTCTTTGTTGAATCTGTTGTAGTGTCCTGCTTCTTGCTTCTCCAGCTCACAACACCACCGTTTAATAGGAATACAAACCCTGATGTCGACTTTCGATCATCAATATCTGATTGGAAGTCAGAATCTGTATATTCCAAGACTTGGAGATCACCATCTCCATAGACCAAGATGTAATCTTGCGTCCGTCTTAGATATTTGAATATGTTCTTTATTGCATTCCAGTGTTGATCTCCATAGCAGGATTGATAACGACTTACCACTCCCACTCCATGGCAGATATCTAGCCTAGTACACATAATGACGTACATTAAGCTTCCTACAACTGATGTATAGGGGCATCCAGCCATGGCTTTCTTTTCCTCAACAGTTTGAGGAGTCATCCCTTTAGACTGGTGGATACCATGTCTTAAGGGGAAGAAACCTTTCTTGGAACTATTCATACAGAATCGTTAAAGAATCTTCTTAATGTACCCATGCTGTAACAATCCTAATATCCTCTTTTCTCGGTTTCTGAACAACTTCAGACCTAAGATGTAAGAGGCTTCTCCAAGATCTTTCATCTCAAAGGTATAGGATAGCCAAATTTTCACACTGGTCATCATCCCTGTATCATTTTCAATGATAAGGATGCCATCTACGTAAAGCACGATGAACACAATAACGCTCCCACTAAGCTTCTTGTACACACAAAGTTCATCAGGATTCTGCACAAAATCATAACTCTTTATAGTTTCCTCAAATCTGATGTTCCAGCTACGAGAAGCTTGCTTGAGCCCATAGATGGATTTCTTCAGCTTGCATACTTTGCCATCCTCAATTATGAAGCCTTGGGGATGCTCCATATAGATATCCTCCTCGAGGTATCTATTGAGGAAAGCCGTCTTGACGTCCATCTGCCAGATGTCGTAGTCAAGATCCTTAGATCAAAGGCAGATACATGTGTGCCATCAAGGATGGAAGTGATGATTTTGTGGTGACAGAATCTATTTTGTAGAAGGTTGGTGGAGTTATTGTGCCCAACGATGAGCAGTAACGCAGAGACATTCTTGATGAGGCACACAGTTCATGATTGTCTATTCATCGTGGCAGTACAAAGATGTATCATGATCTGCGGCAACATTTCTGGTGGTACAGGATGAAGCATGTGACATTCGGATCTGCACAAACCCGAATCCGATCCGATTTGGGTCCGATTAACCCAATAAAGTTGTTGGTCAATGATAAACAACCGAATTCGATCAATTAACCGTGAATCAAAAGTCGTTCGGGCGAAATCGACCAAAAATCGGTCGCATTATTATGCGTGCTGCGAAAAAAGCCACGACGCAAATTTGGAAATCGTGAAATAAACCGAGACCACCCAGATCCGAATCCGATCCGATTTAGATCCGATTAACCCAATAAAATTGTTGGTCAATGATAAACAACCAAATACGATCAATTGATCGTGAATCAAAAGTCGTTCGGGCGAAATCGACTAAAAATCAGTCGCATCGTTTTGCGTGCCGCGAAAAAGCCGCGACGCAAATTTGGAAACCACGAAATAAACCAAGACTACCCAAAAATCCGATTCGATGAAATAAGATCAACGAAATCGACTATTTGTTGATCGGAGATCGTTTGATATTTTAAAACAGCAAAATTTAGCCATAAGTCAAATCCATATCTTGAGAATTTCCGGCATTTATACCCAATCTAAAAGTGTATGAACATTATACTCATTTTGATCGTCATTCAGAAACGGTCAAATGAGCTATTGTATACCAAAATCCGGGACTCGATATACGAATGAGGGCCACTTCGGTTTTCTAAAATATAAGAGAGCTATTGTTTATAAATAAAAAAAATAAAAATGATTTATTCTCCATCAAAGCAGACTGTCGGTTGTCCATGTGCCCCTTCCACTTGGATTTCTTTTTAATCCACTTGTCAACCAAGGGCTTATCTCCCTTGGTTATATAAACCTCAATCCCCTCCCGCTTATTCTCTCCATTGTCTTTGCAAACCTCAATCGCCTCCCACTTATTCTCTCCATTTCTTTGCAAAACCCGACGTATAAGCCTCTTTCTCCCTAATTCTCTCTCTCTCCACTATTTCTTGCTGCAACATGGAGCTATAGCCTTCTTCCATTTTCTCCAGCTGTAGAAGCCAGTTCATCCACATCTGTTGCAGTTCCAGCCCATGTGTCGACCAAGGCAGCCCAGCAAGCTGCAGTCCAGCAGCTCTAAAAGTTGTTGCAGGCTGCTCCTCCTTCTATGTTGAAGTTGAGAGCTTCTTCCAAGCAGCTAGGGTTGCTTTTCAAGCAGCCCTCTTGCAGCCATTTGTTGCATGCATGTTACTTCTCCAATACTTGGAGCCAACCCAAGGTACAATCTTTTTCCTCTCTTGATGCCTTCCATGTTCTTTTTTCTTCATATTTAATTTCAAGCCATTGCTATGCTTAGATTCAAGATAAATTCCCCAATTGGGGCTTCTAGAAATTGGGATTAGTGACTCTACAAATATCCTTGACAGAAAATTTATGTTTTCAGTAAGTATTTTCATGTAAACTCCTCTAAAGTTAATATGAGTATCTTCTCTCAAAATTGACCCATTCGTTTCCATAGTGGGTTAGTTGTGCTCAATGTTTTTCATAGCCAATTCATCACAACATAATTATTTTTGCTCACATTTCTTGAACTCCTTATTAGTAGATTAAGAGTATCTGTTTGTAATACATATAGTATAATTTCTGACTCCAGTACAAATCATGGAAGCTTGAGAGTAGAGAGTGTATTTTAGGACATCAACCAACTTACTAATGGCATAGTCTTATTCCTGGAGATGACATGATTACCAAGAAGATGACATGAAAAAGGAGCACATGACATGATTATCAAGCATATGGAAGCAAACAACACTGGTAGATAGCACTTTGTAGAAATCAGGAGATGTCATAGTCGAAGTAGAATGCAGAAGAAACCCACGGTGGCTGAAGGATAAGGCACTAAATTTAAGTCCATAAAGTGAAAGAAAGTACAATCTTTGAAGACTATTACATCGATCGTGAAAGCAATAAGAGCTCTTAGAGTTTGGAAATTATTCATAGGATCTATGATACCATGAAATCTTATGTCTCATTGATCAATGAGACCGTAATCACTCTGTAATAAAGGAGGGAAATCTGGTAAATTACAAAATGTGTCCATCAATAAAAGAAAGTATAGAAGCACTAGAATCTACAACCCAACCTCCTCCTCGTCCAACGAGAAAACTAGTTTCAATGATGAAATTAGATTTCATACCTGCTGGTGCTTTACCTTTGTCGACCGACTTCAGGTATTCCGGGCAGTTACGCCTCCAGTGCCCCGATTTCTTGCAGTGGTGACAAATGTCGGTTTTCTTCGACGCTATTAGAGTGGAAGCATTGGAAGATGAGCCAGTTCCATGACTCTTCTTCTTTCTCTTCTGGGTCGGGCCCTTCCGAGAATCTTGCTTTCGACCGTGCTTCCCTTTGACCTGTGCAACTATTGCACTACCAGCGGGACCATCTTTCCTCATTACGTCTTCTGTAGACTTTAATGCAGCAAGAAGTCCATCGTTAGTCAAGTCCAACTTGTTCATGTGGGATGAGACCACAAAATTATTGAAAGACTTGGGCAAAGACAACAGAATGAAATCAACTTGCATGTCTGCATCCGTATTTGCCCCAAGGATCTCCAGCTAAGACAAGTACCCAAACATTTTGAGTACATGTTCTCGGACTGAAGTTCCTTTGTGCGTCTTGCAGCGAACGAGTTCTTTCATAATGTTGTAATGTTGGGTGTGGTTAATGTCACCAAACATATCTTTTAGATTCTGCATTATTTCTTGGCATGTGCTCATCTTCACATGTTGCTTCTGAAGAACATTGGAGAGAGAACTCGGGATATAGCATCTAGCCAAGACATGATCTTCATCATACTTGTCATTGTTTTGCTTTTCTTCCTTCGTTTTAGGGCTTTCATGCTTGTCTTCTGAGAGCACATAACTTATGCACTCAACCGAGAGAACAAGCTCCAAATTACGGATCCAATCCGAGTAATTCGGTCCGGTCAACTGGTTGACCTCCAGAAGCCTGCTTAGTGGGTTCATGGACTTCATTTTCTGAAATTTAATAATGCACTATATTTAGAACATATAATCATATATTCAAATTTACAATATTTGATTAAGGCATTTTAAATCAAATTAGTCTTGCTTTGTCGACTTTGAAAGTTCATTCCCTTAATTACTTTCAAAGTAAGAGATATACTTACCGCTATATCTCTAGTAAGAACTGGGATCACCTCTTTACCTTTGTCACATCCCAATAATATGAGAATTTATGACTCCAATAAAGAGAAGCGGGAACACATTCCGCCTTGCAAGTCCAACTTGCATTTCCCAATTCGGTCTTTAACACCCGGACCCACCACCCCTAAGGTGATATTGACCCGTTGTTAATTGAACCAACCGTCAACAGGAATAGTACTCGCTATGCGCAATCCAATATCGCCCCAATAATATGAGGATCCAATATTGGGGTCACTACACATACAACCTTACTCTTTCGAGAAGCAAAGAGCCCGATCCAGATGCGCTTGCATACAGGAGCTGTCACTTCGGACAGGCGTCTCCTACATGCAATCCCTGGCGGCGGAAATCCTTCGCCTTGACGGAAGACCATGGATGTCACTTATGTGATCCTCCACCTCATATTCAAATTTTAATTAATTATCATGAATCATATTCATATAATTAATTCTTCCAAGGGAAATACACATCTATTCATAATAGAGTGTATTAATTGGATATAATTAATTCAATCTCATCAAATCAATTATCAATCCAATTCAATCAACAAACTTGATTGGTTTTACTTGAATACATATATGGTATTATCTCAAAGTACGTATTAATTTGAATTTTAATAATTAGAAAAAATACACCTTGATTTCTCCGGCATTATCGAGTCCCTACCCGCTGTCATGGCTAGTACCAACTGGAGTGGGACAGACCGCAACCGATGCGACCCGCTACCCCAATGCTCCCCCGACTAGATACCACATCCACATCAGGAAAGGATAATGCCAAATAGATCAATGTGTACTTGAGATGTTCATCGGTTCTTCAACCGAAATTATACCATATAGTAATAATCAAAATATTTTTGATTATAAGGAAATTTGCTAAACGAATTCTCAATCCTATTCAAGCAAGCTGTTTGTTGATTATAAGCAATTGAGTAGGATTAGCCACCCTCCACGGTCCCCACGTCGTGGATGCGGACCACTTTGTGTGGAGGGGGATGAAGCTTTCCACGAAAAAGATATACGATCACTTGCATCGTTTGACGGAGGTGCTGGACGTGGATCTGATTCAAGACTTAAGAGTGATTTGGGCGGCAAAGATATCTAATAGGGTCAAAATTTTCCTATGGTGCTGGACGTGGATCTGATTCAAGACTTAAGAGTGATTTGGGCGGCAAAGATATCTAATAGGGTCAAGATTTTCCTGTGGTGCTTAAGGAGAGACCGCATTTGTGACAAAGTGAGGCGGGCACGCATTTTCGATGTTCAGGACATGTTTTGCGGTAGGTGTCATGGGCAGCAAGAGGACGCTGAACATATTTTTTTCAAGTGTCATTCTTCGACCGAGGTTTGGCGTGAGTTGGGCTTGTCATGGCTGCGGTGCGAGGACGCCACGACCTTTTGGCGGTCGATCAGGAGGGTGGGCCATGGCTCCACTGCTGATGTCTCGCTGGCTTTCGTGGCGATGTGGGCGATCTGGTTGGGTAGAAATGACAATGTTTTCAAGAATCAATCGTTCTACTGGGAGAATGCTTATATCCATTGTAAAGTCCTTTACAACTTCTGGGCTTCTCGCTAATTTAGCTTCACCCTCCTTTTAATTCTAATTAATATTTTAAGGCGGTAGCTCCCAGCTTGGGAGTTTACTCGTGCTTGGTTTTTCAAAAAAGAAAATGTATTTGCATATGTAGAATTAAGGACTAACATATATGTGCTTATGCATAAATATTTATAAGTGAATGTCTATTACATGTATATATATGTAGTACATGTAAATACATGTACAAGTGTATACACATACACATGTACATATATGTATGCATGGATATGCATGGATATACATATGTTTACATGTATATGTATATATGTCTATATATACATATACGTGTTTGTATGTATGTAATATGCTTAAATATAATACTTATAACTAATATGCATACGTAAATGTGTATGTGTGTATAGAGCTTAGTTTGTATATGTACGTGTATTGCTAGTGTATATATAATTGATGCATGTATTTGTATGCATATATATATATATACACTAACATGTCCAAATATTACTCAGAACTAATATTTATCCAACTTTAAAATTTAAAAAAGAAAAAATACAAACAATTCAGCAAAAAACCCCAATTTTGCTTCAGGCGCTCGCCTAGGCAGCGCCTGAGGCAAAACGCCTCGTTTGAAGCAAGGCAAGGTGCCAGGGCTCGCCTCTCCTTAGCGCCTAGGCGAGCGCCTCGAGCGCCTTTGACAATACTGCGAATAACATGGAACCACATACAACAGCAAACCTTTTGTTCAAAGAAGCAACCAAAGAAATGTGGAATGGATTAGAGCAGACATATTCTCAACAGACCACAAAGTCGCGACTAACTGATATTTACACGAGGATCTCATCTGCATCGCAAGGGGAAACTACCTTGGTGGAATATTATCATATGCTAACAAGGCTCTACAAAGAGCTTGCTATATTTCAGCCAATATGTTGCCCTAAACATGTAATTGAGAGATCTAAGTGGCAGGTCTACAGGTCTATGGTTCACAGACCAACATTCAGAACCATAAAGCATAGCAGGTCTCACGGCTGCTTTGTAAAACTTTCCTTTAATTTTTAAAGGAATTTTCTTATCACAGAGAACAGCGGAGGCTCCTCTCCACTTTAGCCAGCCTGCATTTATTCTATTAGTAACTGTAGAGATAGTTGTGTGTCGTTGATGTTATTGTAGAGATAGTTGTGTGTCGTTGATGTTATGTTATTTCAGTTTCTTTATGTACTTCTCATGTAATTTACCCAAGGGCTCTCTCCCTATATAAGAGACCCGAGGGCTCTATGGAATAAACAACGAAGTATTCTAACATGGTATCAGAGCCATGACCCTAACCTAGGGTTTCCACCGCCGCCCCCCCCCCTCCTCCCCTCTAGGGTTTCGCCGGCCTCCCTCCCAGGCTCCCAGCCTCCAACGCCGCCGCCGGGGTCTCTCACCCTCATCGGGGCCCCCTCCCACCGCCGCAGCCAGCCCTCTTATATCTACCGCCAGCCCCTGTAGGGCATCTTCAACCTCGCCGGGTCTCCACCAACCAATGCCGGCCTCCTGCACTTGCTGTCCAGCCCCTGACCGACTCCTCTCGGTCGCTATTTTGGTGAGGTAGAGGCTCCCACAGCCTCTACTTGCTGCCGAGTTCTTTCTAGGACTCGGAGTTATGTTTGATTCAAGTGCATAATCGTCTACCTATGCACTTGGATCCTACAAAGTTCCGGTAGACAGTATATTCTTGGTTATCATTAGTCGCTCTTCTCCGGCATCATGTCAGATCAGAAGCTAGATATGCCCGCCATAGATGCCTTCAAAGGTTCGACACCAATTGTCAAGATGGACGGGACGAACTACGAGCTGTGGGCAATGCAGTTCCTCAGTCTCATGAAGTCGTGTGGTAAGAAGCATATTCTTACCGAGGATGAACCGCCGGAGAAGACAGGGATTTATGCCTCATGGGAGGCTGATGATGCGTACGCCAAGGTATGGCTCTCAGGTACGCTCACGACGGAGATAGCGAATGACGTCCTTCACCAGCCCACCGCTAAGGCGATGTGGGATATTTTGGCTATGACGTACTCTCAGGTCCGCAATGAGACGAAGATGCTCCAGTTGCAGCATGATATCTTTACCACGAAGCAGAACGGGAAGCCCCTTCATTCCCTGTACACGTCGCTTCGTGGCATGTTCGAGAAACTCTACAGCACCATTCCTCTTACAGCCACGCCGGAACAGCAGAAGACGTTCCGCAACGCCACTATGGTTGGCGTGTTACTTGCTGCCCTAGATCCGGAGTACGAGGCAGCACGTGCTCAGATACTGGCAGATGCTACCATCCCACCAATAGAAGATGTATACAGGCGGCTCAGTCGTGTACCTGTTCCATCCAGTATAGCGACTGCGACTCCGTCAGCAATGGCAGTCTCCAGGGGACGTGGTAGTTCATCCTCGTTTCGTGGCAGAGGAAATGGTGGACGTGGCCGTGGAGGCCACATACGCTCTACGTGCTCCTATTGTCGCCGCACTGGTCATTCGGAGGATACATGCTACTCCAAGCATGGTTTTCCTCCATCTGCACGAGTAGCTGATCATGTTCAGGGTCCACCTGCGTCTACTTCAGATCACAGGTTCGAGGAGTTGGTGGCACGACTTCGAGATATCATGCCACAATCTTCTCCATCAGAGGGTGCAGATGTTGCTGATATTGCGGCTTCGGCGTCAGCCAGTACATCGGCCTCAGCCAGTGCCTCAGGTAGCCCTTCAGCCCCATTTCATAGTCATGATCTCACAGGATGGATTGTCGACTCTGGAGCTACCCATCATCTTTGCCGTGAGAGAGACATTTTGCAGTCATACAGGGCAGTTCAACCAGGTCGCTCTGTTCTCATTGCGGATGGGACTCAGTCTCCTATCATCGGTCAGGGGGAGACAGCTTTGCTACCCTCTATGCACCTACAGAATGTGCTACATGCTCCAGAATTCTCGATGAACCTTTTATCTATTAGTCAGATTACACGTGATTTGCACTGTCGTGCTATTTTTGACCCATCGTCTGTTATTTTTCAGGACATACTGACGGGCAGGGTGATTGGCTGTGGTTCTGAGCACAATGGCCTTTATCGTCTCATTCGTAGCTCCTACGCTGGTGTCTCCTTGCATACCCAGGCCTCTGTTTCTCCATACACCTGGCATCTTCGGTTCGGTCATCTACCGCTGCAGAAGATGCGTCACCTCCTGCCTCAGATATCTCCGAGTTCTTCTTTTCGATGTGAAGCATGTCAGTTGGGGAAGCACCATCGGTCTAGCTTCCCCGGTCGTCAGAGTCGGAGCAGTAGCTCCCCGTTTGAATTATTCCATATAGATATTTGGGGTCCAAGTCGTGTCCCGGATCACCAGGGGCACAGGTTTTATCTAGTTGTAGTTGATGATTTCTCCAGAGTGTCGTGGACATTTCTTCTCAAGAATAAATCTGAAGCAGGCAATGTTATTCAAAATCTCATTAATGAAGTTCTGAATGTTTTTTCATCTACTGTTAAATATGTGCGTACTGACAATGCATTGGAGTTCTGCACTCGCTCTCTTGCCAGTTTTCTTTCATCTAAAGGCATTATCCACCAAACCACATGTCCCTACACTTCTCAACAAAATGGAATTGCCGAACGAAAACATCGACATTTCCTTGACATTGCTCGGACTTTACTTATTCAGAGTTGTGCTCCATTAACTTTTTGGGATGATGCTATACTTACTGCGTGTTATTTGGTCAATCGAATGCCTACAACTGTTCTTGGGGAAAAATCTCCAATCTCTGTTCTCTTTCCGGACAGAGACTTGTTTACATTGACACCTAGGGTTTTTGGCACTGTTGCTTTTGTTCACCGGTTATCTCCGGGACTTGATAAGCTATCCCCTAGAGCTATCAAGTGTGTTTTCGTGGGCTACTCTAGGACACAGAAGGGGTACCGCTGCTATGATCCTGTCCATAACAAATACTATGTGAGTGCAGATGTTACATTCTTCGAACCTGTCATGTACTTCTCCCCTGCAGGTGACAGATTGGTCTCCTCCACATCATCAGACTCCCAAGTCTATGTTCCACCACCTCCAAGCCTGGGTCCGTCCTCTACTCCAGCGTCTCAAATAACACAACCACCACCAAACCCGCCACCACCACCACCACCACCCCCAGTTGTTCCGTTTCCTAAGTTCTACACGAGACGCACGGGCCCTGCTCAAGCCACATCTCAACCATCCAGCACGCCTCAGGTATGTTCTGACATTAGTGATGGGTTAAATAATGCACATGTGCAGGAGCTTGTACCACAAGAGGAGTATCAACCGGTCAGCACTGTTTTGGATGACTTGAACCGGCCTATTGCTCATAGGAAACAGCGACGACAGTGTATCTCATATCCCCTAGCTTCTCATGTTTCTTTTCATCGTCTCACTGGGGATTTCCAGAAGTTTGCCGCTGATGTATCATCAGTTGAGATACCACGGACATATCAGGATGCCATGAAGACTGAATGCTGGCGTTTGGCAATGGAAGAGGAGATGCGTGCCTTACAATCCCGAGAGACTTGGTCTCTAGTTCATATTCCTCCAGGTGCGTCTGTGGTGAGCTGCAAGTGGGTTTTTACTGTCAAATACCATGCAGATGGTCGTCTTGACAGATACAAGGCAAGGCTTGTTGCACGAGGGTTTACACAGACATATGGGGTAGATTATCTGGACACGTTTTCACCAGTGGCGCGACATTCTACCCTTCGCATTCTTCTATCGGTTGATGTGGTACGTGGCTGGCCTATATTCCAGCTTGATGTTAAGAATGCGTTCTTGTATGGTGATCTACAAGAGGAAGTCTACATGCAGCAGCCACCAGGGTTTGCTGCTGAGGGGGAGACTCAGAAGGTATGTAGACTTCATAAGGCTATTTATGGCCTTAAGCAGAGTCCTCGTGCATGGTTCCAGAAGCTCTCCCAGCTTATTGAACAACAAGGTTTCAGGAGATCAAATGCGGATCACTCACTGTTCGTCCGGAAGACTCCTAGAGGTACCATTGTTGTTATGGTATATGTTGATGACATATTGGTTACTGGAGATGATGCACAAGGGGTTGAGATAACCAAGTCTATGTTGGGCAGTCAGTTTATCACAAAGGATCTAGGCACTATACGGTATTTTCTGGGGATAGAATTCGCACGAAATGCACAAAGAATGGTGATGACTCAAAGAAAATATGTCACAGATTTGCTGGCTGAAACAGGAATGACGGAATGCAGACCTTCAAGTACACCGATGGATCCGAGTATGAAGCTGTACGATGACGACACTAAGGAGGTGGACAAGAGAAGGTACAGAGAAATGGTGGGCAAGCAATTATACATCACTATAACTCGACCGGATATTGCACTTGCAGTAAACCGGGTGAGTCAATTTGTGGAGCAGCCGAGGCAAGTACATATGGATGCATTGTACATGATATTGAGATATCTGAAGTCTTCACCAGGCACAGGGTTGCTGTTCAAGAAAGACACGGATTTGGCTATTTCAGCTTGTGCGGATGCGGATTATGCAGGATGTCCAAGGGATCGTAAGTCTACTTCTGGGTTTGCCATCTTCATAGGAAGCTCCTTAGTCTCCTGGAAAAGCAAAAAGCAGACTGTTGTGGCGAGATCCAGTGCTGAATCCGAGTACAGGGCCATGGCACAGGCAAGCACTGAAATGATGTGGGTTAAAGCAGTCCTAGAAGATCTGAATGTTGAAGTTCCGTTGCCTATGAACCTGCAATGCGACAATCAGGCTGCGTTGTTCATTGCCAACAATCCAGCCTTCCATGAGAGAACAAAACACATAGAGGTGGATTGCCATTACACTAGAGACATGATTCAGAAGGGCTTCATCTCCACGTCTCACGTCAGCTCAGAGGACCAGACAGCAGATATATTCACAAAGCCATTGCTCAGAGGACCTTTCCAGAGATGTTCTTCCAAGCTGAGCATGATAGATATCTATGCTCCATCTTGAGGGGGAGTGTAGAGATAGTTGTGTGTCGTTGATGTTATTGTAGAGATAGTTGTGTGTCGTTGATGTTATGTTATTTCAGTTTCTTTATGTACTTCTCATGTAATTTACCCAAGGGCTCTCTCCCTATATAAGAGACCCGAGGGCTCTATGGAATAAACAACGAAGTATTCTAACAGTAACATCTCCATCAATTTCCCCATCATGTTGCAAAATAGATCCCAGATATCTAAAAGAATCTCTCTTCTGAATGTTATCGTCACCAATCTTCACCTCGATTCCTTCACCATTGCTTCCATCAAAGGTGCATTCCATATATTCCGTCTTAGCCCTACTTATACGAAAACCTTTAGTCTCCAATGCATGTCTCCAAACCTCAAGCTTCTCATTTACTCCATCTATAGTCTCGTCAATCAACACAATATCATCAGCAAATAACATACACCAAGGTAACTCATCCTGAATGTGACTTGTCAACTCGTTCATAATCAAAGTAAAAAGAAATGGACTCAAAGCTGAATCTTGATGTAAACCAATGTTGATATCAAAATAGTCAGTCTTCCCCGTCGGGGTCCTTACACAAGATAAAGCCCTATCATACATATCCTTTATGAGATTAATGTATAAGACAAGTACTTGTCTCTTCTCCAAAACTCTCCACAGTATCTCTCGTGGGACGGAATCATAAGCCTTCTCCAAATCAATAAAGATCATATGGAGATTCTTCCTTTTAGCTCTATAAATCTCCATTGTTCTCCTCAACAAATGGATGGCTTCAATAATTGAGCGACCTGACATGAATCCGAATTGGTTTTCTTTTATTTGGGAAACTTGCCTCAACCTTCTTTTGATCACCCGTTCCCAAATTTTCATAGTGTGACTCATCAGCTTGATACCTCTGTAATTTGAACAATTTTGAATGTCTCCTTTGTTCTTATAAAGAGGCACCACGATACTCCTCCTCCAATCTTCAGGCATTTTCTTGCTTCGCCAAATAACATTGAATAGATTCGTAAGCCAAGTCAAACCACGCTCACCTAAAACTTTCCAAACTTCTACAGGGATGTCATCCGGTCCAACACCTTTCCCAGGTCTCATAACCTTCAAAGCCTCCTCTACTTCTTTTCTTTGTATCCGTCTATAGCATGCACGATTCAAGTAACTTTCACTACTAGCTAGATCACCCAAAGTGATCTCTCTGTTTCCTTCTCCAATGAAAAGTTTATGGAAGTATTGCTCCCATCTAGTCTTTATATCCTTCTGAGTAACAAGCACGTGACCTTCCTCGTCCTTAATGCATCTCACTTGAGAAAGGTCTTTGGTCTTTCTTTCTCTTGCTTTGGCCAACCTGAATATATCCTTCTGGCCCTCCTTAGAGTTAAGATTTTTATACAAAACCTCATAAGCTTTTGACTTAGCTTCGCTTACAGCCTTCTTTGCTTCCTTCTTCGTTATTTTATAGTCGGAAAATGTTCTATCCTTAGACATAGCTTTAAAGCAAGCTCTTTTAATTTTTAGCTTCTCTTGCACCCCTTCACTCCACCACCAAGCCTCCTTTTGACCCGGAGCTCCTCCTTTTGACTCGCCTAGCATCTCTTTGGCTACCTTTCGGATACAAGATTCTACAGCCTCCCACATCTCGTTTGCACTACCGCTACAATCCCAAGATAAGTCTTCTAAAACCTTCTCCCTGAAGCTTGATTGCTTCCGCGGAAGATTCCACCACCTAGTTCTAGTGATCTTAGGAACCTTCCTTTTCTTTACCAGCCCTTTTATTTGTAAATCCAAGACTAACAAGCGATGTTGGGTTGTCAAACTCTCTCCAGGGATTACTTTGCAATCTTTGCAACACAACCGATCTCTTCTCCTCAACGCAAAGTAATCGAGAAGAAAATGAGGAGCTCCGGGTCAAAAGGTAGCATCTTGAGTGTTTCTAATAACTTTTCAAAATTTCAAAGTAGCAAATTGCAACATAGGAAAAACGTAATTCAAAATTTTAGACATGTTGAGAGACCTGCATTTTCTTGAGATAATTGGGTAATTAGATTTCATTTGGATCATATTTTTTTGTAATATATTACGACTTGTATATAATCCTGTGTTGCCGGTTAAGAGAGTTGCTTAGTGAACTTAATCTTCATTTATCATTCTGTACTGCATTCTTGGTGAGAATATAGATCTTCCAACAGCGAACCCCATCATGTTCCTTATCTGGTGGAGTAGGAGGAGCTATACTATCTCAAATCATGTAAATCATTACTTTTTTGGTTTGGTGTTATTAAGCTGGCTTTTTGCTTTCCAAAATATCAATCGGCTGAAATCCATTTTCACATCATTTCTCATTATTTCAATTTCCATATGCAGATAGCTGGTGCTTCACTTTTTGGCATTCTTTTGACCAAGAATAGCCCTGTACAGTGCTTGAAACTTGCTGCTGGAGTAATGATTTTTTCTCTACCGGTTCTAGTAAGTGATTGACTGTGTCAGTGAGCTTCGCCGTTATTCTATAGCATATGTTTAATTTTGAGAAAGACGAAAGTATCATCTTTGAACGTCTCCAACTTAGGTACTGCTGGGACAATTAACAAACAGGCTATCCAATGGGATTCTTGACCGACCGAAGTTGTCTCCTTGCTTTAGGGAATTTATTAGAAGTGACCCTGTTCAGAATACTCATAACATTGGTAAATTTTAGTTTGTATCTGTCAGTGCTAGACTTTTAAAGTACTTTGTTTTGGCAAGATGTGTTTGATACGTCGTAACTTTAACCTGGCAGAAGGTGGTTTGCACACTATAAGACGTGGATGGAGAGAGTATATGCTCCAGCCTGTTCTCCCAGCAAGTATTGCATATGTGATGCTTTATTTTAATATTGCTCTCGCTCCCGGTGCCATGATGACTGCATTCTTAACAAATCAAGGTACGAGACAATATAATTCACGATGTATTTTTTCTCCACTTGGAAAAACAATGAGATTGAATGAGATAATTTTGTTGAAGATGTACGGTTTCTTATATATTGTGAAACTCTAAAATCCTAATCATATGACAACAAAGCCTTCTCATACTTGAGTAGGGTCGGCTACATCGATTCTTTGCCTCCATTCAAATCTCCTGGAGGATGCGTTCAAATCTAGTTTGGGTCATTCTCGGACTTAGTTCCAAACAAATAAGATCCCTTCGGATAGTCTTCTTACAACACGTCTCGAGCCTTCCTCATCATCTCTTAACATACTCAACATCCCAAATCTCGCATCTTTTAATTGATGCACCATCACTCTTCCTTTGCAAATGGCGAAACAATCTTAAGCGGTTCTCTCGCTCATCTTATACTCTATTAGAGCTACACCAACTTTTCTTCTGATCATTTCATTCCGAATCCAATCTTTTCATGTATAACCATATATCCACTGTAGCATTTTCATTTCTGCTACTATCATTCTTTGTACGTGTCTATGTTTCATAGGCCAGCATTCAGATCCATGAAGCATCGCATGTTTTAAAATTGCTTTGTAATACTTTCCTCAAAGGAATTTTCTTAGCACATATAACAGTAAAGGCTCCTCTCCACTTTAGCCAGCATGCATTTATTCTATGAGTAACATCTCCATTGATTTCTAAATATGACTCATCAATTTGGTACCTTTGTAATTCGAACGATTTTAAATGTCTTCTATATTTTTGTAAAGAGGCCCCATGATGCTTTCTTCAGACATTTTCTTGCTTTGCCACATGTTGAATAAACAGAAAGCACAAAAATATTTAAATACTAATGTCTAAGTATGGAGAATACTCATGCTCCCTTTTAAGGTGGAACATGTATATCGATCATGTCCAACTTGGAGGACAACAATGAAATGCACTTTTTCGGGAATGTTGTTGTGATGAAAATGTCTGCAAGTTGTAGCTCTATAGAAATGTGAGGGGTGATAATCTTCCCTTCATGCACTGCATCATTGATAAAATGATAATCTACTTCAAAGTGCTTGGTGCATTCTTCAATGGATGGATTAATGCAATTTTCCATGGCCGAATTCTCGTCACAATAGAGGTGAAGTGGAGCTTTGATGGACAACTTGAATTCTTGTAGAAAGGTGCAGGCAAACTAATCTCACATGTGGCTTGAGGCGTGCTCCATACTCTGCCTCTACAACAACAACAAAGCCTTTTCCCATTGTTATTAATATATTCTTACAGTTCTATTTTATCTATTGTAATCCCTTCAGGGACACTCATGTATTTTCCCAGTATTGAGCTCTCTAGGGTTTCATCATATATAAGGACCCCTAGACCTTCATAATAAAGTACGCAATTTCATTCTCTCATTCTTTTCCACATGGTATCAAAACAACAGTCCTAGACCAATGTTCTAACCTATATCCTTCTACCACCACTAGCCCTAAGTCGTCGCCACCAGTGTTTGGCACCACCTTGGTGAGGGGCCTCCTCTGTGCCTTTAGGCCCTTTGCGCGATCACAAGGAAGTCTCCATGGAGACTGATTGTGCCTCCAGGCATCCTGTAGCACTGTTGTAGGTGCTTGTGCGCCTCCTCCAAGGTCCAGTCAAGCCCCCTCAGGTTTCTCCAGTGCCGCCACAACATCATCATAGGGCATCGTATGCCCTCATCGTCATTGAAAAAGCATATTAGGGCATCTCCTACCCACCTATGCCGCCGCACAGTCGCCTTAGGGCATATCCTGCCCACGAACAGGCCTCTTTCGCTCCCAGTGCCACCACAGAATCGGTATAGGGCCCCCTTTTTCCCAATTGCGTCGTCGTATAGGCCAAATAGTGCCATCGGGCATCGAATCAGTATAGCGCCAGCACGCAGGCCAAATAGGGATCATGTGATCCCTTGCATTGCCGTTGTAGCAACATAAGGAGGTTGCCAAGCCTCCAACAGGGCTTCCTCAGCCCTAAACTTCACCGCCTTCATATTGTTGGCCCCCTGTAGATTTCCACGGTGCTTCACCAGGACATTAAGGCTTCTGCTATAATTCAATAGGGACGCCAGACCCTCGAAGTAGCTCTCTAGCCACCATACAAGCACCTCATGCGAATCCCCTACGACTGGTAAATCTTTGGTTAATGGTTGATGTGTTATTAGGTCACCTACATGTGTGATTAAGACACAGAATTACTCTTAGGTCGCTTTTTCTTGACCTAAGCAACCACCATGGCATCTGCAGAGCCCAAGCCTGTGTACCTGACTTCTTTCGTGGTGGTATAGAGCACTACTATCAAACTGAAGGGCTCCAATGGATGAGGGAACCTAGTTAGTCAAATAAGCTATAGTGAGAATAGCACCACCTCAGGATGTTTTGGATACCTTCATATGAGTAAGCAGGGTTTGAGTGATGCCAAGAACATGATGAAATTTTCTTTTCACATTGCCATTCCATTTTGAGGTGTGGGGATACGATGTTTGATGTATGATTCCTGGAATTAAAGAACTCACCAAATATTATTGCATAAACTCAAGATTATTATCAAACTAAAATATTTTGATGCAAGCAAAAGAAAAAGGCTTGATCTATGCGAAGGAATTTACCACGTGGTTGATCTTGGATCTTTTTTGTATATGGTAGGCCCATAAAATTCGATTATAGTCATCAATCAAAGCAACAAAGTATTTGTGTCATGTATAGATCATATCGAACAAAAATTTCAAACATCACATTGAACAAGATAAAAAAGAGAGGTGACCTTTCTGGCTCAATTATTCAAAGAAATAATGATGTCTTGTGATGTTTCCCAAACTAGACGGTCTGAGGCATTTTCTTCGAAATTGAGGCGAGCGAGACATAAGCCTCGAGGCGCGTAAGCCTCAATATTTGGAAAAAATTAAAATTAAAGCAAAATGCATATAGTATTAAGCTTTACCAAAAACACATTCAAAAATAATTTAAAACTAGTAAAGATACAATACATAAGAGATAAAGGCATTGAAGTTCAAAAAACTAATACTAAGCCACTATTATACGGAATATCAAGTTCCAACTCCAACTTCAATGATTCTATATGAGTATTGAACTAAAGTCTATACTTAGTACTAAAGTACAATAGAAATCATAATTTTTAGTGTTCGAAGTAAAAAATAGTAATATGCCTTGAATCCCAACCATTTGTCTTGCTGGACGTAGTTGGAGAACAGTCATATGCATCCCACTCCTGCCATATCATACCTCTTCATGTTTTATTTTTCGACCTTGCTTCTTCATATATGTGATAACTATTCTAAGATTTTTAACTCATACAGTCAAATAACAAAATTAAGTTGCAAACTTGAACTAATAAAATATTTATTACAATTCAAACTCAAATCTATGTGCAATATAACTAGTATGTGCATATGTATGATAATTTGAACATGATATATATAAGATCATTAAGCTTCTTTTGTTTCAGGAGATACTTTTTTTGCATGGAGCTATATATAGAAATATGCAACTATGCAAGGTTTAACATGAAAATATAAACACAAACATAAAAAAATAATGCTTAGGTAAAAAATAGCGTCGAGTGCAAAGTAAATAATCAAAAAGAAAAAAAGCCTCCAGCTCAAGGCTTACGTCTCCACCTCGCCTTGACCACATATCGCCTCGAACGCCTCAAGCCAGGTCAAGGCATTCGCCCCAACCCAAGGACCTGAGGCATGCGCCATGGGGCGATTTTGGTGCGCCTCACCTTGAGGCATACGCCTTTGCGCCTCAAGGTGCTGCTATTTATAACCATGCTCATAACCTCCACAAAAACTGTAACATCCTGGAAGTATTAGCGTTGATGATAATATATAACTTTGCAATTTAGCTCCATGCGTAATTTATGAACGAATTGTGATTTTGGGGACCACGAGACCACTAGAGGGGTGAATAGTGGTTCAAGATAGTTTTGAAACTTAATATCGAATAATCAACAAGCACATCATATTTAGATGAGCATCCAATCAACACACTTGCACAATTTTTTACGTGGAAACCCATTGAGCTAAAAATCACGACATGTGTCTTCATGACTTAGGATTTTCTGATTAGCCAAGCTAACCAACTGCTTCACTAAAAAGTTTGAAATATTTTCGCGGATATCCTAATCGTTTACTAAGCTTGATGCTTCACAATTTAGGATTTAAATCAAGCAACACTACAAATCACACGTTGTAGTACTTGCAGAAGAACATGTGAGCTTCGACTTTCTTTTGACTTCCTTGGAGTTCTCACTTCCAAGTACTTCTCTCCAAACTTAAGATTAGAAACCTGAAGTCTTGCAGAAAGAGGCTAACTGGAAACAAAAGATAGATATGTCCTCCTCTGAAAGCAAGTGTAATGATCTCAGCAGTGAGCCTGTTAAACCATGCATTGGTGTTCTACTTTAGGCCATAGATGACCTTGTGTAGTCGGCATACACTCCCCCTCAACAACGTAACCCGCCAGTTGAGTCATGTAGGCCTCCTCAAGATCACCATAAAGAAAGACGTTCTTCACATCAAGTTGGTAAATGAGCCACCTTGTTGGCAGCAACAGAGAGAATGGTATGCATGAATCATATTCTGACAACATGTGAGAAGGTTTTAAAATAATCAACCTTAAAGGTTTGTGTGAACCCTTTGGCAACTAACTAGTTTGGCTTTCAACCTGTCGATAGACCCATCGGAAGATTGTTTGATCGTGAAGATCCATCTGCAAGTCACAAGATGAACTCCCAGAGAGCACAACAGAAGATACCACATGCCCCAGGAGGTAAGTGCATCCATCTCATCGTCCATGACATATCGCTACCCATGGTCCTACATTGCACCAAGATGATCTCTAGGGATGGAAATAACATTCAGAGGATCTGCAAATCTCTTATCACAGCTAAATAAACGATCAATAGAATTAAAATGTGACATGAGGTGATAAGTGCATTGCCTCTATTATTTGTGGAGAGCTATCGGATGCTCCTCAGGTACATCCAGGGCAGTAGTGGTGGAAGTACCCGAAATGGTCACATCATCTTGCATAAAAGGGACAGATAAAGGTAAATACACCGGTGTAGAAAGTGTACAGGTACACTGACGAGTATAAACGATTGGTGAGGATGGTGGTCCAGAGGAATGTCACTCACAACCTATGTGTAAAAACTTGTTTGCTCAAAGAATGTGACATTGGCAGACATAGTCTCGACGCCCAAAAGGATCATAACAACGATAGCCTTTCTGGGTACGAGCGTATCAAAGAAAGACGCATTTGATAGCTCGAGATAATATTTGTCGCTGCATGAAAGTTATGAGCATAGGCAATACAACTAAAGATTCACAGATGTATAGGGAAGCAAGACTCAATAAGGTATAGTAATGAGAACAGAGTTCCCCTCCGAGAACAGAGAAGGAACATGGTTGATGAGATAGACCGCAATAAGGATGATATTCACCCAATAATGTTTGGGAACACTCATGTGATTAAGGAGAGATCTAGCAACATTTAGCAAGTGTCGGAGTTTCTTTTCTGCTATCCCATTTTTTGTGAGGTATATGGATAGGAGGTTTGGTGAACAATCCTCTGAGTTGCAAAGAAAGATGCCAAGTCCTATTGGGTTAACTCAAGAACATGCCAGTCCAAATGATCTTAACACAAGTAGAAAAGAAGTTTTTAACATATTGAAAGAAATTTCTAACAATCTTATTAATCTCCAAAGGATGCTTTATTAGGAACACCCAAGAAGATCCAATATAATCATCAATGAAGACTAAAATAACGATGACCACTTAATGTTCAGACCGGACAACGTCTCCAAACAATACGAGTAAGATGAAAAGGACTAGTACTACGGGACTCGATACGAACAAGAAACAAATCTCGATGTTTTTTTCCCCAAACTCACATGTCTCACTCCGAAAGGACTTCAAAGTAGAGAGTTCAGGAAACATAATGGAGATGGCCTTGGCTGAGGGATGCCCAAGGTGTGGATGCTATAAGAGAGAGTCTTTGGAGATGGACGCAACGCCGACAAACTTGGTGTCCGAGGGTATGTCAAGATAATATAAACCGTTCTTCTCATGATCCCCACCAAATATCTGCCTTGTCCGGATGTCCTGAAAATAGCAACAAAACTCATTAAATATCACATTTTCATTTCGGCGGTTTTACCCGAAAATGTAATTTTTCATTCCAAGACTCTTCTTGAGTCTTGGCTACCGCATGTTTTCTTGTGCCTTTTCCCTGATTTTTAGTATATATGGGGTGAACACTGCAACATGTTTCCCCCTCTTTGGATTCAAAAAAATCGTGCAGCAATTGAGCTCAACACAAAGTTTATGAACAGATAATAAGCTAAGAGGGAAATCAAGAGCACAATGAACCCCAAAGAATCGAAGTTTGGAAGATAAATCCATTGTTTCAATAGTTGTAACTAGTGATTGAGTTCCATTAGCGACTCGAATTGACTTCATGGAGGAAGATGATATGGAGAAGGTTAACAGACTACCTTCTCTGTTCAGATGAGTAGATACTACAGAATCAATAATCTAAGTTGAAACAAGAGTGATTGTAGAGTTTGGTTATTGTACTTGAAGGAGTAGCTAGAGTAGCAATGGTAGTATCACTAGAGGTAGTAGGCCAGGGACTCTAAAGGAATCTGCATCATGTGGGAGTAATCTATGTCATTATGATGGATTGTCTCACCACTGGAGTTTGTTGGAGGCGATACCTCTTCCCCATCGTAGGCGTTCTCGTAGACATTATTAGCATGATAAAGATAAGGAGGCACGAGAAACTTCTGCCAGCATCTTCCGGACGGGTGGTTCCACCAACCACAATGAATGCACGAGGGAGTAGAGTCTCGCCCACGACCAAGGTCAAAGTCGCGCCCTCGTCCATATTCTCATCTACGGCCGCAGCCTGAGTTACGTTCGTGTCCTCAAAAGCTGTATCTGCCTCCTCTCCCAGATGAGGGAGGCCGGGCAATATATGCCTCCAATTCTTCAAGTCGGTCAAAGATGGCCTTCATCTTTGGCAGTGTGTTGAATAAAAGAAATTGCTCCTTCGTTGCATGGTACCTAGAATGCAAGCCATCAAGAAAACGATATACCTGCCAGTTAGAACGCTCTTGTACCTATTTGGCACAACTTGAGAGCTGAAATATCACAGGCTCCTCATACAGGCTGGAGAGATGCCTGTAGTTCTCAATGAGTGTGGAATCACCCTGAGACCAGCTGGTTTCGCTTGTAAATATTCGTAAGGAGTGACTTCGTCTTCTTCTAGGCATATGTCTGCCCGAAATCCTCCCAAATTTCCTTGGTTGTGTTTTTATAAACAAGATTTAAGGCAATGTGAGCCTCAACATTGTTGATCATCCAGTTTATAATCAAGTAGTTTGTCTACCGGTTGTCATACTCTTTGTCCTTTTCATCTAAAGGATTTTGAGTTAGGATGTAGAGTTTTCTCTGACTACCAATGGACACCATAAAAGATGGAGACGATAGCATGTAATTTTATGCACCCTTAATTTTGATAGCAGTGTCTTGTACCATAATATTCGTGGCCAAGGGCTTTGTCTTGGTAGAAGGAAGTGCCACGATAGCCTTTTCAATTAAGTATGCATACAAGGGCTAAAAGATGCCCTTGAACTCACTTTTGGATGAGCAAGAGATCTGAAAAACACGCTCCACAACAGTTCAGGAGAAAAATAAGGACCTTTACGGCAACATTGGTGGTCCTAGGTGGCTACTGTGGTGACGTGGATACCCTGGAGGGCTGATGGCGGTGGTTGTGGGCCCTGGAGGGCTATTGGTTTGACCTATAAGGGACCCTGGATGGTTGTTGCAATGTCTGTGGCAGCCCTGTTGGCTATTGGTGGTGGCCTAGGGGCTACGAAAATAGCCCTAAGATGGTTGCAGTTGTTGCTGCAACACCCTAGGCGACAACCCTGGAGGGTGCTACAGTAGAATGGGACCCCCTTAGGTGATGGTGGCATCCCTGAAAGAGACCACGTGTGGCCCTAGGCAAGGAAGAAGTGCTCGCATAGGCATGGGGAGATGCTTGAAGGTGACGACGGGATGGAGTTAAGTTAGAACCCTGGTTTAGGACTGCTACTTTGATACCATGTGAAGAAAAGAATGAGTCATATTTATTCCATAGGTCTAGGGTCTCTTATATAGAGAGAGAACCCTAGAGAGCCCAAGCATGAAAAATACATAAATACCCCTAAGGATTTACATGACATAAATACAATAATTCTAGCAGTAAGCTCATAGTATGGTGGAGGTCTGTACTCAATTCTGGCCAATTGCTTCGCACATTGACTACATTGAAAGCAATGTTATTAGCACAGAAGTGCGTAGCCATTGGCATTAACGAATTCACATATGTATGTTCCTCCTTGGCAATGGTATCTTTGATTGTGGATTGGGAGAGACTCTCCACTGACACATCTTATGCTGCAGTTCGAGGCTTTTTTTCATCCCTCTCTCCATCGGTCAAGGGTTGATGAATCTTGATGGATACTTGCTCTTGAAGGTCTTTCACCTTCGCAATCTTCTCATTCCTTTTTACTTTAATTTCCTCCATGTTGTCCTTCATTTCTTTCTTCATCTCAGGAGTCACCTTGGGACAAGATGTTGTATTGCCTTCGGTATGTGCCAAATGTTGTTTCATGTGATTGATCCCTCCGGTTACAACTTTCTGACATAAACGACAAGTAACCATGCTTGGGTTACTCTAATTCGCTAGATAAGTATACTTCCATCCCAGATCATTAGATACGGGAGGAATAAAGAACTCCACCGCATTGTTCTGAGTAGTTTTCAAAATGAGGATCATTTTCAGGTGTATGAGAAGAACCACTTTAGATGATTGTCTAGAGGTCATAATTTCCTAACATTCAATCAAAGAAAATTGTCAGAGATAGTACCATAATTTCCTAACATTCAATCAAAGAAAATTGTCAGAGATAGGTACTATTCAAATAAATAGGTATTATTCAAATAACACTCTCATAAAGCTGATTAAAATGGTTATATATTTGAAGTTAGTTCCTTACAAACCAATTGTCTCCCTACACGATCTGATTTTAAACAAAATTTTATAACTAAATTTCAAAATTAAAGAATAATAAAATAAAACTAAAACTTTAATCTCCGTCCTACCATTTACCAAATATATAAAAAACATGTATTAGATAAAACAAATCGAAAACATTTTTTGGAAATATACAAAATACATATGCTGCCTATTTGAAGTGGCTATTCAAATGGCCAGTTGAAGTGCCATCACCATGCACTCTCATAGACGAGCCTATAAAGCAGCATAATGGGCATTGGAACAAGCCACTAAATGGACCCTTATATACTATATAGCACCGTGAATAAGCCCCAAATTTGCTCCCATGGAATTGTTCATGTCCAGCACAGACAACTTCTATCATGAGCCCACATTTTTCCTATGAGATAAAAACATGAAAAAAGGGAATCACTCGGTTTCCATCACGAGCCCACATTTTTCCTATGACATAAAAACATGAAAATTGTGAATCACTCGGTTACAGGAGGTAGGGTGAGATTGAATTTGAAGACATCAAGAAATAGAAACAGTGATTCAGAACACAAGAATTCACGGAATAGAAACACATGAAAAAAATGGGGATTTAGGGTTACCATGGGGAGGAGATCACTGTGACAGAGGAGCTTCCCAGTAGAGGGGCGTCATGGCGGAGGGGCTTCACATCGCTAGTTGGAGGCAAAGAAGCTTCGGGTTATTGGTTGCGGTGGAAGTTGGAGGCGAAGTGGTTGGGGTTTTGCTGGGAGATGGAGTATCAAGGTGAGAGGCGCTTCGGGAGAGAGTGGGGGTTCGAGATAGGCATGGATCGGATTAGGTTCTCTTAGTGATATCGGATTTGGATCTTGAAGATACTGATCTGATTACCCAACTAAAGCCTAAGTAGGTGCACGGGCGGAATATGTGGCCGCACAATCCGCATATGCGCAAAGGGTGCATAGATGTACGCTTTAGGAAATCGATGCGCTGAAGGTACATAAGCATATGCAGCCACACAAGCCTTTTTCGTGAACACAGGTTGTTACCATCCCATGTATACATTAGGGCGCATTATAAAATAGCCAGTGATAGCTAGCTAGCTATGGAAGAGGAGATGATAACATTATAATCCAAAGGCTCATGGACCTATGTCTCTACCCCATCCGGTGCATCCATAATTGGGTGCAATTGGATATTCATAATGAAGCATCGAACAGATGGTAGCGTGGATCTCTACAAGGCTCGACTGGTGGCAAAAAAATTCATCCAGATATATGGTTGGATTAGTAAATTTAGGGATGCAAACGGACAGATACAGATGCGGATACATGTGTTACCATATCATTATCCATTCTAAAATATGGATTTGGAAACGGAAACAGATACATTGCGGATATTGACAATTGCAAACCATATCCTTTAATACGGATACGGATACAGAAACAAATAATCACGATTCGGATGTGGATATTTTATGAACGAAAACGGATTATCCTGTGCATAAGAAATGCCTTCTAAGTTCTAACGCTTACATTTAGTAGGATTGTTTGGTAAAGTTGAAAGTAATAGCTAATTAAATCAAAATTAATAAACTACAAGACAACAAAATACAGAAAGAAACTTAGTATTATACGAAGTTTAATAAATTGTATAATAAATGATTAAATAATATGTAGATGCATATTTTTCTTCCCATATTTGGAAATGACTTCATATGCAATATATTTCAACTAACCCTATAACATATTTGGAAATACACACAGAAGTTGATTTATGTATATACAATATAAATACAGATTCAGCAATGCGGATATCCATATCCGTATCCATATCCTCAAAAAAATTGAAAACAATATCCGTATCCTTATCCATATCCGCAAAAAATAAAATCCCATATCCATACGCGTATCCGTATCCACTAAAATAAAAAATTCATATCCATATCCTCTTAGAAACGGATAGAATGACAGATGGATACAGATATATCCGTATTCGGTTGCATCCCTAAGTAAATTACATCTCATGTGACATGTCATCCAACTTTTTTGGATTCTTCTTTATGTTGTAGTTATCACATATTGGTCCTTGTTTTAGTTGGATGTCAATAATGTATTTCTACATGGAGACATGCATGAGGAAGTGTATATGCAGTGACCACGTAGGATCGCTATTGAGGGGAAGTGTTAGAAAATATGTGAGCTCCACAAGGCTATTGCATTAAGCAGAGCCCAAGAACCCAAGAACATGATTCCAGACCTTATAGAGCAATATGGCTTCACTAAATCTACTGCCGATCATTCACTATTGGTGCACATGACATATAAATGTTCTGTTGCCATTCTAGTGTATGTAAATGATGTCATTGTTATAGGAAGTGACATGTAGAGTATTGATGTACAAAAAAATTCCTTAGGAAGCAATTCATCGTCAAGGATCTTTGGGGGAGCTTCGTTACTTCCTTGGCCTAGAGCCAGAAATCACAAAAGGCTTGTAACGAGTCAAAGAAAATATATAGCTGATCTTCTTTTAGAGATTGGGATGGTAGGTTGCAGACCTGTCACTATTCTTATGGATTGCACTATTAAACTCCATGATGATGCCACACAGGAAGTCAACAGGGCGAGGTTCAGAGAGCTTGTTGGGAAGCTCTCCAATGTGACCATCACAGGAGTAGTTATCTCCTTCGCTATAAGCAAAATCAGCTAGTTCATGGAGCAACCACTTCATGCCTACATGGATGCAATCACGATGATCCTTAGATACCCAAAGTCCTTACCGGGTACGGGCCTGCTTAAGGAGCATCTCTTGCAATAGCAAGTTGTGCATGTGCAGACTATGCCGGTTGTCCCAAGGACAAAAAAATAACTGAATTTGTTGTTTTCATTGATCGCTTTTTAGTCTCTTGGAAGAGCAAGAACCAAAAGGTCATGGTCAGATCGAGCGTTGAATCTGAATACATGGTCATAGCTCAATTTAGCACTAAGATGATGTGGGTGAAGTCAGTCTTGACTGACCTAACTATAGAAAGGCCTTTTTCTATGCAACTAATGTATGACAACCAAGAAGCATTATTCATTGCCAACCATCTTGCATTCCATGAGCGGACTAAGCACATTGTGGTTAATTTTCATTACGACAGGAACATGATTCGGAAAGGCTTCATTTCTACTTCCCACGTTGGTTCAACAAAATGACGGTTGATGTATTCACTAAAGCGCTCGCTAGGGGAATGATGTTCATACAAGCTAAGCATGAAAGACATACCAACTCGAGGAGTGTTATAGTAATAATGTATTTCTAGTATCATGATATTCTTTTGTTTTCTTTTTATTGTAAGCCTAATAGGACATATATGTAGCGCAACATGGCAACATCCTTTCACCTCTAGAGGTTCCTCTATATAACGACAAACCTAGGTCACATAATACAATTATTTGCTTGTCCTTTCCGCATTATTGGCAGTCACCATTCTTAGCTCAAAGTATGCATTCATTTACATGAATCTTGCAGCCCACTTTCATGCAAGGAAAAGTGATTTTGGATGCTCTAGGTATAAGTATTTTATTTTACACGGCTAAGTTTTATATTTTACGATCAATCTACAACCAGAGTTTGGCAATACGAACAGTTGGTCATTTCTTGACCAGCCCATGGAAGCTCGATCAAGGTTTTCTTGTTCCATCTCAAGTAGCTGAAGGGTAAAGACTTTTGAGCAGAATGGTCATCCAAGTGCATCTTTTTGATAGGAAATGTTCTATATGATCCTTGCCCTACAGTGTGGTTAAAAAGATTTAATGGGGGTACAACAGTTGCATCTTGATTCATCAATATATAGGAAGCTTAGTTCTTAACATGCACAACATGCAAATTGCGCTCCTGGTTAGTACCCAGGGAAGAATGGAGAATAGGTAAGGAGTAGAAAATTGGGGTTTAAAAAAGATAACTGAAGTTTATTATTCATATTACTGTGGCCTGTTTTGCGTAGGAATAACTCTAGATTTTTTTATATAGTGATAGTTCTAGAAATTTTACAGTGATATCTCCTGAGATATAAAAGGAACATGAAAACTAAACTGCTGTCAATATGATTTATTGGAAGTTAAACAGTGTGTTGCATCTTGACTCACCTACAAATAGGGAGATTAATTCTTGACTCGCACATGTTAGAACTTAGATGTGCACCAGGTGACTACCCAGGGAAGAAGGCAGAATAGAGGGGAGTAGAAAATTAGGGTTTAAAAACAAAACACAAGTCTATTGTTGGCAGTACTTCGGCCCATTTTTGCGGGGAGGATTTTGGAAATTTTACGATGACATCCCGTGATATAATACAATGAACATGAAATTACAATTTGACCTTTAGATGTTCTGTGTTGCCATTAAGAAATAACAATACAAGTAAAATCTGACATGTGAATCTAAAACGATAGGAATGCTGATCATTATTGACATGTAAAAGAACGGAATTATCTAACCTAACCGGCTCCCAATTGATTAAATCAACCTGATTAAACCAAAATTGGACTTTTTATGACAAAGTATTCACTATTTCCTCACAATGGGAAACAATGGATGATACTAATGGTCTGGTGATTTGTGCTTCATGGGCAGAACCAGCTATGCAATTCGTTTCAATTCATAACCATCTGGTTCTTTTTTGTGGATTTGCATTTTGCAGGCATCAGTCCAGCTATTATTGGTGGATTTAGTGGATTCTGTGCTTTTATGGGTCTTGCTGCCACGTTCATATCTGCGAGTCTAGTGAAGAAACTTGGCATTTTGAAGGTTTAGTCCTGTTTCTGGGTTTATGACTTTGCCTTCTCGTCTCAAATTATTTGAGGTTGTAAATTGAAAGTTTTGACCATCTTCCAGGCAGGAGCAGCTGGATTGATATTTCAAGCATCACTTCTTACCACAGCTGTAGCTGTACTATGGACTGGTTTGATTTCTCAGAGGACGCCTCTCTTTATTTTTCTCTTTCTGATTGTAAGTTTTGTTCATGTCGTCTCCTAGCCATGTATGCTATCACCAATTGGGATGGGATCAAAGTTTCTTTATCCTATTTTCATATCATCACTGTTGCAGATATTGTCAAGGCTTGGTCATATGTCCTATGATGTTGTGGGGACTCAAATTCTTCAGACCGGAATTCCTGCTGATAAGGCGAATTTGATTGGTGCAACGGAAATTTCTATGGCTAGTCTAGCGGAGTTTGTGATGTTGGGCGTGGCTATAGTTGCAAATGATGTCTCGCATTTCAGATTCCTTGCAATCTTGTCTGTATGCTCAGTAGCTGGAGCGGCGTTAATGTTCTGTAGATGGTTATCACATCCATCTGAGCACAGAAAGTTCTCTCATTATCCCCATTACCAATCTGGATGACTAATTTGCCCACGTAAGCTATGCTTTTATTAATCATTCCCTCAACTTTAAAATTTCGAGAAATTACATTCTATCCAAGTTTGGCAGAAATTGTTCTCCCCTCACATTTTAAGTGCAACTCATTGCTCGAAGCTATAAACTTTTATTGGTTAAAAAACAGGTTCACTCTTATTGCAGTCAAAGGCACCCAATAATTGTACAAGGTATGGCCTTATGGGTGATTATTCTTAAATCTTAAGCAGCAGATGGGATCCGAGATTGCATGTTTCCATTACCATTTGGCCAGAGAACTTTTCTGATTGTTATCTTGAAATCTGATGCTAGTACAAGTAATGTTAAGTGTTGGATCAGAGTCATGTACGGCCTGATTTCAATGATTTATATAACTTGATTGGAGTGCACTTTATCATAATATTTTCCTATGTCAAACTGTTGCATTGGAATTTGAGTGACTGTTCTGGTGCATTCTCCTCAGAAGTTTTTCCAAACTGTGATATTTTAACTGTTGATTGAATTATAACTGGTTGTGTTTTGATACAGTGGTTTTTGCGACTTACCTAACCATTTTCCTTATTTGCAGATACACACTGATTACTTTCAGGGTACGCTGTATTTGTATGATGATATTCCTAAAAGTTTGCAGAGATTGCCCTGCTCGTCAAGAGCCGGTTGTGATGCTGCGAACATTCTTATAATGCTAAAGTTCTTGACAGGGAACTCCAGGTTTCATCAGCATCAAAGATACTTTCACATAAACACTGACACCTCTTGCAGCCGCTAAGGCCCCGTATTTACCGGCAAACACACATGTCCAGATGTCCATAGCCTCAGATCTTCCAGCAGCAAGTTTTTTTTTTTTGAATCTCAGTGTTCCTATTGCTGGGGCAGGGATTTACAGCCAATTATAAATGGAATGCCCCGTTTATATTACCTTGTGTTCTCTTGATGTCATCTTATAATTCACAGGTTGTATGGTGTTCCCGCCCTTTAGATGATTACCGTTTTTTAATGATACATAAATTTATACACAAAATGTTGTATCAGCAGCCACGATCCTACTGGGGGGTCGACAATACGTACTCTCATGCTGTTGGGATTGAATCGTGGTTATCATTCTTTATTCCTCATGTGAGGTTCTCATGGAGACATGAGTATGCATCTTGTACGCGGCTGGGATATTAAACAGAGGGGTGTAGTCATTACTTCACATACAACACAATAGAGGTGAGGCAGGCAGGGAGGGATTTAGGCTTTTAGCCTTGTAATTGATGTTAAGATACACATGATCAGATTTTTTTAAAATTTTATAAACCAGTTTTGGATCTAATCATGTCTAATAATGAGCCCAATTGTGCTCCGTTTATGATGAGGTTTGTGTGATCTACAGCCTACGCGGTTCGAGTTCATTTGTGTACTAGCACCAGAAATGTATATACTATATGGACTGACTATATGAAAAAAAAGTTTACACTGAAACATGGAACTGGAAAAATTACAAGTACGTAAGAATTATGGGAAAGAAACACAGTTTACATTAAAATTAAATAAATAGTTTGATGAATTTTAATTCACAGTATCCGAGTAGGAAGAAAATCAGGCACATTTTTTTCCATTTGCGTAGTTATCCCCTCTTCTGATCGAGTAGCTCACTCATTATGATTGCTTCGTATGTCTTTATTTGTATTTGATTATCTTTTAATAGTACTCAGATAACTTAGTCGAAGGAGCTATTGGACAATCAATTTCTTATAAAATTACTATCGGTCCAGAAGAATCACCAATGGGATGAGATGCAATCAATATTCATTTCTTAGATATACTTCAATGTTGCAACAACCTATATCCAGACGTTTTCCGGTTCCAAATCTAAGTTACACATCTTAAATATCTACTAAGGGCCTGTTCGGTAGAGGGATAAGGGCGGGGGAATAAGGGAGAATAAGAGAAAAAGGTCTTTGCGAGGTGTACGACAATTCCTGGGATTTTCGCCCCCGATCGCTGTAGCATCGTGACCTTATTCCCCTCCCTCCCCGCGCCCCTCCCTTCCGCCCCTCCTGCGCCCCTCCCCCGCTCGTGCATCACGCGCCCCCCTTGTGTGCTTCGTCGTCGACGCTTGTGGCCTCGGGTCCTCTGGGTCCCGCCCTCCTGTGACCTGCCGATGGTAGGCCTCCTTTTGGTCGGCCCTTGTGGGAACCTCCTCCGCGTTCTTCGCTCGAGGTATGCTAGTCACTGTTTGTGCGGTGTGATGGGTCATCGCGCTGCTTGTTTTGACCATTGTATGGGCCACTGTGGCCTTGATCCCTCTGTCGTGGCCATGGAGTCGATGGCGTCTAGGGTTTCCCATGGCTATAAATTGGGTCGGAGGAGGAAATCCACTGGGTTATCTGCCGCTATTGGAGTGGAATTTGCACTGGGATTGTGTTTTCACATATCTTCTAGCATTTGGTGGCTCACCAGGTACATTCGATGGCCCTCCCACGCATTTTTTGTGCTATGATGTTCATGACCTGTTAACTATCGCCTTGGCTTGATGATCGGTGGTGCATTTTGGTCTGGGGTTCAGCATTTGCCGATGCTTTCTTGTGTCGATCTTATATGCTTGCTGGTTGTGAGTGTTGACTGTCTCTCGAAATTTGTTGCTGCGAATTTTTTTTGATTTGGGTCCGAGAGCAGCCTATGAGGTGCTCCTGGATCTGTTGTTGTTGGCATGACAAGCAATATTTCGGCCGTGAGGGGTTGGTCGCCTCACTTGTGCTGAACGATGGCATGTTATGCTGGGTAGTTCAGAGGAGGGCTTTCGAATACCAATGGCTGGATTTGGTGGTCGAGGATGTCACTATGTTGTTTGAGGACTCTTTCATGCTGGTCGAAGGTTTCCTACCTTCTTTGGTGGATTGGTACAATGTCCTCTTCACCGTTAAGGCCGCTGGCTGTTGGTTAATGATGGGGCTGAAATTTTTTCAGTAATCCCTTTCGACGAGGGGTTGATGGGAGAGCACCTACTACTTTAGAGGACCTACTACTAGGGAGCATTAAGCTGAGATCTAATGATCTGTGTGGCCATTGTCTTGGCTGAGAGCAACTTATCTGCAGCTCGATGATGTCCTTTTTTTTGTGAGAACAGCACTCCGGTGTTCAATAATGTGATTAGATGTGTGCTTTAACCCACGGCCGTTTCTTGATGCGGTTAGAGGCTGTGGTTAAAGTGGCCGCATTGCCTCGGAGTTTTGGGGTGTGTTAACAATTGATTCTCCATTCCAGAAGTTGACCACAAAGATAACTATTTGGAGGGTGGGCTTTGAAGGTGGCCTGGTACTACCTGCAGTGCATCGAGTCTTGTTTGACTTTTAGTACTGATTGTCGATTCCCAAAAGTGACTGAGAGCTAAGCATTAGATGCTCGATGAGGTTAATTTCTACTTTCGAACTCCTTCTTGGTGTTCTACGATGTCATTACTTGTCTGCTTATTGAAATGGCTGATGTTTTATGGACTTTGAGGCCGGCTGCTACTGGATGCATTTCATAGGACTGTTGGGTGATGGTTACTAATGAGGCCAAATCTTTAACGAGGCCAAATTTTTTTTACTGAACTGAGGGCAATGTAGTGCCTGCTCTACGACGTTCGTAATTTAGTTGGGAATCCCAAGATGATCTTTAATGGGATAAAATGTGTGCTTCTCCTCACCTATGTGCGTTGCTGGGCTTTGAGGCCGCACAAGACTACATGGCTGCATTACCATGTAGTCTTGAGTTATGTTTACTACTAATTGTAGATGGCAAAACTTGACTGAGAGCTAAAAAGTTGCAGCTCGATGAAGTAACGTTTATTTGTACACCTCAACAGCGGTATTATGCATGATTAAATGTGTGCAATACTTGAATGAGAGCTGAAGTCTTTGCAGCTCGATGACGGAACGTTTTCTTGATCACCTCAACTGATTGAAGATTGCAATACTTGATTGTGAGCTAAATGCGTGCTTTACCTCAGATTTGTTGATTGTTGCGCTGGCATAAATGTTTGTCGATACCAATATATGACTGAGAGCTAAAGAATTTGAAGCTCGATGATGTAAATTTTTTTTAAAGATGGGAATACCTGACTGAGAGCTAATCATTTGCAGCTCGATGATGTTACAATTTCTTTGAACAACTAGATGATGATTACATTTGTGACTCAAGTCAATGATGCTGATGGCTGCGCTTTGTGGCCTCGCTGAACGTTCCTGCAATGCATTGGGGACGTGGGCGATGGTTACTACTGATTATCGATGGGAATACCTGACTGAGAGCTAATCATTTGCAGCTCGATGATGTTACAATTTTTTTGAACAACTAGATGGTGATTACATTTGTGATTCAAGACAATGACGCTGATGGCTGCGCTTTGTGGCCTCGCTGATCGTTCGTGCAATGCATTGGGGACGTGGGCGATGGTTACTACTGACTATCGATGGGAATACCTTACTGAGAGCTAATCATTTGCAGCTCGATGATGTTACAATTTTTTTGAACAACTAGATGATGATTACATTTGTGACTCAAGTCAATGATGCTGATGGCTGCGCTTTGTGGCCTCGCTGAACGTTCCTGCAATGCATTGGGGACGTGGGCGATGGTTACTACTGATTATCGATGGGAATACCTGACTGAGAGCTAATCATTTGCAGCTCGATGATGTTACAATTTTTTTGAACAACTAGCTGGTGATTACATTTGTGCTTTACGTCACTGACGTTGATGGCTGCGCTTTGTGGCCTCACTGTTTGTGGCTGCATTGCAGTTACGACTTGGATGATGATTACTATATTTTGTAGTTGCCAATACCCGACTGAGAGCTACGCAGTTGCAGCTCGATGATGTTAAATTCTCTTGAAAACCTCATTAATAGCAGTGGACTGCTGGGTGATGGTTACTATTGAATATCGATTATAGTAGCTAAAGGAGGCCAAAATTAGCAATCACACTGAGAGCAAGGTGGTTCCTGCTCGATGATGCCCTAGCTTTTTTTGACAAAACGTCATTGAAGCTCTTTGGTCAGTTTAAATATTTTTGAACGCTTCCATGGAATGTTGGGTGGTGGTTTCTACGAACTGTGTAATCCAAATCTTGGCTGAGATCTAAATATTAGCTGCTCGATGATGTTAAATAGTAGCTGCTCGATGTTCGGTTAATCTGAGAGCATCCCATGCGCTCGATGATGTATTTTGCAGTTAACAACTACCTTGGTGCTGTTAGTGGCTGCCCTCTTATGTAGGCACGTTGTTTACTTGTCTGATGGGATTGATGTTACCTGCACGTTGTTTACTTGTGTGCTTAACCCAACTGAATGGTCAATGATGCAGTGTGCTATACCTGCTGTTTGAATTATGTAAATGACGCATTGTGACTTACCTGGATTCTACCTGTACTGTTGTTTGTTGTTACACTATTTACCGCAGTCCTGTTAGATGGCCGACTGTTATTATTCCTTGTTGACGTTGCTTGGACATTGATTCATTTTTTTGTTGGGAAGTGGCTGAGAGCTACCAATTAGGTGCTCGAGGATGTTATTCTGGTGGTGGAGAGGACCTTCTTTGGTGCTCCATCTTCCTTATTTGCTCGGCCGAATGGCTGATGTTTCGGTCTATGCTGATTTGTAGATTTTAGTATGGTTGTTTGCTCAGTGCTCCCTGCAATTACATCATCTGACTTCTACTACAGGATGTTCACTGCTGGTGCGGGATCGTCTGGGGTTCACCTTAGGGACGACGAATCGTCGGCCCAAAGGGTGAAGTGGACACCCGCTATGGACGAATGTCTTCTCCAGTTGTTCAAACATCACTTTGATGTTGGCGACTGGGTTGGAGGATCTTTTACAGCACCGGCATGGCACAGTATAATAGAGAAATTTAACTTGCACACTGGGAAGAACTGGGACAAGGCGAAGCTCAACAATAGATGGAAAACCATTAAGAAGGACTACACTGCTTTTGTCTACCTCATGACCAAGAGCGGTTGGGGCTGGGACCCATTGAATTGTACCGTAGTCGCACCTGACGAGGAGGCATGGCTCACGGTGAGTAACTACAAGTGCACATACTGTAATGCTCCTTAATTGACAATACACTCACATGACTTTATCATTTGACCCAGATTGACAAGGCCTACAAGCCATATAGGCGGAAGTCTTTCCCCCACTTTGGTCTGGTGGAATCAATAGTCGGAGACTACACCGCGAAGGGAACCTATGCCTTCTCCTCCCAGACAGCAACCCCTGGTTCCTTTGCTGCTTTTTTAAGGGAGATGCTGGTACGCAACAAGCTTTCGAGGAGGATCTCGAAGGGGACAACGAAGCCCCTGAGCGCCAAGAACAAGGGGAAGGTGCTGCCCCAAGTACGCAACAAAGTCGCCGGAGAAGACGTCGAGACTCAGGCGCGCAGGCAACCAGCACGAAGCGTTCGCGCAGTGATGGTACCCCGTTACCGTCACAGGTGTTGGGAGAGGATGTTGTCCGTCTGACGACGCAGATGTTGGAGCTGCAACGGGAGCAGATTCAAGCGTGGACTCCAAAAGATCCACACCAGGGAGTGGAAGACCTTCTGGACGAGCTAGAGGCACTTGTTCCGGGCCTGCCTGCCGAGGCCCAAATTCGTCTTGCCCACAGCCTTCGTGACCCATACGAACGGATCATATTCAACCGGGCCAAGTCTGTGCCTGCGAAGTTGGCTGCGTGGGTAAGCATCCAGTTGGGCAAGGATTCGTAGCTGAGCACCTGGTCTGTCTGAGTCTATGATGGTCTAGATTTTAGGTGGTTGTTGTTTTTTTTTGTTTCTTAATTTGTGTTATTAGCATGTTGAACATTATGTTGTGGTTTAACTTTAGCTGTCATGTAATAAGTAGCTTTCGTGACGGACTTTTCTTGCATGATAAAGGTTAAGCTCGTTGCCTCCGTATATGTGATCTAGAACAATTGCCTCTTCTCATTCATGGCGGTGAACAGAGATTGACATTCAATATGGAAATGTGTGTTTTTTACAGGTCCCATGGAGGGAATGGCGGCAATCACCGCAATGAGATATAATTTAGTGATGTTGAATATGACCTACCTGCGTGCAGTGATACAGGATGACGACGAGAACATGGTAGATGGAGCGGGTTACATCCTGAGACAGCCACAGCATACGTCGGTGCGTACAGGGCATGTTTGGATTCGGGAGATGCTAAATGGACACGTTGCCCGATCGTATTCTATTTTCCGAATGTACCCCGACACGATTCTCCGTCTATGCAACCTATTAAAGGAAAGAGCTGGCCTGAAGGATTCAGGCACCTCACGGCAGAGGAATCCCTCTGTATTTTCTTGTACTACCTCGGCCACAATGCGAAGAATCGTGTGCTTTCTGAACATTTTCAACACTCTGGTGATACAATTTCGAACCACCTCAACGACATTCTCATTCGCGTCGTCTCCCTCGGAGATCAGTTCATCCGATTCCCAGCTGTCGACTGTCCGGTGCCAGATGTTATTCTCAACAATAGGAACTTCTATCCTTACTTCAAGGTACTCCTGCATGATGGATCTAAATTCCAATTTTGTTACATAAGAATTTCTACGTAATTGAACCATTTTACAGGATGTCATCGGCGCTATAGATGGTACGCTTATCCCCGCAAATGTCCCCGCGAATGTCGCTCCTAAGTTTCGGAGCAGGCACCAAACCATAGCGCAGAATGTCATGGCGTGTGTGGACTTCAGTTACAGATTTACATACGTCGCCGCCGGATGGGAGGGTTCAGCCGCGGATATGAAGGTTCTAAGGTGGGCTTTAGACGAGGGAGGATTTCATGTACCTCCGGGAAGGAAGTTTCTGCTCGACTGTGGATACGCGAATACGGAGAGCTTCCTTACCCCATATCGAGGCGTTATTGCACACCTACCACAGTTCAGGGCTCGAAGGGGACATGCGTATCGCCGGCCTGAGGAGTTGTACAATCACAGGCATTCACAGCTCAGGTCTTACGTCGAACGAACTTTTGGCATCATGAAGGCCCGCTTCAAGGCAATAACTGAGCGGCCGTTTTACAGTTTCGAGAAGCAAGTATTGGTAGTCATGGCATGTTGCATCATCAACAATTTCATCCGTGATGTCCAGGGAGAGGACCAGATATCAAGTGCATTCACCCTTGAATCAGCTCAGACAGGGTCCTCTGTAGACCCCAGTCCCAATGACGAAGAATTCGACAACACAGCTGCAAGTAGCGACGTCAGGGTTTCCGAATAGGAGATCCGAGCCGGAGAGTTGTTACGTGATTCTTTGGCAACGGCCATGTGGGAGAATGCGCAACGTTGATTTTATGTTAATTGCGTCTAGCTTTGGTTATCGTTATGCCGTCTCCACCGACTATTACCTACTACGTTCTTCTATTCTCTACGATGCATCGCGCATGACTGTACAACGAACGTCTTCCATGGATTACTATCATGAATTCTTACTACACCATATCTTCAACTTTCTGCAATGTCCCTATGATGATTCCACCCTTTCAAATTATATGTAATGATGCGGTGTCGATCCTGGCTGAGCAGCCACAGTAGTGGCGTGGCTTAACCGACGTCACTGTCATCGTTTTTGTCGATGTGGAAATTCAAATCTGAGGGAAATCTATATATTGTCTCCACTATTTTATGCATTGGTAGTTTCATTATAGCAGCTCCATTTCGCTCTCCCAATTAGCAGCATCTGTTCTGCTATACGTCCATATCATCACCCGGTTATTGTCAAGTATATGCCATATATAATGAAATAATATATTACACCAATTCAAATGACAACCAACAACTTTACCTAACTTTCAAACCTTATTCCTTATCCCCCAAAACCTACCCGAACAGAGAATAGCCCTTATTCCACCTTATTCTCCTTATTCTTATTCTCCTACCGAACGGAGAATAGACCCTTATTCCCCTTATTCCCCATCCTTATTCCTGCATATTCTCCTACCGAACGGGCCCTAAATGTGACAACTCCGATTGTTAGATATGTAATGTTTCAGGTTTAGGTCTTCGGTATGTTATCCAGGAAATTCGGTCCGGTTAATTTGTGGGTACAAGTCCAAATAGACCTGTTGAAAATCACTCAAAATGCTTAAGTCCAAATTTTCAAGTAGTAATCTCCACCACTTATAACCCAATCTCATGTTTTGTGAGTTAAACGTGAGTTTTAGATGTGAGATTATATTTGGTGTTAGGGTGTTACCACTTCCTCTACTTATATTTGGCCGTCCTCGTTATGACATGGATCATTACTTATTTCCAGTGACACTGGTGGCTGCACATTTTGGGTAGCCTTTCCTCATATTTCTTTGTAGGGGTGGCATCACTTCTCGATTAGTCCTTTCCATTATTAGAGAGAAATTGGTGATGATACTATATGTAACATATTGGGCTTAGGCCCTCGATATGTTATCGAGGAATGACCTTGACAACTTGTTCAGTATGAGCTCAAATAGACCTGTTAACAACCATTCGAAATGCTTAAGCCTAAATTGACAAGTAGTAATCCCCACCACTTATAACCAACTCTCACGTTTCATGAATTTTAGATGTGGGACTATATTTGGGAATGGTGTATTACAACTTGTCCTAACTTAACAAGTTGCTACGGCTAGTTTTCCTCGGTAACGGATCGGAGACTGGATGTTACAAGATATACATTACATGCAAGTTCTTTGTAGTTGCTAATTTTGAGGGCATTTCGAGTGTATGATTTTGAATCATTTGTTGTTGAAGTCCAAGATTGATAGTCAGTACTCGGTCAGTCAGGTCACTGATTAAGGATTAATCGATGGTCAGGTGACTAATCGGATTTAGTCAAGCTTTAGTTAGTTTTGAATAATTAATTATTTTAAATATATAAATTAATTTTTATACGTGATTTTTTTATTTTGATTCGTGGTTCTATTTACAACATAAACTAAATATACAACATGATAGCATGATTTTCCAAAAAAAATTGATTGATTATAGGTAATTTAAACATAGCTAATACTTGTGTTAAATGATGAGAAGATCAGTATTGAACAACACACACATGATCGAAAGAAAATATTAAAAAACAACATAAGAAAATAGTAGAAAACTCACATTTTAAAATTGTTCAACTAACCCAAGAACTCCTCCCCCTCTCCCATCACCCACAGATCCACTAAAAACAATATTTTCTGTCGGAAGCTAAGACAGACGCTCAATACCTAGAAACAAAAATCCAGAACTCGTCTGATTGACACATATTTCCAACCCAATTGCTTTCCTTACTGGATTGATCATCAATTTTCCTTTGAGGGTTTTATCATAAGGGCAACAGTGAGGGCGCCAACAAGATATTTTCTCCGCCTATCTCTAATGATGACTCCGACGTCGATCTAGCACCCCCCTTTGCCTCTCAAGTGTACAAAGGCTACCACAAACACATCCTTCTCAAGAACCAGTGCTTAGCAATCCTAACCTCTCCTGACCTGCATCCCCTAAACAAATATCTTCTTGGGAACCAACTAATTCCAAACTAGCACCCCGGCATGAAACACAAGCGGGTCGGGGTTGATCGGGGGAAATGCCACAGCCGAACCCCCAAGGACTCTTCCAGCCTAAACAAAATCCAAATAAACACCCCAACAACATAACCCAAAATTCCTTCTCGAGAAAAAGCCCAACCCTTAATCCCCCCCTCCTCGCCCAGCTGAATCAACCAAAATCTTATCTTACATATGGGGTTTGATAGATCCTGGAAGACCTTTATCCTTAATCATCTACCAAGTCCAAACACACCCCCGGACCAATGGAAATCATTCATAATATCAATAATAGCAAAGTGCTATCATGTTGGATTAACCATACCTCTCATATTTTCGAGCCTCTGGCTCCAATACAGAGCAGAGCAAAAATGCCAGCACTCCCCATCATCAATTCCCCTATGACCCCTTGAATCCACACCAGTCTAACGGAAACGCACCTGCCCAGCCTCAACGCCGCCGGTGCTGACATCATCTCTGCCCACCCGCTCCAAGCCCCTTAACACTCGCCCCCAAACCCTCCTCAAAAGACAAAAAAAGCGACCACAGACTGATCTGGAAACCCTACCCTTCCCTAGTAACTGACAAAAAGGAAAAAAAACCTTTATATCCCATATCATTATCCTACCCCTGCCACATCACACATAAACAATGACAAAAAACCATCACCCACGTAAACCCTCCCCTCTGCCTCGTGCCCAACCTCGCATCAAATCAATCTCAAAACATGATCCGACCGTCATAGCCAACACCTTACACACACACACACACCAAGAAACCCCTCTTCATATCTCATCTAATGATACAATACCCATGTCCCTCTCACATCGGGAACCTCAAAAATCCCACCCTCTTCTCTCACATCCTGCTTGTTTTAAATATCTCCGCCCTGAGCATATGAAGATATAACTTCCCTTCTCAAGTAGTTTGTTTCACTTGCCTAGGCTTTGGAAACATTGTCATCTATTACTTAAAACCAATTCCCGCACCCATGTCGATCCCACCACAAGATCAAAGCAAATGGAAGAGAATCCCCTCTCCAACGATGTCACACCAAACCTACATCCCTAGAAACTCCATCGTCAGCCGACCCTCTGCCATAGTAGATAGAAGACCCTTCCCCTCCATCCTCTAGGGACCCTGCCTCCAGGGAAGACACAGTCATCGCCTCCGATTAGAGGTCAGAGATATGCACCAAATCCCTCCTGGCCCAGCACCAACTCCTAAGTTGCATCATTGCCTAGCTTTCAGTATCCTTAAAGTGGGCTAAAGACGACCTCGCCGATGAAATGGGAGAAGATACCTTCCGTTTATTCTATAAGGTTTCAAAAAGATGAGTCGTCGCTAAAGAATCTCCCTATCTAAAGCAGGTGGGTACATCTTACACCTCGTTAGATGAGGTAACCATCTGGTTCTACCGACAGTACCCATCTTTTGGAGCAACAAGAATTAAAGAAACTATTGTCTACTGGATCGATGTCCTAGGCCTCCCTCTCCATCAGGTACCCATACATTCTAAACAATCTAGTAAAAACTTTGAGGAATTCTTGTCCAATGAGATCCCCCCATGGAAGATTTTGACGATGTCACCGGGGTGGAACTACTTGTTGATATACCAAAAGTCCAGGTAATCGCCTAGAGAAGTCTCTTTCATGCGCTATGATACCCCCTCCTCAGAGAACACAACCGCTCCCCTTCTGATCATCAAATACTAGCATGTAGATCCCACACGATAGCCCCCCTTTACTTGAAATAGTGTGAAATCTACTGCACCCTCCATGGTGGAACTTGTACCGGCCAAATTTAACATATGCCCGGATATTGTGTGGGTCACAGTCAGCATTGAGCCATTATCATTCCCGCACACCACAGCTTCTCTTTAGATGTTGGCCTTTGCTTCACCATGAATCTGGATCGAAAATCATTCCAAATCACCATCTTATGGTTGAAATCCTTGGGAGTGAACCTGGATGACAATGTCATCAAAAAGCAACATGTCTCCCCTCTAAGCAGTCAAAAGAAAGAATGATGATCGTGCTTAACACAACTCCATCTCAGCTACCAACGTCGTCGCCAGATTCCCAAGCCTTGTTGCTGAAGACACAAATCCCCTCCCTACCTAACCGTGTCAACATCAAAAATGAATGTTGGCCCCTCCGATTTAGGTACACCACTAAACTAGTTACCATCTTCGGAATTAAATGTGTTTTTTCTGAAAATTCCTCACCTTGAAAATTCAAATCGAACATTTCTCCTCTGACCAAGCAAGCGAGCGACACTAAGCTGGATAGCCTTGGTCTATTGTTCATTGATACCCATAATAAGGATTTCTTCGTTGATCGTGTATGAGGCCATAAGGACTCTGTGTTCTAGGTCGTGTTGTAGTATTGAGCGATATAGACCTTCGACTTCATGTATAAACATTATCTTGTAACATTCGTGGTCAGGGGCATGGAAGAAAACAAGAATCAATGAGTAAATAAAAAACCATTCCATCAATTTGATGGCACTCCAAGAAATCAGATCACAATATGCAACACATCTCACCCATTTTGCTTCAATCGTCTACCTAACTTGGCAGGAAAATGCCTCTTGCAAATCGTGGGGAATTCTTACTATTTTGGATCCCCTTCTCTACTCATGCCTAAAATGCACCGACACCGACTATTACACCTTAGTTCAGTTATTACACATCCCAAGTGGCGAAATTCTCCACTTTTGCAATATCTATGGCCACCCTTACTCGTCGGAAAAAACTTGTTTCCTAGACCAACTAGAGTTCATCACCCTAACTAACTTGAAGCTCATTCTGGCCAGGGATTTCAACATCTTTCGATTCCAATCTGAATTCTCCTCCTTCTGCCCACCCTCGACACACTTCAATGGTGTCTAGACTTCGATCTAATTGATCTTAAGGGTCCGAACACTTTCTTTACTTGGATCGACCCTTCCCATAAAAATTGGGTTCTAATATACCAAGTCTTCATCTCCCTCCCCCCCCCCCCCCCCCTCCTCGATGACTCTCCCTTAGCCAAAATCCAAGCCCTACCAAAAACATTCTATGATCCCAAATCCGGACGCTTGAGGATGAACTCACCTCAACCAATCCTAATCCAGAGATCCCTGCAAGACTTGCTCCCCTCCACAAAGAACTAGAAATCCTTAATGAAGACGAATACCTAAGATTGAACCTGTCCGCTAAGGTTTGCTGGCTTCGGGAGGGGGATCGGAACACCAAACTACTTCAAGTCATGGCTTCTACATGTTGAAGTAGGAACTCCATCTTAGTTCTCAAGGATAACATGGGATTGATCCATAGCTCAACCAATAAGATATCCCAAATTGCCAAGGCCTTTTACCATAAACTATACATAATTGTTGAGTCAAACCCACCTCTATCGTTTGGACTAGACAACTCACTCTTAGTCTGAATAGAAAACCCTCTTGATCTGATTGAACCCATATCTGAAGCGAAAACCTTTACGGTAATTCAAGGACTAAAGCCCTTAAGGCCCCAGGACCCAATGACTATATCCCTGAGTTCTTCAAGAAATATTGGTATGTTCTCAAACATGACTTCATGAACATCACAAATCACCTCTTCTCACCTTCCTTTTGTGTGTCAAACCACAAATTCGCCAACAATTCGGTTATCCTAATGTTCAAAAAGGAAGACTGGTGAATCTCCGTTTCATCATCTTTATTCTATCATTTTGGCCTTACAAACCCTAGTAAATGCATGTAAATACTCTTAGTTTAGGAATTTTAACATTCATACATCATTTTTAAATAGTGTATAAAATGTGGTTTTTAATGCCAAAATTAAAGAATAAAGAAAAGAAAAGAACAAAAATAAAATATTGAAAATATTTTGTGACTCTAAACTCTGAGACCTAGGCATCTCTATGACTAGGTCGATAAGGAATAAAGTAGGGGAGATAAGGGCCAAAAATACAATAAAGTTCTCGTTTATTTTATTCATTTTTATTCATTTTTGGGATCTATTTTTAGTTCCACTTTTTACACCTCAAATAAAAAACTTTGTACATGATAGATTTTTTATTTAATGAAGCTGTTTTCGTATTTTTTGGGGTTACGGTGTGAAAGTTAGGTTTTTAGACCCTCGGATAGTTATATCTATTAAAATATTCATTTTATTTATTATTCATTATTTTATACTTTTATATTTTTGTAATTTTGTAAATATTATTTACAATATATATGCATATTAAAACTAAAATAAATTTATCAAGAAAACTTTAAAATAAAATACTTGTATAAAATACATAGGTAAAATACCTACACATATACCTATATAAATAATACACTTATTTATTAAGTGTATATATTATATCAGAAAAATAAAATGAAAATGTATTTAAGTGTATAAAATTAAGTCATAAATATATAAAATAAAAATACAAAATAAAAATAAAAGACTAAAATACATTAATGAATATACCTATATATAGCCCTCAAAAAGGAATTTATAATTATAAACCTATAGTAATAAAATAATTAAAAAATAATAAATATTTTTCATTTTATAACCTAAAATTAATAAAATCATGTATTATTTTTAATTGAATGTCTAAATATCTTTTCCAGATTTTTTTTGTTGGTCCACGTGGACCAACCAGATCATCCCGTTCATTGACCTATTTCAACTCTCTGACCGACGTCTGCCATTGTTTGACACCTCGTTTTTACCCTTTTTTCGTATTTTTCGAGGCCAACTCTTTCACCCTTTCATGTCGAGTCCTTCGCGACTTTTGCTCCTAATCTATTGATCTTACACGTCCTATGTTTACATCAGGGATTGCATCGTCTATTCGCCCGTTCGATTTAGGATCCCTGTCAACCACCTTATACATATAGCCCCTTCCTCTTCCCTTTGATTGAACCCTCTTTGACGTAGCAATACCTTTCTTATCTTGTGCTCTGGACTACAGATGGTGACAGGATCTCCTCCAGCCATCGAGGAGGTGTCACGTGTGGTCTAGGTGCAGCTCCACCCCCATCTCCGGCTATTGGTCGTGAGGTACATCTTTGGCATTTCCAGCCATCGAGGTCCATTTTCTACTTTTTTTATTGTTTTTTTAGCATACCCATAGTCCTAGGTTTACTTCCGCATATTTTTCTTCGCTTTTTAGCAAATCAACCGCCTTCGCCTGTTGTTTGCCATAGCTTCGCTCCGGTGAGATTCCATCTCGATCATCCACGTTGTTTTCCACCTTCTTTGCCTTCTAGAGGGTTGCAACAATTTGCTTGCAACTCTCTTAACTTTTCTTGCAGGTCTTGGAGTCGTCATGCATGCCTGGAGGTGATTTTGTGGCTCATCCGAGGCCTTTGGAGCTCCACCACTCCGTCGGCCTCTTGCGAGCGCTCTGGTTATCGTCTGAGCATTTGGAGATTTCCAGCATCTGGAGAATACCTACAGGAGGATCCTAGGCCATTTTGGCGCTTCAGAAGCTCACGGAGGAGGATCGAGGTTGGGGAAGTTCGTCGTCGCCGGCCTTCTTCCCTATTCCTCCCCATCCTCCAACTGTCGTTGGATCGAAGGCTCGCACCAGATCGTACACCTGTCATTGGATCTGCTGAGCTCATCATTATTCGATCCGAGCCTCGGATCTAATCCGTATCATCAATCCGTAAAGGGGTATTGACGCGCCTGACTTCGACACGTGTCAAGTGGCTCGATAGCCACCGTCGGATCGCGCTCAATGCTAGGTATTTTGCACCTTAACCCATCGCATTTTTGTATTTAATAATTAGTCTACAAACTTTCGTCAGTCGAATAAAAGTTTTGTGAAATTTATTAGTAGACCCCTGTAGTTTCTATTATTGCATCAAGGTCCTCGGCCAAATCACCTCACGTGTCTGCGTACGTGAGGTGCACGGCTATTTTGCAGAGGACCCCTCAAGGGTCTGGAAATTTAGGTTTAGTCCTGAAACAATTTTATGCAGTTATATATTTTTGGAATATTTGTAAACAAACCCCCATTTTTCTGATGATTCCATTTAGGTCCCGGCCAGCGTGGCTCACGTGCTTGTGCACATGAGCTTGGCAATTTGGCAGAGAGATCCTCGTGGGTCTCAAGTTTTGTAATTTGTCCAGTAATTTGAATATTGCATTATAAATTTTTGTGAAGCTTGCAGTTTAGCCCCTGAGCTTTCTGCTATTTACATATATACCCTTACTAGTAGTGTAGTTTCTCTTCATTGATTGCATTTATTTTAAATAGCCATTAAAATCAAAAAAATCCCCAAAAACCGACATAGCTTCTTATGGCATTGTTCTTTCACGCATATATTTTTATTTTGCATTTTGAAGCTTTTTATTATTTATAAAAAATCAAAACATCCATTTTCATCCATGTTTGCAAAATAAAACCCATAAAAATAGAAAACATTTTTGAAAATTTCCAAAAAAACTATTTTATTTTTATTTACCTATTTTACAACTTTAAATCAAAAATCACTAAAAAAATATGAAAGGAAACTCTAAAAAATTTAAATACCCTAAAAACCTTTCTAAAAATATAGACAATACTTTAAAAATCCCAAAAATATAGTTTCTATTTTTGAATTTTATTTTTATTATTATCTTTATTTTCAAATTAATTTGGAGAATTTTTAACTCTCTTTGCTATTTTTTCATCTCCACTTTAATTTCGGATATTTATTTTAACCCTTATTTTGGGTATTTTTGACTTTAAAAATATATATAGTAAAAAATATATAAAACCCAAAAATATTTTCTTTCCTTATTTTCGATTATTTTTATCAACTTTTATTTCTATTGTAGCCTATATTGTATATATATATATATCCTGTATATTGATTTATATTTATTTTAAAAGAAAAAGAAAATGTAAACATATAAAATATAAAAAGAAAATAGAAAATCAGAATATTAAAAATCAAAATATAAAAATACAAAATCCAAAAAATCAAAAATAAAAATAAAAAATAAAAAACCCACATAAAAAATATAGACACATACTTCACAATCAACATTTTGTGCTTCTTTGATCCGATTTATCTTGTTTGCTCCATGTGTTCAACACTCTACACTATTTGCACTATATACATCTTTCGTAGAGTTAAATAAAATAAATTTTAACTCTACATTTATTTTCATGGCTTGATCATTTATTTTAGGTTAATTGTTGTTTGAAGTTGGGTTTAGTGTGAGGTTATCTCAACGAATGTTGATCCGCCTTGTGGATTAACACGACCTCCACAAAATCCTGTTCAATAGAGACCCACGAGAAATAACAAGCTACCGACCTATTATCCTAATCAACTCTCCCCTTAGAATTATATCTAAAATCTTGGCCAAATGCTGAGCCCCAAAGCTAAATAATCTTATCCCCGAGCTTCTGATGCCTTCGTAGTGACCTTTGGAATTCTTTCACATTGGCATCAAATAAAGACCAAAGTTGTGGTCTTGAAAATAGACCTCAAAAAACCATTCAACTCACTAAACTAGAATACCATGCTTGAAACCCTTTCATTATCAGGGTGCCCCCTAACCTTTCGAATTGGATCTCATCCCTCCTCAACAGCATTACCATCTCCCCTAAAATAAATAACGTCACATCAGACTTCTACAAACCCACTCATGGGGTTAGGTAAGGAGACAAACTATCATTCTTTTATTTATTAACACCATGAACATCCTCGAGGGTATGCTCCAAAACTTGGACAAAGCAAACCTCATCGAAGGATTCCAAATCTTGGGCGAGAATGCGATCATCATTGAAATATTGTTTGCTGATGACATTCTCATATTTCTAAAATTTAAATCTCATGCTCTAAAATGCCTTACATTCTCCCATAAGTTGTTCTTTGAGATCACATGATTGTTTCTAAACGAGGGAAAAACTACCACACACCCCATGAACCTTTCCCCTGCCAAAGCATTACAAGACTCTTCAATCCTAAATTGTCATACCTTTCCAATCACCTATCTTGGAATTCCCCTATCTCTGCTGCCACTCAAAAAAATGAATGGACCTCTATCATTGCAAAATTTTGAAAGGAAACTTCTAGGGTCTATGTCACATGTTATCACTCCCCTCTAGAGTTTCGCTCTTAAACTTATCTTTAAAACCTAAAATACACTACACATGCTAACCTCACTTAAATTACCAAAATATATCCTCATCAAAATTGATAAAGTCTGAAAGAAATTCCATGTTGTGTCACCTCCTCGAAGCAACACCACCACTAAGCCTTCCAGGAATCCATCTGCCATCCAAAAACCAATGATTCTTGGGGGATTCTTGATTTTCGGAAAATTAAATTGCATCCTCTTATCGAAATTGTGGATCATCACCTAAAAAAACCTCGACTCCCTCTTTGCACGCATTGTCCAAGGAAGACTACAAAAACGGACTACTCCCCATTCTCAAACCTTTGCTACTGTGTGACTCATCCTGTTGGCGCTCCATCAAAAAAGGCTCGTTAATCCTCCGGCAATTGGCTACCAAATCTTAAGGCTCCAATGAAAACACCCTCTTTGGACTTATATCATAAATCATAACCCTCCCCTCTCAACTATATTTCCTGATCTTTAGGACCTAGATAATAACAAGAAATGTACCTTCGCTAAGGCTCTATCTTCCCTCCCAGCTAGATAGAAATGCCTCAAAGACCTCAGAAATCGATCCCTTGACCACAAAACATACAAACTAAGAGATTTTATTCTCAACCACCCACATCTTCCCAATATCCCTGACTCGATCCTTTTCCCTAGTAAACATTCCAATAAAAAAATCACCAATCAAGTCTATAACCTCCTAGCATGCCGGGGACTTGGACCCAAACTTCACGATCGATTCTAGAGAAAGCACTTCCACTCAAGAATTTCACCATTTCTTTGCTCTTTGAGTGATGAATTCATGATTCATCTACTTTATATGTATATCTTAGTAAAATCCCCTTAATAATTCACTAACAAAACCTCTTAAAATTGGTTTATTAATATATATTAATTGTTCTTAAATTAGGATTTGAAATTGGTAAATAAATAACCCTTGTTTTTGGCCTGAATAGAGCCTATTATTTTATATACAAAAATAAAGTATTTTGACCTAATTCTTTCTCTAGTTTATTCTTTGATCAATTAAATAATGTGGTATAAAGAATTAAAATCCATAAAATTTAGAAAATCAAGAGAAAACACAAAAATCTGACCTTTTATATTTTTTATATATTTATCTTTGTTGTTTTTTATTTTATCTTTTCCTAACATATAAAAATCCATAGAAATTAGATTTATTATGTATATATTGTGCATATATGTATATATTAATCTACTAATTAAAATCAAATTTAAAATAAAAAAATTATAAATTACAAAAATGTGGTATTTTATTATCTATAGAGTACCTCTAAAAATACGTGTTGTATTTATGACCTCTTTTGACTTTTTAGTCAACATGAAACTTGTAGATCTCATCGAGATCTACAACTTTCATTTTTCTACTTTTTCTTAATTCGACTAGTATATTTTATTTTAATTTTAATTTTATTTTTATTTTCTAATTTTTAGATGTTCTTATTTGGCCATGTGGTGCTCACTAGAGATGCCAAGCGCCCCGACTCTATACATCACACCCTTTAATCTACATCGTTGGATGAGATCTTAGGATCTCATCCAAGTCTCTCCTCCCCTCTCTAACTACAACAACATGGTCTGATCAACAGATTAGATCCATTCCACTCATCCACGCCCTTACTAGGACCATTGGATCGCTTGATCTAGTGACACCACGTCATCGTCTTCCTCTCCAAGGCCTCTTACATTCGTTACACCTCGTCGATCCCCTTTCCCTACCAATTTCTGTTGCCGCCACAAGTCACTCACTATGATATAATGCCTCGCCCACTATTGAAGAGGGTTTTTCGCGAGTCTAATATGTCCTCACAGGGCGAAGACAAAGTCGCTGTGGAGACCCAGAAGGAACCCTACTTCAGACTGCAAAGTGTGTGGATTTCAAATTTATTTTACTTAACTCTACAAAATGTGTGTATAATGCAAGTATATAGAATGTCGAACACATAGAGCGAACGTGATAGGTTGGGAAATTGAATTCCAAACTTGTTCCTTTTCTCATGTCTATTTATTGTCTTTTTGTGTGGGTTTTTTATTTTGTATTATATATATATTAATTTTTTAATTTATATTTTTATTTTATTTTAATATTTTCTGATTTTTTGTTTTTATTTTTAAAGTAATATATAAAATAGGTATATATAACTATATATGCAATATAAGGTAATATAATTATAAATATTTCTAAAAATAACCAAAATTAGAAGAATAAAATGTTTTTGTACTTTTTATGTTATTCTATCATTTTTTTATTTTTAGATTTTTTCTAATATATATATATATATATATATAAAGTCAAAAATTTATCCCAAAACATGGATTAAATAAGATAGGTTGAATTGATTTGAGGTTTAACAATAGGACAAAGAGTAAAAAATACTTTAAATAAAATTTAATATGTATTAATATATATAAATAAAAATACATAACAAAAATAAATATTATTTTGAATGTTGTTGGTGATTTTTTATATTTTTAATGGATTTTGGAGCCTTTTAATTTCTACTCCTTTTTTATATTTTTAGGTATTTTTGGTCTAGAGCACAAAATACAATTATAAATAAAATATCTTCCTTTGGATTTTTTTCAAAAATGTTTTTTTATAATTTTTTGGAATTTTCAAGTCCAACTGGGGTAAAATGTGCTCTATTTTATTTTTAGAAAAAAAGGTAAAATGCCTAAAATGCAAAACTAAAATTATATCATGAAAGTGTATGCTAGCGCACTAGACTCTATTTGCATTTTTTTTTAGCACATGTGTTATTTTTAATAAATGGAAAACAAGCAAAAAATAATTAAACTGACAAGGATATTTTTTGCATTTAAAAATAAAGGTATAGGGTTATAATGTTAATTATTTAGAGCTTTATAACTGAAATGGAAACTTTAAACACTAAATAGAAATATAGAAGCATATAGGGATTCTTACGTAAAATGTCCACCTCACGTGGGACGGCATGTGAGGTGAGCTAGAAAGGACCACAATGTAAATACATGAAAGATCAGGTGTTCCTTTGCAAAAATTATAAAAAATTAAACTAATTAAATATTTTTATAGGTGAAATACATAAAAAGGTGAAGGAAAAGGTGCAAAATACCCCCTAAAGGCACGAGTCGAACAGTCGCATGCACCTCACTTATCCACATGGTGCACTCTCCTTACGCGATGATGGTTCGGTTCAACGGCTGGGATTAGATCCTTGGGAAGGATGCGATGGTCCAGATTCGATTGATCTGATGTCTCCTGTACAACTGGCAGTTGCTCTTGATCCGACAGCTCCGGATGATGATGGAAGAACACAATATGAACTCATACTTGGAAAGTTTGAATCCAACGTAGTTCTCTACTTCTACGTCATGGAGTCCTCCATTGGTTTCTAAACGTTCCTACTGCCTCTGCGCCTCTCCCTGGTGGTTCAAATATGTTTGGGGACCACTGATTGATCCATGGAGCTCAAAGCTTCTTATACTGGACATGGGCTCTTCCCTGATGCAAAAGGGGCTCAGTTGCCCCCTTCCAATAGTGGTACATACACAAAATCAACAAGGGGGCTCCGATGATGCTTCCCAGGCCTTTATTGGCGAGGATCGGAGGTGGACATGTGGTAGATGGGTGAGGTCCGACGAAATGGAAGAGGGAGACCATGGTGGTCCAGAGTTGAAGAGATCTGAGGGAGTTTATGGATCAACGATATGGAGAAGTGAAGGGCCACGGTAGTGGGGTGTTTGCAATGATCGAAACGAGCAGAGTATGGTGAGAAACGATGGTCGAAACTCAAGAGCTCTAGCGATGTCTAATTCCTAAATCGGGCTAATACAATAATAAAATACAAAATAAAATGCATAAAAATGAACCTAAGACCTAAATCTACCTAAAGGGAAAAGAAAGACTGACCTCAAGCAGTCGGAGCTATGATATGGACCTCACGCAAGCGATGGAGATGAACTGGGAACCATCCCTACACTGCTTCCTCGACTCTGCAAATTCTAGGCGAGCTCACAGTCAATTCATTGGAACCATAGAATGCACGAGGAGGGGAAGAAATGGAGCAAAGGGGAACCAAAAAACGAAGGAAGAGGAAGGTGATCTTATGTACATGCGATGAACATGGGGTCTTCTCCTAGGGTTCATGGGTGAATCGATGAGGCCTCACCCTAGGCAAGGCATCATCGTGAATATTGGATGAATAATGGTCAAATATTATGAATAGATCGATCCTCCTTGAGCCTTGTATCATGATGGAAAAAATTAAGAAGGGTGGGTGCAGCTACTCTAACGAACCTAGGGCTCGGGTTAGAGAGTTGACCTGAGTTAACGGGAGACGGGTCCTTATTGGGCCACGTCACCCGCAAAAAGACAAAACATATTTAAAATTCAAGAGTAATTCAAAATAAAATACTAAATGATTTTACTAATTTTGAATTAAAACACAATAAATGTTCATTAATTTATTTATTATTTATGGTATTGTTATTTATTTTTATGACTTAATTTATTATAAGTTATTTTTTAAAGATTCATTTATAGGTATATTTACCAATATATTAGGTATTTTATTTTTATTTTTATTTTATATTTTATTATTTTTATATATAATTTATATATTTATAAATTATTTAAATATACATATATATATTTTTACTGTATTTTTCTAATGTATTTTCTACACTTAGATAAATAGTGGTATATGTTATATAGGTATAAGTATAGTATATCTATCTATACTATTTTCTATACTATTTTATTTTATTGTTTTCTTTAAGTTTTATTGTATTATAAATACAAATAGATTATAAAGAATATTTAAAAAAATATAAAATTGTGGAAAATGTAAAGAATACATAGGTTATTTTATTCAGGTATGGTATACAATAGGGGTCCAAAACCTACCATCTACTTCTTAACTCTAAATTAAATGAAACCACCTTCATTAAATAGATAATAAAAAGTTATATACACAACTAAAGATGATTTTGGTCTATTTTTAGTTCATATGGAGAAGATACATGTCTGGAAAGTTAGGATTTCGGAACTTTATTCTAAGTGTAAAATGTACACTGTGTATTATTTTTGTGTGAAATCAATTTTATATTTTCCTATGTATTGTTATTTATGACTTTCATTTACAAAGTTTCTTTATTTGAGGCATAAATATAGAAAATAAAATAGGTCCCAAAAATGGATTAATTGGCAAAATGGCTTGGGAATTTTATTGTATTTTGACCCTTATCTCCCCCTACTTTATTCCTTGTCGATCTAGTCATCATGATGCTCAGGTCTCGTGGTTTAGGGTCTTAAAATACCTTTGGTATTTTATTTATTTTTATTTTATTTTATTTTCTTTATTATTTAATTTTGGCTTTAAATAATGTATTTTATACAATATTTATAGAATAAATATTGAATGTTAATTCATGCAAAATAATGTTATATATACATGCATTTAACTAGGGTTTAAAGGCAACAATGAAAGAATGAAGGTGATGAAATGGAGATTCATCACCCTCCTATATTTGTCTTTGCTAGTCCCTAACAAACACTTATGTCTATAAGTGCATAAAAAATAAAGAAAATAAAAAGAAAGAACTTGGGTTGATTTTAACTTTCGAACTTGTCTTGATAAAATCAACATTTGGAGCTTAAGCTGGACCTTTGGATTTTTGGTGCGGTCGGAACCTTATTGGGAAATAGATTTGAAATGCAATAGCCTCTGAGGCCCACAAAACTCTGCTCATGTCTCCTCAATAGTCAAGTCAGAATAAGTCAACTCATACACAAACTCTTATGACTATGAAACGATATTGTACAATGTGTGTGATATTTAGCTCTCCTTGGCTGAAGCAATAAAAGTTAGTCTTCTCCAATATGGTGACCCTAATTTCCTAATATAAGGACTCTTTCCTCAAGAAGCGGGTATTCCCTTCTAAGTTCAAGTAGAACCAGCTCAAGAAGAGGAGGTGGAGAGAAGAATGGATGTTAGTCAGTGTACTAACCTATCCCAAAATGCTTGACCAGTGTGGCCAAGTCATCCGATTGCAGGCTCACATGGGTTTGACATTGAAGCTCAAGCTTGCTTATTGATTATACAAAGATTTACATACTTTGGGAGGCATTTTATTTTCAATCAGGTATGTCCACTTTTTTGAAGTTTTTAATTTTGTATTTTTTAATATTTTATACAGCATCATTTACATAAGGACTTTTTCCTCTTGAGCTAATAGACTATCCCTATTTTGAAGCTTTATGTCAACCCACAACTTATGTCTTTAGACCAATTCGCTACTGGATCGGGTTGGGGTACAATGGCCACAAATATGAGTTCTGGTGTTTTCCTTGGTCTGTGTCTCATTCTGGCAAATTCAACCTTCTACTACTTCAACTGAGGTGAGCAAAGTGCAAGGTGCAGTTGTGCAAGCTGGGCAATTATCGACAAGAGGCATGCATGTGTTTTGAAATACTCTACTTAAGCAGTCAAGACGACATCAAACCAAGTCTCATGGTCTCAAAGAATTATATCTAGTAGACCTGAAGTATCTCAATCCTGGTTCCTATAAGGTTCTTGTGATTAGGTAGATTTAGGTCCAACCAAGCTCCAATCTTTGGATTTTACTTAAACTTATTCAATTGTCAATTTCAATCTGAAAAGTACAAATGCTACGCACAATGCAAAAACTATTTTTGTGATGCAATTTCATATTTTTGAACTTTTTATGGATTTTTTAAAATGTTTTGCAATTTTTATTCAAGTTTTTGAAAAATATTGCAAATGCTTCTCTGGGACTTATCAAAATAAAAAATATTTTTAGAATAAAGGGGATATGTGCAGATATTTACATATATAGGAGTGCTTCTTATTATCTACAAGAATTAGGGTGAAGGATTTACACAAGGTATTTACATGTATGTAATCTTTATTTGCTTGAATTATCTACATAATTTTAAAAATGATTTAAAAAGATTTTTGCAAATATTTTGAAGACTTATTTTACAAATTGTTTTGACAAATAGTTTTTACAAACATTTTACAAAATCTGAAGACCATTTTGCAAAGATTTTTCAAAACGGTATGTATAGATTTTTCAAACTATTTTTGCAATCATTTTCCAAATATTTGCAAATAGATTTTCAAAATATTTTATTTAAAACAAAGAAAAGAATTTTTTACAAACAAAATATTTTAACAAAGGTTAAAATTTTTAACAAAATATTTTCTAAATAGTTTTCAAAAGGAATTTTGAACTTTTTTTCAAACATTTTGCAAAAAACAATTTTAACCTTAATTATAAATCATTATGTACAAAAAAAATTAATGTGGTTATTACTTTTTATTAATTAGCCATATTATTAAAAATACGAAAGTACGAGCTATGGTTAAAGTACATACGGAGTATATACAATCCCCCTATACTTAGTTGGAGCTATGTTCTCGTAGATCAGAGAGAAAAAGAGAAGACATATCACGTACTAAGTATTGAAGAGCCTATACTACAACGACTAAAGAATAATGAATCGGTGAATGAGAAGTCAACGTCCCCCCTATACTTAGGATGTAATAATCCTAAGTATAGCAAGTTGTATCTACATGCAGGGAGGGTTGAGGGTGGGAATGAATAGATCACAATTCAGTCTGTCTTCCCCTATACTTAGGGTGAGATATCCCGAAGAAAGGAGACACTTGAGGGGATCAAGAAAAGAATTTGATAAAAAGGAAGAATACTCACGATTATGTTCAAATGTAAGGAACTGAATTGTAATTTTGAAAAATTGGAAGTGAATATGCTTTTTAACAATAAAAGAATAGCACCTCTAGACATGATTGCTAAATAAATCATCTTACAAAATCATGAATGTAAATACATGAAGACACTTTATGAAGACAACGTGTGAATGACGATACAATAGATAAACTCATCACATGCATTAACCTTGTCTGCTTAGTGAAGTACATTTTCAATAAATCATCTTGCAAAAACATAAAAGTAAATACATGAAAACAAAGTCTGAATTATGATACAATAGCAAAAATTATCACATGTACTAATTTCATCTATTTAGTGAAGTGCATTTTCAACAAATCATCTTACAAAATCATGAAAGTAAATGCACGAAGATAAGGTACTAATGATGATATTAATTGTAAAAATTATCACTTGCACTAGCGTCATCTACTTATATAAGTGCATCCTCCTTATCTTCTTGCCATCATATTTTATATAGATCCGGCCTTGTACTTAATCAATTAGGATAAAATAAAATTAATAGTTTGAAAATTGAATATGCATGCATCAATACAAGATGATAAAATTAAACTTAAAATACTTAATTATATAGGGTCTACCTTATGCATCATCTCAATCATGTGTGTGTGTGTGCGTGCATGCGTGCATGCATGTGTGTGGGTGTGTGTGTGGGTGTGCGCGTGCGCGTGTGTGTGTGTGTGTGTGTTTGCTAGGGATTCAAACCCTTCCAAGACAGCCGCCTCAATTGCAGTTTTTTGTTGATGTAACCATTACAATAGATGGAATAGAGAGATGAATAAATATAGTAAAGAGATGATAAATTATAAATAAAAATGTATCACTTACAACTCCATTTCTTGTGTTTCACTTATAGAAAAATAATATCATTATTGATAATATGGCATGTCCTCTCTTCTTCCACCTCATCCTCATATTATTTGCTTTGTCGTGTATTCTTTGGATGTTCATTTCTTTTACATATTCACATGTTTTAAAATACAAAGATAAGAGAAAATAATGCATATTCATAGAGTTTGAAATTTTGAAAGGCATGTACATGACTCTATACTTACAAAAAAATGTATACATGATCATCTTATCGTAAACAATTCGTCATACCAGATCCCATCATATTTTATATGGATCCTAACATGTTCCTAATAACTTAACTATAAACTTTAATTCAAAGTTTGAAACTTGGTGTACATGAGTAAAATTAGGAGGGCAGTATTTAAATGAGCATACCTAATGATAGAGGAGTTGACGTCTGGAAAATGAGTCTACATTTTGTATGTAAGCTTGCATTCAATTATAAATGACTAATCTTAGTAGAAATCTTAATAAACTAAAAATAGAGAGGTTTCTACTGGAAAATAAAGTGTTACCAATAATACCGAAAGCCTCCTCTTACTATATCCAAATAGAAGCAAATAAGATAATATATAATCACCCTCACAATCACGTTCATCTGTAAAGTAATAAAAAATATAAAATAAAAAGTTGGGATAACACACATATCCATGACAACATTCCACATGTAGAAATTTTAGATATTTCATCAATAACATCAAAATTAAAGGTTATTTTATCAACACTTCACAAATAAATATTACACATTAAAATAAATGTAACATATTGAGAAGTGTGTCGTCACTCTCATAAGCTTGTACTCCATACATACTAAGCCAAGACACTCTCTAACATATACTAAAACATACTCTAATATACATGCATACTCTCTCTGATACACATTATACTACCACACTCCCTAAGATACATGCACATGCATGCACACCAACACACATACATAAACAACTCACGCCAATAATTTCTCCACCCCCCGTCCCTCTCATACCCACACATACATAATTTAGTCACAAAAAACACTATAAAGAAATAACAATGTATTAAAACACTCAACATGTACACACACATGTACACATATGTACACATACAAAGACACACATGTACACATATACTAGCACACGCACACACACACACCAACACATGCATACTTAAATTCCACAAGCACATATACAATAAACCATTACTATATAATCCTAAAAATTGTAGAAAAATATGGGTATTTAGTCTACGTGTAGGTTATCACGTCACATATAACAATGGAATTTCTCAATTTTTCATTAGCATGTCATACACCATGCATACATGTTGATTTGCATATAGAATAGCCTCATAAAATTCATTATAAAATATAATCTGTGGTAACCTAATCGTATAATGTCCATTCTACAAGTAAACAAATTTGAACAATTTTGTTCTTTCAAATGGTAACGGTTTAGGCATTTTATCATACACCTTCCATACATGTCGATATGCATATACAATAAGCTACCAAAATCAATTCTAATATCTAATATACATCAATATAATCATATGATGTATAATCAACAAGTTAACAGATTCTAAAAACAAGGTATGATGTTCTAATCTAAAAAAAATTGCAAACCACAAAACATTGAATATATCCATACTATGCAACCAAAATCAAAATAAGCAAGAGAGGAGTACTTGAAATACCTATGGAAGAAGAAGTAGCATATAGTAAAGCAAAATGATGGTCGACGGAGGTTTGGGATGCTGCTCAAATATCGCTGGAGGAGGGTCTTGGGGTTTGGTTTCATTTGGAATGAAGGACAGGGATCCCGATAGCATTCTGTTTAACAGATATGGGCGAGCACATGTGCTCGCCCATGTGCTCTCCAAGTGCTCTCCCATATTTTTATTTTGGGTTTTATAATTTTGATTTTTTTTATATTTTTTATGTTTATATTTCTTTTTTATTTAAATATAATATATATAGGTGTATATATATGTATATGTATAAATACAATATAAGATACATATAGATACTATAAATACATAAATATGTACAAATAGATAAAATAAAGTAAATATATTTTTTTCATTTTTATATTTCTCTAATTTTTTTGTTATTTTTTTGGAATTTTTGCTAATTTTGTATGTATTTTTAAAGTCAAAAATATCCCAAATAAGGGATTAATCAAAATACTTGAAATTAATTTGGGTTTTAAAAATAGAAAATAAGTCCCAAAATTACCCAAATCAATTTTAATACATAGATATTTATATAAATAAAATTATAAAATAGAAAATTATGTTTTTAGATTTTTGAAGGATTTTTTATAGGTTTATAAAGGATTTTAGGGTTTTTTATTTGTAAAGTTTTTGTTTTTCAATTTTAGTGATTTTTCTGAAATTAAAATAATACAAAATATATTGTATATAATTTTTTTGGAATTTTTATAGATGTTTTTATAACTTTCAGTATTTTCTAAGTTCAACAGGGAATATATACCTCCTTTTCATTTTTAATAAATAGATTAAATGCAAAAAATGTTAATAAAAATTAGGCCTTCAATATACAAGGCATGAAGCATCTAACTCTATTTTTGTGGATTTTTAGGAGCACATTAGCTATATTTAATAAATAGATAAAAGCAACAAATATACATATCCTAGCAAGGGCATGAATGCAAATAAAATAAATGTCAAGGGACTCTATGCAAATTTGCCTGAAGAAATTAACATTTATTTAATCTTTAAATAATGATTTGCAATTAAAAAACCTGCCAGGGTACACATGCAAAATGCCCATTACGTGAGACTACACATAACACAGCTTGGGAAGGACCAAAATGCAAATACAATAAAACCCAGGGGCCTTCCAACAATTTTCACAAAAATATACAACGTTAATTACATTTTATTAGACTAAATATAAATACAAAAACTCGTAAGGGTGTCCCTGCAATTTTCCCAACTCATGTGGGACAACACATGAGCTGAGCTGGACCGGACCTAAATGCAATTTAAACGAATACAGAGGCTATTTGCAAAATGTCCACATTATTTATAACGTTAACTTTTATTTATAGGACTAAATAGTAATTACAAAAATACGGGGCAAAGTATGCAATTTACCCCATTTAGCGCACGATCCAACGGTTCTGCTTCCTGCACTTGACACATGTCGCATTGTGGTGGGTCGATGACACTTCAACGATGATCGGTCTTTATCAGATCTTGAATCTTCATCAACGTTGAAACATGGTGAGGATGGACGGCCACGATCAAATCTATGGCTCCTCCACAGATGGGACGGCTGCTGCTTCGCTCAAAGAATAGGGAAGAAGGTCCCTGCCTCCGAGCTTCGATCATCGATCTCTCCGGCCACGAGCGATCGTCTGCAATGGCAATGGGCTCTACACGTCCGGGGTGGCTCTCCGCAGCAGTTGGTGTCACTTGGAGGATCAACGGATCTCAGATGTCAATGATCGTTCTCTGAAATAAAGTAGAGCTCCAGGTGCCTCCTTTTTGCAAAATCAGACCCCTTAGGGGGGTCCTTTGGCCCTCCATCTCCTGCAATAAGGTCCAACGACAAAAACACAAGGGGCTTGGGATTTATTGTGCCAAATGGACGAAGGATGGAGATGGCGGAGGTCTCTGGTGAGGGTGGCGGAGGTGGAGACCCGATCTCTAGATCCACGATGGATCTGGGGGATATGAAGGTGAATGGGATGAGGGAAAATGAAATAGGAAGAAGTGGGGATGATTTGGCGAGTCGGAGAACGTGAGGTTACTACGGAATCGTTCGCGGGAGCAGAGCTCCGGCGAACTTCGAGTCGAGCTAGTTACACTAAACACCTAGGACAAACACTACACTAAATGTAAAATTAAAATGTCGTAATAAAAATCTAACTAAAATGATAAAAATATGTAGCTCAAACCTAGCTTTTGGCCAAGGAGCAGGACTGCCGGTGACGGTGGCCGTGGGTGTAACCTCTTCCTCCTTCCACCCACTCGGACCCTCCAGGGGTTCCCTCCTGTCACGAGAGTTCACACTAGGCCAAAGGTGGGGGTAGTAGGGCTCGGAAGATTGACCCAAAATTCGAGGATGAGACGTAGGTTTTATTTACAAAACACGCGGGGCACTCTTATTGACTAGGCGAAATCAAGAAATCGTGCGTATGTACAATGGGTTAGATGTTTGGCATGAATGTACAATAATGGAGGATCAAATCTCATGAAGGGACGGAAGTTGATTGGTGGATGGATCGGCTCGTAAAAATGACGGAAAATCAAGGAAAATACATATCGCGCCAAATATGGAGCAGAGGGGGGAGTTGACCGGCGATCAACTTTTGACGTGCCCCAATTGGTCCACGTCATCTCGCTACGCGACAAAACTATGGATTTATTCAAAAAATAATTAATTTAAAATAGTAAATGATTTTATTATTTTTTGAGTATAAAAATGTTTATTATTTTACATAATATTTTATTATTATTTTTATTTATTTTTAGCTTTATTTATTAGTAGTTAATTTTTAATAGTGTATTTATAGGTATATTTTTCATATATTTTATACATTTTTATTTTTATTTTATATATTTTATTTTATTATTTTATTATTTTATTTTATATATTTACAACTTATTTGTATGAGTGTAAATATATTTTTATTTTGTTTTTATGATGTAATTTGTATACTTAAATAATAGATATGTATAATTCTTAGGTTTATTTATAGGTATTTTACATACGTTTTATGTACATCTTTTTATTTTAATGTATTTCATTCAGTTTTATTTTGGTTTTATATTTTTAATGATATAGATAGTATTTATAATATTAAAAAATATAAAAAATAATTAATAGAAGAATATGATTCCCTTTTATTTATATACAAGTAATAACATAGGTATTTTGCTTATGTTTACACATAGACTTATTTTATTTTTTCTTTTTGGTTTTATTTTAGTTTAAATATGCACATATGTTATAAATAATTATTTTAAAAATATAAAAATATAAATTTGTAAAAATAATGAATAATGGATATATTTTAATCAGTATAATATACAATGAGGAGTCAAAAATCTAACTATCACATAGTAATTCAAAAAATATAAAACCACCACCATTAAATATTTGTGAAAATTTATATACAATTAGAGGTTATTTTGATATATTTTGAGTTTTTATTTGAAAGATATGGGTCTGTGAAGTTTGGTTTTTGGCTTTTTATTTTGTGTATAAAATGAACTCTATGTATTCTTTTTTGTGCAAATTCATTTTTTATTTTTATTTACATTATTATCTGCAAACTTTCATATACAGAATTTCTTCATTTGATGAATAAATAATAAAGAATTAAATAGGTGTCAAAAATGCATAAATAATGAATAAAAGAATTGGATTTTTATTCTATTGCTGTCCCTTATCTCCCCCTACTTTATTCCTTGTCGACCAACTCAATTTTTTACTTGGTCTCGGGGTTTATGGATTTTCACTCTATTCCTTTTTCTTTTCTTCTCTTTATTCTATAATTTTGGCATTAAAAAGCTTATTTTATACATAATAAATACAACAAATAATGAATACTAGTATGCACAAATTGATGCTATTTACATGCATTAATTACGGTTTTTAAGGCCAAGATGATAAAATAAAGATGATGAAATGGATATTCATCACCCCCATATTTTCCTTTGTTAGTCCCTAGCAAAAACTTATGCAATAAGTGCAAAAAGAATGAAGAAGAAAATAAAAAGAAAGAATAAATGGAATTGATTTCAATAATTAAACTTATCTGTACAAAGTCAAAGTTTGGAGCTCAGGTTAGACATTGATGTGAGAATGTGTGTGGAACCTGGTCGAGAACCAACTTTAAAGCACAACAACCTTCGAGAGCCACAGAACTTGGTTCAAACCACCTCAATAGCTAGGTCAGAACTAGCCTACATCATACGCAAAACCTTATGACTATGAAGCTGACTTGTACAGTGTGAGTGATAATGGCTCTCTCCAACTGAAATGATAAAGGAACTGACTTCTCCAGAATGCCAACTTGATGATTTTCCAATCCAGCACTCTGTCCTCGAGGAGCAGGGTATTATCTTCTAAGTTCAAGTGACATCTAACTCAAGTGGAGGAGGTGAAGAAAAGAATGGACCAGCAAATCCAACCCCTCACCACTCCAACTGAGCTGAGCCAAGTGAAAGGTGCAAGTGTCCAAGTTTGGTCACGACCGACAAGAGTCATGCGTGCGTCTCGAAAAGTTCTAGTTAATCAGTTGAGGTGACTTGAACCTAGCCCTGAGTCTCAAAGAATTAAGTCCCAATAGACCTGAAGTATCTTAAATCTAGTTCCCATAAGGTTCCAATGCAGTTAGGTGCAGTAAGGTCCAACCAAGCTCCAATCTTCGACTTTATTGGACTTTAGTTCAATCATCAAGCTCAATTGAAAATAATATGAATGCTATGCAAATGTTATGTACAATGATGCAAAAAATTGATTCAATTTTTTCAAAGAGAAATTTTTACACAACGAATTTAGCAAATAAAAAGAATTTTGGCACAAGAAGTAAAATATGTACAACTATTTACGCATGCATGCTTCTTTTTATTTTAATTGAGAATTTTAAAGAATCTACATGTTTCTAACAGGTTATTTTTTATTTAGGTGTATGCAATTGATAAAGAATTTTATTTATTTGCAATTATATACACATTATATTCCTATTTTAATGATTCCTTTATTCCTCAAACTTATTTGAACACAATTTTCAAGATTATAGTAAAAAAAATAATTTTTGCAAATATTTACAAACATTTGAAAGCCATTTTTCCAAGATGATTCAAATAATATATATATATATATATATATCTTTTTACAAATATTTTCGAAATCATTTGCAAATAGTTTTTCAAAACTTTTATTTCACACAAAGAAAAGAATTTTTGTAAATCAAATTATTTTACAAAGGTTGAAAATATCTCACAAAAATTATCCAAACGGTTCACATCATTTTTCAAATCATTTTGCAAAAGTATTTTTAACCTGATTTATTAATCACTATATATAAAAAGAATTTAAGGAATAAGAAGCATTATTAATTAGTTTTTAATGAATTGTATAGTATTTTTAGTCATATTTATTACTAATAGTACGAGTTATGGCTAAAGTATATATAGGGTATAAACGACCACCCTATACTTAGCATGAGCTATGTCCTCATAGATCGAAAAGAAAAAGAGAAGACATAACTTGTACTGAGTATTGAAAAGCCTATACCACAACGATTGAATAAGGAATGAAATAATAAATGAATCAGAAGTTGTCCTTTTGTCCTATATCTAGGATCAAATAATCCTAAGTATAGCTGACTATTCACAATGCAGGGGGGTTAAGGATGGGAATAAACAGATCACAGCTCGGAAAAATACAGGTTCAATGGGGCTTCAAAACCCTAAATAATCTATATTTTTTCATGTTCTTTGAATTTAGCGAGTACAAGTGCTAGCTAACACATGTCCTAGAGAGCACTTGGCTAGGACTTGACTAACACATGTGTTCGCCCACTTTTAATGGCAAGCACATGTCCTCGCCAATATAAGCTAACGAGTAGGGTTTTAACAAGCACAAATTTGGCGAGCACATGTGCTCACCAATTAACTTGGAGAGCACTTGGAAAACACTTTGAGAGCACCTGGGAAGGATATTTGTGCTCGCTAAAAGTGCTTTTTTCTTATAATATTGTTAAATTTAAAGATGAAATATTTGAACATTACCTTTGTTGTATACGCAAATGTAACTTTTTTTATGGATGGATATTATTTTAATGTGAAATATTTGTATGTGCATAAAAATACTTCTAAAATCAGATTTGCAATTGATATCGACACTTGACTTCTTTTGTATCGTGACACTTTTGCTTGTGATATTTGTAATGATCATCATATTTATAATTATTCCTGAAACATTTATAAATTTAAAAGAATCTTGTTAGCTATTCGAATTACTTTTGTAAGTTAATACTATATGATAGGTATAAATAATTTTCATTTTTCTTGATAACATGCAAATTTATCGAAGATATTTTATCGAGTTTAATGTTTGGAATATAGTCGTAGTCCTTTAGTAGATCCAACATTTATCGATTAGTAAAAAACATGTGATGTGATGACGACAATATATGATGATGTGATACTTTTGTTACACCCCTAAATTTTGGCATTCTATAAGAGTGTCAAAAGTGTACTCAATATTATTATTATTCAAAAGAACCATCTCGACACGAGCTTTTCAAATGAGTAAAAAAATACTCAGATTCCGAGTCTGGATGTGGAAGATATGGACTTTTTAGTGAAAAAAATAGATTCAAATGGGGATAAAGTGGGTTACGAGATTAAGGGTTTTCTATACGAATTTGGGAGGATTAGAAGTGTTTTTGACATTATGGATCATATATCCACTGCCATAAGATCCTCATTCATTCTCCCTCTCCCTAAGTTATCTCATATCCCTCTATTTTCTTTTTCAGAGAACCAAAGAGAGAATGAAGGTGTTAGCGCCATCGGGAATGTGTGAAGCCTCAAAGCTCTACGACATGATAGGGAAGCGAAGCATCATCACAAAGTGAAGATGCTTTTTCAACCAGATTCGTGATCTGGTAGATCGGGTGTGTGGATCAAAAGCGCGAGATTCTCGTGCATAGGTTACAACAACATACCTCTCATTTATTTCGTCCATTTTTCGGACTTGATCGCGTCATGCTTGGTGGAATATGGAATATGGATTTAGCATTGGTTTTTAGGATAGTTGATTTATTTTTGGATTGGAATTTTGTTGACTCCCGTTTTAAGAGGCACTCAGTCCAAATATTGTTTGTGGGTTTAGAAAAGATCGAATTGCTATCATTTTCCAAGGTAAACAAAAAGGTTAAAAGAAAACGGAGAAGGGATATGACAAATAGATGCAACTCAAGTAGGAATGAAAACGAACATGAATACTTCGTATCCGGTCCGCTATCGTGTCCGTCTTATACATATTTTGACATCCGTATCTATATATCCATTTTAGTACATAAATATAGGCATATATTTATTTCTAACTATGAGTAACAATATTTATGTGTGTATTCACCATTGTTGATATAATTGTTATGAAATGAGTATATTTGGTATATTTGTTTGATGTGTAAACCTTTGTAAATATGCATATTTTGGTTAATCTATTAAATATTTTTTTTATTATTTGTATCTGATTTGTATTTATTTCATATTATTATTTTAAGGTAAAAAAATGGTATTCGTCAATATTCGTATATGCATTCGTATTCGTGTTTTGAAATGGATAAGGATATGATAATACCTATATTTGTATATGTACCTGACCATTTTCGTACATTATCTCATGCCAGGCTTGAATTGGGGCCTAACTACTTGTCGTTAGACCTCGTTTTACCCATTTTGTTACTTGAATTTGATGTTATCAGTAATGTTTTGAAAATCGAACCGGATCGGCCGAGGCTATGAGCCGAGCCTAGATCGGCCCTGTTAACCAAATCGGTTTTGAACTCATGACAATGTCAATTATTATCAATATCAATATGTAAATTAATACCACTTGTTGACAACCGGAAGAACGAGCTTAGGAGCCATGCCATCTCCATAAATTAAAATTTAAATCATAAAATATTCCAATACTATGTCTCCTATCCAACCCCAATGCATTGGACATCAACAGTAAGCACTACAAGAAAAATGACCTAAGGCAACGAATAATTTAATATTCGTTGCTATATCTTCCGTAGTTAAATATATAATAACGAATATTATTCGCTGCTTACTTCTTTAAATTCGCAATTGCTATATTCCTCACAACGAATAATATAACAACAATTACTCGTTGTCATTTTCTTCTAATCGTTGTTAAATTTGGCAACAATTAGTGTGAATTTTAACGAATAATTTCATGAAAAAATCGCCGTTATATAGACCTTTAACAACGAATATGATATGTGTTGCTAATCACAAGTATAAAAGATGATTTGGCAACGAATAATATTCATTGTTATATCTTTAACATCGGAAGATATGGCAACGAATATTCAAATTATTCGTTGGCTTAGGTCCAGTTTCCTGTAGTGAAGACAAACACTGTAGCGAAATTATTTAGTAGTAGTGACTGTGTTTTTCAAGCTTCCTCAATCATACGTACACTAGATAGGGTGTGTTACCTTTTGTGTAGACCTTTTGCTTCACTTTATAGTTTTTATTTCTTTGAGAGATAGTTTAGACAGATGTACTTTTTAAGAGCATAATGTTACAACTTTACGTATATGCATGATATATCTCTTTTGGACATGAATTTTATTTCAGATATGATTAATGAAAATGAATGGAGTTTCTTCATTTCCTATTGTTATTCTCGTATTATTTTATATTTAAATGTTCATCTAATGCGCACAAGATGAGTTTACCGAATATCGAAGATCTCGAAGTGTTGAACGTTGGTGTTTGGCTCTGTGATGTTCAAGAGGGTAGTGTTCCACATCCATCATATTAGTTATATTATTCATATATACACTTGGTTAATGTGTGTGTGAATGGCCAGTTGAGACATATACCGATGAAAAAATGAAGTATTAGTGGGTTGAGTTGTGTGATTATATTGTGATTTGATGCAGGTTGAGGAATATGGTGTCGGTAAAAAAAATATGGGGGAGAGGAAGAAACTTATAGGAGAAAGCTAAAAGACAAGGTGAAGTTCAAGAAGAATTCGGTGCTCAAAAAAAGTCTCTCTTCCATATAGAAGGAGAACTATATGATATGTCTGGTGATTTTTCAATAAGAGTTATTTGAGAACAAGACTTCGACACTATACATTTGATGAACGCATAATCAGCTACATTAATTTGATCGAGTTATAGCACGGTCAATTTCGCATCGCTTTAGAACCCGAGCATGTAATATCTCTGCAAGGAGGGTCTTAGTATAAATAAATATATTTAACCCAGAAAGTCTAGGGTCAAACTCAGGGACATGAGCTACCATAATGATCAATCAAAGATTACCACTTAAGTTAAGTGATTACTTATCTACCTAAGTCAACGATGCACAAACAATACGATGCAAGACATTAGTATGAACAGAATGCAATTTTATTTGATTTTGTGTAAGTAAAAATGAACAAAATGCAATGGAGTGACAAGACATTCAAAGACATAAAGATCAACTAGGAGGATTAATTAATTGAGCACTAAGATCCACATTAAGTTCATGCTTGATTAGATCCATAAGAATGAGTTCAAATTCATTCATGGCATACAAATACATTAAATGACATATAACATATCAATTAGAGTGTCCTATATTACATGTAAAATCATTAATTAAATTAAATGGAGTGTCTTGCATTACTTGTCAAATCATTAATTAAATTATGGCATTAGCTAGAGAATCAAATAGGCATCATAATGAAATTGAAATAAACAAAAACAAAGGCCAGAAACTCAAGATATAAGCAAAATGGTATAGGGGCATATATGAATAAAAACATGAGAAATAAATATAAAAAACTTTGCAAATAAGTTCTGTCAGGGCATGGTTGTAAATATAAATAGCTGCAAAACCTTCCCTATAATATTTTCATGTACGCGGGGGCATATATGTAATATTCTGAATTTGACAGGTCCCCCATGTAATTTCTCCAGTGCCCACGTGAGGCACGTGCTTGGGAAGGACCCATTTGCAAATTGGAGAAGCTACATGCATATGGTTGCAAATTTCCAGCCCCCTCACATGCGAAGCATGCATATGGAGGCTTGGAGTGAGGCGTGGACCGGAGCAGGTGTCTCGAGGCCACATGGGTGACCCGAGTAGGTTCGGTTGAGGCTCGAACCCACCGAGTCAGCTGGTCTGGAGCGAAGGGGAAGAGCCTATCTAAGTCGTCCGATAAAGACGATCGGACGGTATCTGTAGCGTGCCTTTATCTCCTCCTCTACCTTCGCGTGGCAATGTGATGGGGCTCCAGCGAGATCTCCTTCACTCCTCTGAGCTTGCTGAGGATCCAGGGACCTCTGTTGACCTCAAGAGAAGGTCGGAGCAGTTTGAAGAACTCCTCAAGCAATCTATCTACAGGAGGGGTGAAGGGCATAAACAAGTCCAAATGGTGCATGCGTGAGGTGAGTGGAGGACTTGAAGTGGGCGTTGAAGGTGGAGGTCCAATGGGTCCTCCATCGTGAAGACAGAGGAAAGGGATCGGCACAGAGAAGGCTCTGGAAGAATGAAGGGTATGAATGATGCCTTCTGCGAGGATCACTGGTCCTTGGTAGAGATGGGAAACTGGTCAGATGCAGATAGAAAGTATTGTGCTTTGCTAGAAAAATCAAAGAAAAATAAACAAAAGTAACAAAGGGCTTACCTTGAGGATTGGCGATTCACGTTGGAGATGGGACTAAGCTTGGGTTGAGCTCTAATTGGAGCTCCGGTCATCGCTCGACCTGTGGAGCCTACATCATTCATGAAGGCTCTATAGCTTGACCGGGGCCAAGGGTCGACACTTGAGATAAGGGTCACCATTGCACATCGCTCCTTCCTCCTCTTTCACAAGAGGAGTAGGATGTCTAGGTCGTCATGCGTGAAAAAGTGGACAAGGCATAATGGAGCTGGAGGAGGTCGATATGAAGGAATGGTCGATGGTTACAGGAGGTGTAATGTCTGGATTTCAATCGTTTATTCGTACAATATGGCTTGGAATGGAGACTTAGGGTTTGGGCGTGGACCATGGAGGTTAGGTCTCGATCGAGGGTGGGGGGCTAACGGTTATTGGATTGGAGGTGTGAGGCAGTTGTGGAATCATGGAGAAGTACGATAGTTACGAGTTGTGACATGAGGGACTGGGGGCGCTTGGAGGTTGACAAAGGAGATCAACTGTTGGATCTAGTGATCCAACGACCAAGGAAGGTACGCGGAGGGAGGACCCGGATGGCCCTAATCGGACGGAACCTGATGGTTGATAACGAGGCAGGAATATGGGGTGAAGATAAGATCTGGAGATCGAATGAGACAACTGAAGAGTCGGTTTAACAGAGGGCCCAGATCGGATCGTGGGAGAAGATCCAATGGTTAAAATGGGGTGCGGATGTTTACAAAGGTCAATGCCAAGTGATTCAACCCGAGGAAGCCACATGGCCCAATACAAAAATAGGAAATAGAAAATTAAGTAAAAATATAAAACAAATATCTACAGGCTTCAAATGAAAAAGTGTAAACCATGAAAGTTGTAGATCTTTTTGAGATCTACAAGTTTTATGTGCACAAAGTCATAATAGGTCATATTTACATACTAATATTTTTGTAAGTGTTTTTAAGGATTTAAAAACACTTACTTTCAACCTCGTTTGAGATTTTTTGTATTTTAAAGTTGTATTTAATTTCAAAACAAATATATACGATATTTATATAATTTGTAAGTAATTTTTAATATTTAAGAAATATAGAAAATAAAGCAGAATAATACAATAATTAGAGTTAGTTATAAATATATGGTTAATTTTTAAAGTTAGTGAATTAGTTAATATTTTATTAAATAATTTAAGTAAGAGGGTTAATAAATAAGAAGATAAATCATGGATTTATCGATATTATATATTACTTATTCTTCGCTAGGAATAATACTTAGTTTAAAGGTTGCATCGGTGTTTAGTTCATTTAACCTCGACTAAAGCTCGTTTAAATCTTTAAGAAATTTTATAGTTTATGGTAATCAGTTGTAACCAGTTAACAACTAATATTTCATGATTTCTGTCCAAACACACATACATATATGCATTCATGCATGTGCTACACGTGTTAAAGTTAATAATTTTAATGAATTTAACACATGTGAACCTACTTGATTCAAGTTTGCTTAGTTTATATAACCAAGTCTAAACTTGTGTTTTCGGTTATATTCGTAACGAATCTAAACTAGCATCCAACTTGCGTTTTTTTTCATGGATAACATGCAAAAAGCTACAAGAGACATAGTTTAAGGTTTTGGTCACTTGGGGAATATCAATAACTATACATTAGAATTTCCCCAGTATCTTCAATTATCTTTCTTTCCAGAGTAGATATTCTTTATTATTCCACAAATATTTAAGCCACTCTTATCCTTCCTATTTAAATAATGATAAGTATTTATACTATGTTTACACTACCTATTTAACAATTATTACCTTTTTACTCTACAATATTTATTTGTATTGGACATTTTAAAAAATATATTAATGAGGAATATAAAGAACTCAATTATCTCAAAAAAGAAAATGAAAAATGATTCTCACAACCAAAAAGGCGCCTAAATTATGACCCAAGCATGACACCTTGACTACCACATATTGTAAAGCCTGGACTAGTTCATGTCTTGGATCCTATATCATAATATCCGACTCACCAAAAGAAAACCAACAGAGTTTGTTTCGTATGAATCGGACTTTGTTTCAAATTGTTATGATTTTCGGAAGAAAGATAAGTAAGAAGACGTAATATGTCATTAATTCTTAATGACTATCATTAAGATAAATTAGATATGATTAAATAAATTAATTATAGATTAAGAACCACTAGTCATCGTCAGCGAACACCAATCAGATATCAGCAAAAGTTAAGCGAAGTCGTAAAAGTTACATCGTAATTGGTAAAGGTTAATCGTGATTAGCGCTAATTAAGCACCATTAGCGAATCTAGTAGCTTATGGAATGTACTAACTTAAGCCTTAAGTTTCTAATAAGCTTTGGCCAAAATCATGGACCACGAAACATGGTTAGCGATTTTCTGAAGCCTATAAATAACCCTCCCTACCCATTCATTCTCTACGATTTCCACTACTATCACTACCTCAGAGGCTAGGGTCGAGAGGCCAGAAGGAAAGTGAGGTGGGAGAAGAAGCGCTAGCGAAGCGCTGTTGAGAGGACGAGAACGAGGAAGACGGTGTGATCCTATCTGGTTGGCTTTGTAATTATGCTCTAACTTGAGCTAGGTTTTTAATTCATCTTTATTTTAAAGCTATTTTTTCGATCCTCTTCCTTTCTAATTATTTTTGTGTTATGGTTCAAGGAGAAATCTGAGCATAGCCCTGATTGGGTGCGGACGGCTAGGCCGTCAGTGAGCATGCATGTTCTTCGTATGACTCACTCACCCTTCGCAAGAGAGTTGTTGATTAAGCAATTTTCATCGATTTTATAGTTGTTTTGGCGGGATAAATCTTTGTAACACTATACTTAGGTGCATGCAGCTAGGCACGCCGGTGAACCCTATGATTCATCATATGCTTCACTCACTTAAGATGTGTGGTGTCTATCGATTCTCCATTGCTTTTAAATCTACTCTATTCTTTATGTTTTGTTGTTGTTTCCTCTCCATGATTTTATAGAGGAAACTCTTTTCATTTTTCTTTTGAAATATATCCCAATATAAGAGAAAACCATGCCAAAATTTTCATAGAAATATGTACCAATATAAGGGGAAACATTGCCAAAATTTTCCTAGAAATGTCACCCCTTATGAAGGGGAAGCTCTGCTAAAATTTTGAGAGATTCGCATTCTTCGTGTTCGTCGTTCGTTCTTTGCATTCTTGGTATTTCTTCGTGTTCTTGATACAAAGGCGAAATTCGATCATTTCAGAAATCGTAGATCACCCTTTCTGAAATTGAATAACGTTAAAGCGATGCATACATGAGAGAGATCTCAATTAGGTAACGAAATTTTGTCTTTTGCTATTGGATTTTCATACGAGATTGCTGAAATTCTTGATTTTATGTTTTTCGCTATGAAGAACCCTAATTTGACTATTTTTAAGAAAATATGGAAACTTACTTTGTGATTCCCACTAAAATAATGGTTAAGCATTGAATTGATGCAGTAACTTGAAAAGTTACGATTTAGGAATTAAAATAAGTATAAATATGAGTATGAATTAATATATATATGTAAGTATATACTCAATGTTGATGAATTTGCAAATCTAAGGCTTAAGGAGGAATTACATTATAGGAATTGATGTGTATTGAAATGGATCCTGAAAAGGATCGATTATTACATTATGAATGCATGTGAGTAGAACTACAGGTCGGGTATGCAACGTATAGGTTCATTAGAAGAACATCCGTATTAGCAGGCCACACCTAGGTGGTACACGGCTGCCTTGTTATGATAAGTGCACACGGAATGAATGATTTGCAACGTGTGGTAATCGACTTCCATTACGAAAGTTGATCAACTGAAGATTTGATCGTGCCATATGGATGCACGGGTGGTTGGATAGCGGATGGGTCACGATAGTATGTATTTAAAGTCGTTAGGTTATGTGCTTAAAGGTTAGCATGTGGTTTTAAGCTACCAAGTCCTCGAGGATTGTGTGCTTCCTTGTTTGATAGATTGAGGATTTAGAACCTTGGATAATAAAAGAAAAGGAAATTGTTCGGGTAGTATTGGAGGATTGGTTGATATGGCGTGTGATGGCATAAGCTCACGAGATCAACGTAATCTCCAATCTCGAAGTGTCCATATCATCGGAGTCCATGAGTAGTGAGGTAGTTCCCTGGACTAATCCCTGATGTGTAGAAGGAATAGGAATTTATATAATGAGAATAAATGAAATTTCACGGTCTAATAGGTTTTGTTAAACTACATTACTTGTTTACTTTTCTCTTCTTCATTACTTAGCACTCGCTAATCTCCATCCTATGATTTCTAAATCCAACAACTATCGGTGAGCCATCACAAGGACCTTAGTCAGCCATCCAACCAACTAGCAATATTAGTTTCCAGTGTGAGGTGGTTAGTAGTTTTTTTGTGCCCTTTACTTTTAGCTTGATGTAGAAGAAAATAGTGGGACAGTTTGCTATTAAGCTTTATTTTGTGAATGGAAATATGTGAGTACTTTATCTATGTAGCATTTTATTGCAATTTATTTCTGAATGTTAGTTATTATTATTAGATAAAGCTATTGATGAGTAACTAGATCTGGTAAATGAGTGGATCTGACGATTTGGAATCGGGGTCGTGATACGTATGACCTCCACAGCATTTACATAGACCATCATGCATTGGGACTTGTTGCATCTCTACATGATGTGAAAATCTGTGATAGCCATCACATCAATTCATAAATTTGATTTTTTTGCAATGATGACATGTATTTGAATCAACATTTTATAAGTAGGGACATGTGTTGTGATATATTCGAATTCACAGAAGGTCTTCATACCAACTTGTTATAGTTTAGTGACGTGCCATACTGTCAATTCTTTTTTATAGCAAGTCATTACCTGTAATATTATTAATTCATTTTGATACCATGTCTTTGAAGACATGCCATATTATTAAGTTCATTTTATAGTATGTCTTTGTGCGACCTACGACCACCACCACAACCTTCTTATTCCGTCCATACGTAACCACCACCATCACCTTCTCTTTCCTCCCACCATTCACCACTATTGCATCACCGTCGGTGATGTCATCGACACACCACCACCACCACTACCGATGCATCTCTACGTATACTGCTACCCACGGTCACTATCTCTATTATCATACCACCACTGTGAACCACCACAACCACCTTTGCATCCGCTCACTTGCATCCATATCCACTGCACACCATAACTGCATCATCGTCATCACATTGTTGAAAAATGGTGTGAAATGTTACTCTTCACTGCTCATATACATATTTTGAATATTTATACCCATAATCGATATACATTCAAAATTTCATACATAATCCTCGATAATTCATAATTACATGGGTAACCCTGAATATTTAGTTCGTCACACCCAAAACCGTCCATCGCATAGGTCCAATAACTCAACTACACATGTGAGTTAATCTAAGCACACCATATCCCAACCAATATTTACTTTTTTTAGTTTTTTAAAATTTTAATTAGTATCCTCCTCTTCATTTTCCATTCCTCCCCTATGCTTTTCCTTCACCTTCGATCCTCTACGCCCCCTCCTCCAACCGTTCTCTGCCCCATCCTCCAATCCCCTCCGTCGCCCCCAGTAGCCTCCTCGTCTAAGCCTCCTCCGCCCCTTCTCCAACCGCCTTCGTCTCCCCCTCCTATTGTCTTCTCCATCTCGATCTTCGATCTCCACCTATAAATAGGGATCCAAACCATAGAAGCATCATATCCGCCATTTCCCATCTACTACTATGAGCTCGGAGACCCGTGAGGTATGCGACAGATACCTGAGTGCATCCTCATCGAGTGAGAAGGAGGAGAGAGTCCGACATGATCAACACTACTGTTCAGTGTATGCTCCACCACGACTAGCCTCCATGCGTTCCTGTCAAGGCAATGACCTGATCAAATTAATCCATTGAGCAATCCTTCCAGGTAGTTATTATTCTTTTGCTTCTTCCTCTCCTTCTTCCTTTGATCATTTATTCCCCTTCTTTATTATGGTCCAATTTGAAGTCCAAATCCACTTGGAACATCACACAACCATTTGCTTTCAAATCCCATCTTCTATTGTGCTACACATCATCATTTGTCACCTTTAACCACACACATTGGCTAGAGCTCTTGCTCCTGTCCTCCATATGCACAGGAGATCCCCCATCCCCACATATCTTCATTATTTCTGCCTAAATCCATGTTGAGGTTTGTACTCGAGACCCTCAATTCATCTATAACCATCAGAGTGTAATCAAAGAATAACAACTAAATCATCTGACCCTCCTTCGAGCACAACCTCCTACGCGATGAGCAAATCTCTCATTGTCTACCATCAAGAATATCAAGCTCCTGGAACCACCTTGACTCGCTTGGCACAGATTAGCCATCCACGAACATCATCACCATCAGCCGATTGGAGCTTTATGTGTCACCGTTTGCACCACTTGGAGAGTTTTTCCATTCATTTCAAGAAAGAAGGAAGAATGCCCCTTGCTTGCCTTTCTTGGGCAATTTGCACATCTATCTAGAAAAATTCCAAAATTTATAGACCAGAAGGATGAGTGACATCAATTATAAATAAAGTGAACTTAAATGGTATATTATTTAAATATTTGGCACATTCTGTCATAGTTAATGTAGAAACTCATAGAAGTTAACATAATGGTATGCCATGTAACAATCAAGCATCATTCGGAATTTCTCATGTAATTAAGAATTGTCGAGGGTTATATATATAAATATAAATGTATATATGAGCGTATGTATCGCTAGAATTTTCAGTTTTTTATTCTCTAAATCCACGTTGCTAAGGTGGTTAAAAAATAAAATCTCGTAGAACAAAAGAACTGAATAAGATCCATGTGACAAATCTCGGTCATCCAATGAAGAACAACCGGCTTGCAATCTTCCCATTTCCAGCTCTCTTGGGTCCCACTTCTACTCTTCTCGAACCTCCATTTTCGACAACACCATCAATCCAAGCAGTATTTACCGCCAAACCCTCTCTCTTCCAACGACCCCGACAAGGGTAGAACCGCCATTTCCCCCAACCCCTGTACAACAAACGCCGCCATCTGACCCCCACACCCTAACAGTTGACAGCTCCGCCACCATCCGCCATCACCGCCGCGATGCTCCGCCGCGCGCTCCTCATAGTCGTCGTCCTCTCTGCCGCCCTCCAGGTCGCCCGGTCACATGAGCACCACGGCGAGGAGGGCGGCGCTGCCTGCGAGATTGACGACGACGTGCGGATCGCTGCCGCGTATCGCCCCGGCGTCGTGACGGTCGACGGCCGCGGAGACGAGTGGGGGGAGGTTGAGGGGATCGAACTCGGGCTGCTTCCGGCGCTCGATCCCGACGAGGATAAGGCCTATGGAGGGGGGAAGATGACAGTGAAGGTGCGCGCGGGGTTTTTATTTATCGCTCGAAGTGATGTTGTAAAGATTGTTATTATGCCGATCGGATTACGGTGTTTCTCTAAGCTGTTTGAATTGCTTCGCTTGAAATTCGAACGGATTGAATGTTATTGTATTACTGAGTATCAATTTCGATCTCGTTTTGCGGAGATTGAAAATCGATTTATAGGGGAAATATAATATCATTAATATTTCTGGAAATTCTAGGAAAAATGTTCTTGTCGTTCTTAAATCAAAGACTTGATAGCTGTAGACAGGGAGTATTTAGGAGGTTTTTATCAGTACTGCATCTTACAAGTTTGATAACAAGAACAGTATAATATAGATAGCATAGGATTACGAATACTGATCCGCTGTTACTAAAATGAATTATATATCAGATAGTAATTCATAGATTATGGAAATGAAATAAGAACGGAGATTAAATCTAAAAGAAAAATAGTAGTGCGATAATGTCATTATGGGATAACTGTCGAGATAATTATGTAGTCGGTGTATCGTTTATTCTATTTTTATTTTCCTAATAACCTCTTATGTAATTTACCCATGAGTCCTCTCTATATAAGAGAGCGTAGGGTTTTATGGAATAAATAGATTACTGTTTTCCACCAACATGATATTAGAGTCAAAACCCTAACCCTTCCCACCGCCGCCCCCTCTCTTTCCTTCTCGACGCTGCCGCCGCCCCCTCCCCTCTCTTTCTCCCTCGGCACCGCCCCCTCCCCTCCTTCTCCCACCGTCGGAGACCTCCCTCCACCGTCGGGCCCTCCCTCTACCACCGGGCCCTCCCTCTACCGTCGGGACCCTCCCTCCACCATCGAGGACCTCCACCGTCGGGCCCCCTCCAACGCCGGCGCCTACTCTTCCGCCGGCCTCTCTCTTTCCATGGATTTGAGTGTGTAACGTCTACATATGCACTCAAATCCTATACAGTTTATGTAGACAATTCCCTTTTGATCTACGGATCCTAGTTCTTCGTCTTCAGCAACATGTCAGAAAACAAAGTCGATATGCCCTCCATAGGCACGTTCAAAGGTCCCGTGCCAATAGTCAAGATAGATGGGACGAATTATGAGCTATGGATGATGCAGTTCATGAGCCTCATGAAGTCGAACGGTAAGAAGCACATTCTTACCGAGGAAGAATCAACAGCGGAGACTGGGATCTATGCCTCCTGGGAGGCTGATGATTCATATGCCAAGGTCTGGCTCTTAGGCACGTTGTCGATGGAGATTGCAAATGATGTTCTCCATCAACCCACCGCTAAGGCGATGTGGGACATCCTGCGGCCACTTATTCGCATGTGCGAAATGAGACGAAGATGTTACAACTCCAACATGACATATTTACCATGAAACATAATGGCCGGCCACTACATTCCTTGTATAATCCCTACGGGGGATGTTTGAGAAACTCTATAGTACTATACCTCTCACGGCCACCCCTGAGCAGAAGAAGACTTTCCGGAATGTTACCATGGTGGGGATACTTCTCACGGCTCTTGATCCTAAATATGATGCTGCCCGATCACATATATTTGCCGATATTACCATTCCTCCTATGGAGGAAGTTTACCGGAGGCTTTGTCGCATCTTTGTCTCTTCCAGTACTTCTACTCCACCACTTTCGGCGATGGTTATGTCGCGAGGGAGAGGTGGTCAGTCTTCATTCCGTGGACGTGGACCTCGTGGTTGAGGTGGTCGTTTTCACCAACCATGCACTTTTTGCCATCGCACAGGTCACTCTGAGGATACATGCTATTCTAAGCATGGGTTCCTAGCATCGGTGCGCGTAGCCGAGCATGTTGCATCTCCGTCATCATCCACTTTAGATCACAGGGTTGAGGAGCTCGTGGCGCGATCGCGCAATATTATGCCTCCAACATCGACAAATTCTCCAAAAGGTTCTTCAGATATTGCTGCTTCAACATCTGCCATTACTTCTGCCTCTGCTAGCACCTCAGGTAGTGCTTCTGCTTTTACATCCTGTCATAATATCTCCGATTGGATTATGGACTCCGGCGCAACACATCATCTTCGCCGCGACAGAGATAGTCTTGAGTCATACAGAGACATTCCACCAGGACGATCAGTGATCATTGCTGATGGGACTCATTCCCCCATCGCTGGAAAGGTGGAGATTACCTTGTCACCTTCCATGCATTTACAGAATGGTCTGCATGCCCCTGATTTTTCCATGAATCTACTGTCTATTAGTCAGATTACAAAGGATTTGCACTGTCGCGCTATATTTGATGCATCTTCTCTTATATTTCATGACATACTAAAGGGCATGGTGATTGGCTGTGGCTCTGAGTAGGATGGTCTCTATCGTCTGGTCTGAAATTCGTATGCTGGCGTCTCCTCCTACTCAGTCGGATCAGTCTCTCCGTACGCCTGGCATCTACGCTTTGGTCACCTCCCGCTTCAGAAGATGAGTCATCTCTTACCTCAGATTTCTCCAAGTTCTTCTTTTCGGTGTGAAGCCTGTCAGTTGGGAAAGCACCATCGAGCTAGCTTCCCTAATCGTCAGTGTCGGAGCAGTAGCTCTCCGTTTGAATTATTTCATGTTGATATTTGGGGTCCGAGTCGTGTTCCTAATCATCAGGGACATATGTTTTATCTTGTAGTAATTGATGACTTCTCTCGTGTGTCGTGGGTATTTCTATTAAAGAACAAATCTGAAGCAGGAATGTTATTAGAAATCTTATAATTGAAGTGCAGAATGTTTTTTCCCTTCATGTCAAATATGTTCGTACGGACAATGTGTTGGAATTTTGCACTCGCTTTCTCTCCCATTTCTTTTTGTCAAGAGGTATTATTCATTAAACCACATGTGCTTAGACATCTCAACAGAATGGAGTTGTAGAGAGGAAACATCGCCGTTTTCTGATATTACTCGATCCCTGCTTATCCAGAGTTGTGCGCCTATTTCTTTTTGGGAGGATGCTGTTCTTACAGCTTGTTACCTTGTGAGTCGTATTCCATCCTCGGTACTTGGTGAGAAAATTCCTCATTCTGTTATTTTTTTTTGAATAAGAATTTCTGTTATTTTTCTAGACAATGAATTATTTTATCTTACCCCTCGTGTCTTTGGTGCTGTTGCTTTTGTTCACCAGTTGTCTCCATGACTTGACAAACTCTCACCTAGAGCTGTCAAGTGTGTTTTTGTGTGCTACTCTCGAACTCAGAAGGGTTACTGTTGTTGATCCTGTAAACAGGAAATATTTCGTTAGTGCTGATGTTACATTTTTTGAGTCAGTTATGTACTCCACATTTACAGGTGACAGGTTGGCCTCCTCTACATCTAATGATAACGTCTATGTTCCTCCTTCTCCTAGTCTGAGTCCACCTCCGTCCATTCCTGTCCCGGTTGTCATGCTAACGTCATCCCCATCACCAGCACCACCACACCCACCTATCCTGTCATTACCTAAATACTATACATGTCGGTCAAGTCCTGCTCCGGCTGCACGTCAATCATCCAACACGCCTCAGGTATGTTCATATGTTATTACTAACGATGGGTCGGATAGAGTGCATGTGCATGATTCTTCTTTGCAGGAGGTAGGTGCACCGACGAGTACAGTGGATGATGGTCTTGATGTCCCTATTGCTATTCGGAAGCAGAAACGTACTTGTGCATCATATCTCCTTGCTTTCCAGGTTTCCTTTCATCGTGTCACAGGGGACTTCCAGAGATTTGCTGTGGCTTTGTCTTCCGTAGAGATACCACGGAATTATTAAGATGCTATGAAGAGTGACTGCTGGCGGTTGGCTATGGAAGAAGAAATGGCCGCGTTACAGTCACGAGGTACATAGAGCTTGGTTTCCGCTCCCTCAGGCGCATCTATTGTTAGGTGCAAATGGGTATTCTCAGTAAAGTACCACGCAGATGGGAGCCTTGATCGATACAAGGCAAGGCTAGTGGTGAGAGACTTCACCCAAACATATGGTGTGGATTATATAGATACATTCTCTCCAGTGGCCCGTCACTCTACTCTTTGCATTCTTCTGTCTGTTGCTGTGGTACGTGACTGGTCCATATTTCAACTTGATGTCAAGAATGCATTCTTGTATGGTGATTTGCAGGAAGAAGTCTACATGCAGCAACCACCGGGGTTTGCTGCTGATGGGAAAAATCATATGGTGTGTATGAAGGATATGAGGAATCCTTAAGCGCATCACGGAAGTATCATGATCGCATCTTATGCGATCGGAGCGGCTAGTCGCTAGGTGCAGCGGAATTTAAAATTTTAAATCATGAGATGAAACCACATGATTACAAGAACATTTCTTGGATCGTTTCATCTAACCACAAAGTATTAGAAATACCTCTTCAAGCGTGGTTGCGATTATTAGATCTCTAAAGCAAGAGATCCTCCTGACTCAAGTCCGATCTACGAAGATGGCAATTGCGGGCGCGGTGATGAGACGCTGCTTCCCGCAATCTTCGATGAAGATCCAAGCCTTGAATCTCCTGATTTCGTCCAACGAAATCCGACGTCTCCTTCTAGAGCAAGAAGCCTCAAAGAAGATGGAGATCCACTAGCAATCGAAGCCACAGTACGACGACGTAAATACGATTGCTATTCCCTAGAAAACACAAGGTGGACGGCCACCTTTAGAGAGAGAGAGATGGAGAGAATGAGAAATTAGAGAGAGAGAGAGAGTGACGTGCACAATGTGTCCCTTGAAGAGGCTAGGGTTGCCCTCTTTATTTACTAGTTTTTGAGTCCATGGATCACAATCAATGACATACACAAAATCAATGGTTAGATTGATATGTGTGTTTAGTCAATGGCCGTGATCATTGTTGTTCAAAAAGAACAACATATTAATTTATATTAAATTAAATATATGTTGCGTTATCATCAACATAATTTAATTCAATAAAATCAATTATCAAGATAATATGATAATAATTAAAAAAGAGGATAATAATCCACCTAAAGCATGGAGCGTCACCCATGATCAATTCAAGGGTGACGCCACCTCATTTGGTGGTTAATTATCCAATTTTTTGTCTCATTATCTCTTATTTATTTGCAACAACATTTATTGCAAAATTATCCACTAAATTAATTCCAAATTAATTTGTGAATATTTCAAACATGCCATTGAAAATATGTGAATCATATTCACAACCCAAACTAAATTGTAAATTACATTTTCAATTAATTGCTTAATGTGAATCCAATTCACATTAATAATTAACAAATGCTATTTACAAAGGTGCTCTCTCTAATATATTATAAATCACATTTATAATATATACACAGATATTATGGATAGTACTATCCACAACCTATATTTCCTTGATAATTAAATCCCATTTAATTATATGAATACTATTCATATTATTCATGATAATTAAATCTCATTTAATTATCAATATCTTGTTGCTTGGATACTGAATTCATCAAAGGAATTATTCTTGAACTCCTTCAGAAATAATGTGCTTTCTCCGCAGATACTTGGATATAAGGACAATGCGATTGTATTGTTCCACGTATAGTGACTTGGATGTTGAGATCTCATCTCAAATCCAGATCTCACGGACCTCCCACAGATGCTTGATTAAATCAAGATTGCAAATTTAATCTTCTCATTGCATCTGAATCTCATTCAGACCAATGTCCAACACTTGGACCAAGATCAGATTGCTTCTCTACTGAGAGGAGCCACTAAAATACAAACCTGTTTCATCACTCCTTCGGAATGGAAGCGTCATGGTTATACAATCGTTTATGATAACATCACCCTCAGGTATTCTCAATACCTGTACATCCTGCATACTGAAAGACCTATGATCAACCTGAAGATGTAGATCAATTTTACACTGTCTTCTTCATGATTTAATCACTAAGTTTCTCAATCTTGGTCATTGGGAATCGGTATCGATCATATGCTTTCCCAAAGCATATATCATACCATCAAATTCTTGTCATGTTTCCAAAGCACGACGACCATGCATGGAATTTGATCTGTCCCAATACCTCATGAGTGAGCTCATGTCTTCCAGTTCATAAGTGAACCTGTATGATTCCTTTGAGAGATCGTATTACTCATATGCCCTTACATGCACACCAGCTCGTCGGTTTATAGACCTTGGTTAGGTCATCAACCTATTGTTCTGCCAAATGTACACACTCAGATATATAGTAACACATCTATCTCTGGTCAGAGGATGTGTGCCTATGCTGTGACAGTATTCAACATAGGACTTAGGTTATCTCGTTCTCGCTAAGTCAACCCTTTGACCTAACTAATCTGACACCTCTGAATCACTATTCTCATGCAGAGGACCTGCATCAAGAGGTCGGTCAGATATCAACCTCTGTGAGAAAGGATTGCCATCTCCTACTCAGGCTGGAGATCATCTCTTAATAATCATTTGACGGTGATTGATGAGTCCTCTAACTCCTTAGATATTCATCCAAACACCAGCCTCTATGATTCATTTAATGAATCAACAGCTATATGATCATTAAGATGGCCATGGTACATAACCCTAATTGTACAGAGGGACCTTGTAATGCATTCATTCATTTAGTTTCAGAAAGGGAGTGGAACATCAATTTATTGATAAAACATATATATTACAATAACATTTATTGTAAGAATGGTTCGCTCGGGGATCACATGTCCAACATTGTAGACTTCACAAGGCGAATATGGCCTTCAGCATAGCCCAAAGGCGTAGTTTCAGAAGCTTTCCCATCTAATTGAATGATAGGGATTCAAAAGATCAAATACTGATTACTCGTTCATTCAGAAGACTTCTAGAGATACGGTTGTCATCATGGTATATGTTGATGATATTCTGGTTATATGAGATGATGCTCAGGGGATAGAGATGGCAAAAGCATTCTTGGGTCGTCAGTTTGTTATGAAGGATTTTGGTACCCTATGATACTTTCTGGGGCTGGAGTTTGCCAGAAATGCACATGGTCTTGTGATGACCCAAAGGAAATATATTACAGATTTGCTGGTTGAAACATGCATGGTTGGATGTAGACCATCGAGTACTCCTATGGACCTAAGTATGAAATTATATGACTGACACTGAGGAGGTTGACAGGAGAAGATATAGAGAAATGGTGGGTAAGCTTCTTTACATCACTATAACTCGACCTGATATTGCCTTTGTAGTAAGTCGAGTGAGCCAGTTCATGGAACAACCAAGACAGATACATATGGATACCATATATGTGATACTAAGGTATCTAAAGTCTTCTCCAATCTCAGGATTGCTGTTTAGAAAGGACACAGATTTATCTATTTTGGCATGTGCGAATGCAGACTATGCAGGATGCCCTAAGGATCGAAAGTCTACTTCAGGCTTTGCAGTTTTTGTGGGCAGCTCTTTGGTTTCTTGGAAAAGTAAGAAACAAACTGTTGTGGCTATATCTAGTGCTGAATCTGAATATAGGATCATGGTACAAGCAAGCACGGAGATAATGTGGGTTCGAGCTGTAATAGAAGACTTGCATATAGATGTACCTCTACCCATGCAACTACAATGTGACAATCAAGCTGCTTTGTTTATTGCCAATAATCCAGCCTTTCATGAAAGAACAAAACATATTAAGGTAGACTGCCACTACACTAGAGATATGATCCAAAAGGGCCTGATTTCTACTTCACATGTTAGTTCAGGGGAGCAGACTGCCGACATCTTCACCAAGCCATTGCTCAGGGGACCGTTCCAGAGATGTTCTTCCGAGCTGAGCATGATTGATATCTATGCTCCATCTTGAGGGGGAGTGTGGAGATAATTATGTAGTCGGTGTATCGTTTATACTATTTTTATTTTCCTGATAACCTCTTATGTAATTTACCCATGGTTCCTCTCTATATAAGAGAGCTTAAGGTTCTATGGAATAAATAGATTACTCTTTTCCACCGACAATAACCTCGTCAATATTCATAAATTTCGAAGTTCCACAACTTTCCCTAAATTTGGGAATATAATAACAAGACATCTGCAATAGAGGGCGATATGTCAGCGATGTATAAATGATGTATCTGCGACACAGATATTATACCGATGATATAATAATCTCTATACCATCCCTTCTGTTCTCTAACATACTCCAACTAGTAGTCTATGGACAAACAAATAGAAGAAGTTTTTTCCAAGAGGACAGAATTCGTTAGAACCAATCTTGCCCCCTCGAATGACACGTCACCTTCCATCCATTCAACTTCCTCACTTCGTCTTTAGTAAGGTGTCTCACTCATTCTTACCCATTCTTACATCAGACAAGAGGATGCCTGGGTGTACCGGGTATAGGAAAGGAAGCTCATGAATTTGCATCCCCAACAATGGAGTACTATTGGGGTTTGACTTCACTGATTCGTGAATTTTCTATATATTAGGAGCATAGTGTAACATCCCGGACTTGGGTCCCCGGTTTGTTAACGAGGAAAATTGGTCCTAACAACTTGTTGATTTCGGGCCCGAATGAACTCGTTGACAACCACCAAAAATGCTCTTAAGCCCAAATTGTCAAGTAGTAATCCCCACCACTTATACCCCACACCCATACTTTGTGAGTTTTAGATGTGCGATTATGTTTGAAGTTGGGTTGTTTCAACTTCCTCCACTTTTATTTGTAACATCTTTGTTGAGATACTTATATTTGTGTTTTTCTGTTTATCCAGTTTATTTTATGTAATTTTCCCTTAGAGATTTTCTCCTATATAAGAGAGCACTAGGGTTATGAGGAATACAACTTTTCTCTTCACGTCTTTCCATATAGTATCAGAGCGACGGTCCTAGATGGGAGCCGTGCCTTTAAGCCCCACCTCCACCAAAAGCCGCATCGCACCTCCCCTGCACGCTTCCCATGCCGAACGCGCCTCCCGCGGCACCTGCGGCACCTGTGCTGCCCGCACAACCATCAAGTGCGCCGCCTGTGCTCCACCAGCACCCCTACAGCCCGCCTTTTAGCCGCAGCCGTCTCGGGTTGCTCCTTGTTGCCTCATTCTCCTTACTCTTGGATTTCTAGGGTGTTGCATGACTATCTAAAATACCCTAGTCACCAAAAGGATTCACCAAAGAATGGAAGAGGTTGTGGTATGAGTTTACACCCACAATCATCTTCCCATATGTCCATGTAGACATTATTCTTACAGTTTGCAACACCAGTCTTAAAGATTGTTGTCATCATGTCAGACAACAAAACAGATTTTACATCCCTGGGTGCCTTTAAAAGTCCAGCACCCATTGTGAAGATGGATGAAACGAATTATGAACTATAGGCCATGTGGTTCATTAGTCTAATGCAATATAGTGGCAAGAAGCATATCCTCACACATGAGCCTGTTGACAAGATCGAGGTTAACACTTCATGGGAGGCAGGCGATGCTTATGCACGTGTATGGTTTTCTGGAACAATACCTATAGAGATAGTCAATGACATATTGAGTCAGCCCACAACGAAGGCTATGTGGGACATTCTTGTCGCTATATACTCTCTGACGAAGAACGAGTCGAAGATTCTGCAACTTTAGCATGACATCTTCACGTCGAAGCAGAATGGTCGTCCTCTCCATACCCGTTACACTTCTCTAAGGGGTATGTTTGAGAAGTTACATGGTTACATTCCCTTGACTGCTACACAAGAGCAACTCAAAGATATATAGGGATTCAATAATGACAGGAGTTTTCCTAGCGGCTCTCGACCCTGAGTATGTTGCGGCTGGAGCATAGATTCTTACTGACACCACCATACCTCCAATGGATGAGGCATGTCGCAGGCTGAGTAGTCTCTCCATATCTTCTGGTGGGATTTAGCTGTCTCAGACATCCTCAGTCATGATGGCATCTCGTGGTAGAAGGAGCTCTGCACAGTTTCGTGGTCGAGGTGGCTGTGTCAGGGGAGGGGGTAGTCAACCCCCTCACCAGCCTTGTACTCATTGTCACAAGCCAGGTCACTTTGAGGAAACATGCTATTCCAAGCATGGGTTCCCATCTTCAACACATGTGGCAGAACATATCCAACAAGATGGCAATTCCACACTTGCATCTGATTAGAGATTTGACGAACTTGTGGCGAGGCTCAGGGAGGTTATGCCTACTCCTCGGTTAACTAGCCGTCCTTCAGGATCCTCAAAGGTAGCTGCCTCTGCATCAACATCTACATCAGGTATAAAATGTCTTTACTAGTTGTTACATGGCATATTTATCAGAATAGATCATGGATTTAGGAGCATCCCATCATCTCTGTGGTGACAGAGGTCAATTTAGTGCTTTCAATCCAACCCAACCTGGATGATCTGTTGTGATAGCAGATGAGACACACTCTCCCATTACTGGTTAGGAGGAGGTGCAATTAACTCATGCAGTGATGCTTCAGAATGTTCTTTATGCTCCTGAGTTTTCTATGGATTTACTATCAATTAGTCAAATCACCAAGGATTTACATTGTTGTGCTATTTTTGATCCGTCTGCTCTTGTGTTTCAGGACATTCTCACGGGCAAGGTGATTGGATTTGGCAGTGAGCAAGGAGGTCTCTACAGATTGGTGCCTCTTCTCTTTGCATTGGGTCTGCATCTCCCTATATACGACATCTTCGTTTTGGTCATCTTCCTTTGCAAAAGCTGTGTCACGTTCTTCCACAGATTTCTCCTCGCTCTACCTTTCAGTGCGAGGCCTGCCAGCTTGGGAAGTATCATCGGTCCACTTTCCAGAGTCGTTAGGATTGGAGTAGTCATAGTCTATTTGGGTTAATTCATTTTGATATTTGGGGTCCTAGTCGTGTCCCAGATCTTCAGAGGTATAGATTTTATCTTGTTGCAGTTGATGAGTTTTCAAGATTGTTGTGGGTCGTTCTTCTCAAAAACAAGTACGATGTTGGTCATGTTATTCAGTCTTTCGTTAATGAAATAAGAAACATTTTTTCAGAAAAAATCAAGTTTATATATTCAGACAATGCCCTAGAATTTTTAGTACTCAACTTGTCCAATTTCTTGCGTCCCATGGTATTGTACATCAAACATCTTGTACGTATACTTCCCAATAGAATGGGGTGGCTGAACGAAAACACCGCCATCTTCTGGATGTTACCAGGACTCTTTTTATTCAGAGCCGTGCTCCTCATTCGTACCGAGAAGATGCGGTTCTAACTGCTTGTTACCTGGTAAATCGTATGCCCTCTTCGGTTTAAGGGGAAAAGATCTCGTTCTTGATTACAGTTCTCGAGACGGATCTTTCCTCACTCATGCATCGTGTCTTCGATTCAGTGGCTTTTGTTCATTAGATGTCCGATGGTCTTGACAAGCTCTCTCCTAGAGCTGTCAAATGTGTGTTTGTTGGGTACTGCAAGACCCAAAAGGGATATCGTTGCTTTGACCCTGTTCGACGAAGGTATTGCGTTAGTATAAATGTCACCTTTTTTTAGTCTATTATGTATTTTTCCCCTACATGTGACAAGCTCATTTCTTCATAGGATGGAGAAGAGGTCTATATGCCTCTACCTTCGATCTCTACTACACCTTCATCGCCACTACCACTACCACGACCCGTGTTCAGAGAAACGACCGAGTAAGCCGCATACTCGGCCGCATACTCGTACTCGGTAGCCTTGCCGCTCCGAGTATGATGAAACGGCCATGTATGCGGGTTGACCCGCATACTCGGTCGAGTATACCCCCTATGCGGCCGCATACTCGGCCGTTTTTCTGATAGAACTTTTTTATTCAATCTAAAATTAAATAACCCCACCCACATAAACCGCATACTCCCCGCATAAAACCGCATACTTCCCGCATAAAACCGCATACGCTCCCACATAAAACCGCATACTCCCCGCATACTCTCTCGACTGAGAACATTACCATAATATTAAATATTTATTTATATTTTTAATAATAAAAAATATTAAACTGCATAAAACCGCATACTCCCCGCATACTCTCCCGTATACCGCATACTCTCTATGCAGTGACCCTTCCGACTGAATACCGCATAACGCCTTCCTGAGCATTAACCACGACCACCAACTCCTCCACCACCACCTACCATACCTACTTTCTTTCCTCAGGTTTACTAACATCGACCTCGTGCTCATGTGCCTCGTCCATCATCCAACATACCTAATATATGTTCTGAGCATTTGAGTTCTTCTAATGGCACTGGTGATTTGTATGTACAGCTTGAGGTGCAGGATGTCCAGGATGCTACATCTTCTGCGAGTACTGAGGACCTGGATGTACTTATTGCTCTACGGATGTAGAGGAGTGCATACAATATGCATCCTCTTGCTTCCCATGTTACATTGGACCGTCTATTCGAGGATTTTCAGAGGTTTGTTGTGGGACTGTCAGCCGTGGAGATACCACGATCCTATCAGGAGGCGTTGCAGAGTAGTCAGTGGCGTCTGGCGATGGGGGAGGAGATGACAACTTTACGGTCTCGAGGTACATGGAGTGTTGTACATGCTCCTCCATGTGCGTCTGTCGTTGGCAGCAAGTGGGTGTTTACTGTAAAACACTGAGCTGATAGTAATGTGAACATATATAAGGTCAGATTGGTTGCTCGTGGGTTCACCCAAACTTATTAGGTGGATTTTCAGGATACTTTTTCTCCTTTTACGCGACACTCTACGCCGCGGATTCTTATTGCTGTTACTGTGGTACGTGACTGTTCACTTTTCCAATTAGATGTCAAGAATGCCTTTTTGTATGGAGATCTGCAGGAGGAAGTCTACATGCAACAGCCACCAGGGTTTGCTGCTGAGGGAGAGTCCAGTATGGTATGCTGCCTCCACAAGGCCATATATGGCCTTAAGTGGAGTTCGAGGGCATGGTTTCAGAAACTCTTAGAGTTGAATGAGCAGAATGGGTTTGTCAGATCGACTGCAGATCATTCTCTTTTTGTAAAGAGAACTCAACGAGGTACGGTTGTTGTTCTAGTGTATGTTAATCATATAGTTGTTACTGACATCGATGAACATGGCATTTAGACAGTTAAGGATCTCCTTGGATAACAGTTTGTGACCAAGGACCTTGGCAAGCTACGTTACTTCCTAGGCTGGGAGTTTGCACGAAATCAACATGGTATGGTTATGATGCAAAGGAAGTATGTTACTGACCTTCTATCTGAGACAAGCATGACAAGATGCAGACCTAACACTACACCAATGGATCCCAATGCTAAGGCTCTATGATGGCGACTTTGAGGAAGTGGATAAGAGAAGTTATAGAGAGCTAGTGGAGAAATTGTTATATGTTACTATTATCAGGCCTGATATATCATTTTCTATGAGCAGAGTCAGTCAAATTATGGAGCAACTCATGCATGCCCATATGGATGCGGTTTGCATGATCTTAAGATATCTGAAGTCTTCTCCAGGTGCATGCCTTCTTTTCAGAAGAGATACGTCTCTTACAATCACTGAATGTGTAGATGCGGATTATGTTGGGTGTACCAAGGACATGAAGTCCACTTCAGGCTGTACTGTGTTTCTTGGTAGCTCGCTGGTTTCATGAAAGAGTAAGAAACATATAGTTGTTTCTTGATTAACACTTCATCAACATATAGGGCCATGGCCCAAGGGAGCACGGAAATGATGCGGCTCAAGTCAGTCCTGACTGACCTAACTGTTGAGGTACCTCTTCCTATGCATCTCAAATGTGATAATCAAGTAGCTTTGTTCATTGCTAATAATCCGGTCTTCTATGAGTAACAAAGCACATTGAAGTAGATTGTCATTACACCCGTGATTTGATCCAACAAAGGCTTATTTTCTCTTCTCATGTTGCATCAGGAGATCAGATTGCAGACATGTTTACCAAAGCTCTTGCGAGGGGTCATTTTCACCGTCGCTGTTCCAAGTTGAGCATGATAGATATATATGCTCCAGCTTGAGGGGGAGTTTTGAGATACTTATATCTCTATGGCTTTATTTATGTTTTTCTATTTATCCAATCTATTTTATATAATTTTTCCTTAGAGCTTTTCTCCTGTATAAGAGAGCTCTACGGCTATGAGGAATACAACTTTTTCATTCCAACTCTTTCCACACCAACACTGTGCGAATTTTAGATGTGGGACTATGTTTGGTATTGGAATGTTACAATAAGATACAGATTTCTTCAAGCCTCCCCTATTGAACCCTCTGCAAACATCAAGGTGTTTCTATGTTATAAATGCTATGTTTGAAATTGAAACTCATCACGTGTTCATTGGAGTGATCTTGTATCTAGTGTACTCAGTGTACTTGAAGGTAATGAGGAAAACTCCTTAGTGTAGTATACGTAACGATTCACCGTATGCAGTAACAAAACTTTTTTTGTTAGTCTCATCATCATCATTTGAAGTATAAGACGTCTATTGAAGAGGCGGCTTACCAACGACACTTAACAAAAGAAAGTTTCATTGCGGTATAAGGCGAATTATGTTATGCACAAGGCGAATTATGTTATGCACATATGTTCTTATTGTGATTGTATACTCTATGAGAGCTTGAATGCATGCATCTAAGCTGCCAAAGGACAACTACATAGTTGATAGTTAAGCTTCTACGTGTATACTGTAGCACCTAACCGAGCACATTAATATTATAGAAAAGGTTCAGAATGTTACCAAATACAAGGTTTAAATCAAGTAGTCAGAATTCTAAATAATCTGGATAAAAAATTTCTCTTACATATTTGTTGGAGTGTGTTGGAATATGTTGGAGTATGCATCATGTGTAGGTGGGTAATTGGATCCCTTCAGGGTCCAATCACCATATCCACTTATGTTTAGTCACACATCTACTAGTGGTGGGACTTAGAGGGTCTGTGGATGTTATATACGAAGCCCCATATCTCCTGTAACAGATAAGAAAGTTGAATGCAACAATCAACCCTTTGAGGCATTCTCTAACAGTTTCATCCCGCTCCTTAGGGAGTAGGGTTTCACGTGAAATACCGATGTTCTTCAATGTTTATTCTATTATCTCTGATTACGCTTTCGTATCGTAGTTTCTAACATGGTACCGGAGCGGCTTCTATTCTCGAGGGTTTTCTATTCATTAATTTATATTCGACATTCAATTAAGAAGATCAATTCTTCATTGTTCTCGAAGAAGATTATTTATTCATATTTCTGGAAGATCGATTCGTGCACATTTGTTGTTCGATTCAAGTATATATGGTCCAGAATTTTTAGGGGTTCAACAACCCTAGAAAAATGTCGACTCTAGATTTAGTTCTAGGGTTCAAGTTGAACCTAATTTCAGCACCTCTGAGGCGGCGCTGGCTTCCAGACACCTCCAGTGCCACATATATCCAAGTCCAGGCGGCATCTCCTGCGCATCTCCAAGTTCCTACTGAATCAAGATCTACAAGTTCAGATTTCAGATCACCGAGGTGGCAATGCTTCCAGGCAATTTAAAAAATATTTTGATGATCCAAGTGCAGGGGGTCCTTTGCATCCACGCATCTCTCCAGATCCATCGCCGATTACCAGCTCAGGCAGTGCCGCTACCACCCAAGTCTCTCATGACACCGCCACACACTCCCAAGCAATGCAACGCTTAAGCGATGCAGAGCCCTAAGAGCCACCTCCCTCCGATTGAGGCGACAACTCGAAGAGGCGGCCTCGCCCTCCAGCTTCCACGTGGTAGCGGTGCCGCATGCAACTCCCAGGCGATGCTGATGCGACCCCAAGCGGAGCCCCAGACTCCCATACTTTGCGTGCTCCAGGCAACACGATCCATCGAGCATTGGCAACACAACCCATCTCAAGGCGGAGCTCCCTCCACAAAGCTCCAGATTGGAGGCGACGGTGACACAACTCCCCCTCACAAGCACCATGGTGACTCTAACTTCCACAACAAAGCACTCCATCGTCGCTTGTTGCATCATCTCCGAGCAAGAGAATCACCTCCTCGCACCCTTCTGCAGGCGGATCTCAAAGCCCCCTCCGCTCCAGGCGATACTGCCAACTCCAGAGATCTCCAGGCAGCGCAAGAGCTCCAATGGCATCGCCATCTTCGAACGCAGTAGGAGCCCCATCGGGGGATGCGGTCTTTTGAGACAGAGGTTCCCAACTGGGAACCCTAAATATGGGTGAGCCCAAGTTGGACAGAAAAAAAGAGAAGAGAGAGAAGGGGTTCTGATTCTTTCGGTCCTAAATGAGCTCGCGATTCTTTTAAGAGAGAGGGAGAGAAAAGGCCCAATTAGGTCATGAGTTATTTAAAAAATATTTCAAAGAACAAATGGGGACACGTACAAAAAAAGCCGTATGCGAAAGGAAACAAGAAAAGAAAAGTCGAAAAAATAATGAAAGGTTTATTTGAAAAAAGAAGAAGAGATAACTATAAAAAAATTTGGAGTAGCTGAGAAAAAATGACGATTCAAAAAAATTGAGAAGAAAAGCCAGAAAAATTATTATCGGCTTATGTGATGTTTTATTTTCTCCATTTTCTTGTCTTCTCTCAACTTGATCGATATCATTGTTTTCCAACCCGTCTGGGAGAAAGGGAGAGTATTGTGTAAAGTTACATGCTCGATTTTCAGATTCTTCATATTCCAGGCCAACCCGATTTTAGACTCTATAATTCAGATGTTCAGACTCGACGGTTGGTTCTGAGTCTTCAGATGTGCACATGTTTGCCATCGTTTATGTGGTCCCCATCTTTATTTTTGGTCTCAGAGTTTTCATGTGATCCATATGGACTCCAGAGTAGAGATCCCATTCTCTGTCTTATGGGTTAGGGTTTTCATGTGATTTCACAGGGACTCCAGAGTAGAGATCCCATTCTCTGAGCAAATATGGAGGAGACCCAGTTCTCCGACGAGGAGACTTTTCTAGCTCCATTCTCTAATGATCGTGGATTCCGACGAGGATGTTTTTTACGGCCTTTTCATTTCGGCCTTTTAGAGATGGGGCAATTGTCCACATGATCCATTCTTCTACATGTGGCGTGCCAGAATACTCTGACGAGGAGACTCATTCAGTTTTCGTGACTCTGACATATGCAGTACAAAGAATACCCAGTTAAACTCACACTCTGCCCCCTTTGTTCCTCCTCACCTGCACGTCATGAAAAGCAACGTCCTCGACAACAACCGACAGTTATGTATACATTGAGTTGATATTGTCCGTAGTGTCTTGTAGTATGAGTTTGAGATTTCCTTCTGTTTGTCCAAGCTAAGCATTGAATGCTCCAGCTTGAGGGGGAGTGTTGGAGTATGTTGGAGTATGTATCATGTATAGGTGGGTAATTGGACCCACTTATGTTTAGTCCCACATCTACTGGTGGTGGGACTTAGAGGGTCTGTAGAGGCTATATAAGAAGCCCTGGACCTCCTGTAACAAATGAGAAAGTTGAATGCAACTGTTGGAAGAATAAGAGTTGTTGTTTATTCCAGAGAGTCCTAGGGTCTCTTATATAGAGAAAATCCATGGGTAAATTACATAAGACGGGACATAGAAGAATAAAAAAACAAACAGTACACAGACTACATAAATCTTTCGACACTCCCCCTCAAGATGGAGCATAGATATCAATCATGCTCAGCTTGGAAGAACACTTCTGGAATGGTCCTCTGAGCAACGGTTTGGTGAAGATATCGGCAGTCTGCTCCTCAAAACTAACATGTGAAGTAGAAATCAGTCCCTTCTGGATCATGTCTCTGGTGTAGTGACATTCTACTTCAATATGCTTGGTTCTCTCGTGAAAGGCAGGATTATTGGCAATGAACAATGCGGCTTGATTATCACACTGTAGCTGCATGGGTAGAGGTACATCTACATGCAAGTCTTCTAATACAGCTCGGACCCACATCATTTCCGTACTTGCTTGTGCCATAGCCCTATATTCAGATTCTGCACTAGATCTAGCCACAACTGTTTGTTTCTTGCTTTTCCAAGAAACTAGAGAGCTACCCACAAACACAGCAAATCCTGAGGTAGACTTTCGATCCTTAGGGCATCCTGCATAGTCAGCATCCGCACATGCAGAAACCGATAAATTGGTTTCCTTTCTGAACAACAATCCTGTGCCTGGAGACGATTTTAGGTATCTAAGTATCATATATATAGCATCCATATGTACCTGTCTCGGCTGTTCCACGAACTGGCTCACCCGGCTAACTGCAAAGGCAATATCAGGTCGGGTTATGGTTATGTAAAGAAGCTTCCCCACCATTTCTCTATACCTTCTCTTGTCAACTTCTTCTGTATCATTATCATACAATTTCATGCTAGGGTCCATAGGAGTAGTAGACGGTCTGCATCCATCCATGCTCGTCTCAACAAGCATATATGTAATATATTTCCTCTGGGTCATTACTAGACCCTGTGCATTCCTGGCGAACTCCAACCCTAGAAAGTATCGTAATGTACCGAGGTCCTTTGTAACAAATTGACGACCCAACACTGCTTTGATCATCTCTATCCCCTGAGCATCATCTCCTGTAACCAAAATGTCATCAACATACACCATGATGACAACTGTACCTTGAGTTGTCCACTGGATGAACAGTGAGTGATCTGCATTGGATCTCCTGAATCCATGTTCTTCAATCAGTTGGGACAGCTTCTGAAACCATGCCCTTGGGCTCTGTTTAAGGCCATATATTGCCTTATGAAGTCTGCACACCATATGAGTCTCCCCCTCAACAACAAACCTCGGAGGCTGCTGCATGTAGACTTCCTCCTGCAGATCTCCATACAAGAATGCATTTTTAACGTCTAATTGGAACAAGGGCCAATCACGTATCACTGCTACAGACAGAAGAATACGAAGAGTGGAGTGACATGCGACTGGAGAGAAGGTATGCATATAGTCCACTCCATAAGTCTGAGTGAAACCGAGCGTAAAAAAAAAGTCTGAGTGAAACCTCGTGCCACTAGTCGTGCCTTGTACCGATCAAGGCTACCATCTGCATGATACTCGACAGTGAATACCCATTTGCATTTAACAACAGAAGCTCCTGAAGGAGCGAGAACCAAGCTCCATGTGCCCCGCAACTGTAGGGCAGCCATCTCCTCCTCTATTGCAATCCGCCCGCAATCAGATTTCAATGCATCCTGATAGGTCTTTGGGATCTCCACTGAAGATAAAGCCACTGCAAATTTCTTGAAGTCCCCTGTGAGGCGATGAAAGGAGACTTGTGAGGCAAGAGGATACGAAGCACAACTGCATTTTTGCTTTCTCATCGCAATGGGAACATCCAGATCATCAACCACTGAACTCGCTGGAGCAGATTCGCCCTGCAATGATGTACCCTGCATAGGCACATTATTCGACCCATCATTAGTAGTAACATCTGAACATACCTGGAGCGTGCTGGATGATTGGCGTGGAGCATGAACAGGACCATATCGACGGGTATAAAATTTTGGCAGTGGCGAGACAAGCGGTTTTGGTGGAAATGGTGGTGGTGGAGGAGTTGACGCAATGTTAGGAACTGGATTGGACAATGGAGGACTCACCGTAGGAGGAGGAGGGACATAGACTTTATCAGTAGGTGTGTTAGATACCAATCTGTCACCTGCAGGTGAAAAATACATAACAGACTCGACGAAAGTGACATCAGTACTGACAAAGTATTTCCTGTTAACCGGATCATAGCAACGATATCCCTTCTGCGTCCGAGAATAGCCCACGGAGACATATTTGACAGCTCTAGGTAAGAGCTTGTCAAGACCTGGGGATAGCTGATGAACAAATGCAACAACTCCAAAAGCACGAGGGGTGAGTGAGAATAATTCCTTATCTGGAAAACAACAGACAAAGGAATTTTCTCACCAAGTATCGTGGATGGCATATGATTTACCAAGTAGCAGGCTGTAAGAACGGCATCTCCCCAAGAAGAAATAGGAGCACAACTCTGGATAAGTAGAGTTCGAGTAATGTCAAGAAGGTGACGATGCTTTCTCTCAGCAATTCCATTCTGTTGGGAGGTGTAGGCACATGTAGTTTGGTGTATAATGCCTTTTGACAAAAGAAATTGTGAGAGAGACCGAGTACAAATTCCAACGCGTTATCAGTACGAACATATTTCATACTGGATGAAAAAACATTATTCACTTCATTGATAAGATTTTTAATAACATCACCAGCTTCAGATTTATTCTTTAACAGGAAAACCCACGACAAACGAGAGAAATCATCAACCACGACAAGATAAAACCTGTGCCCCTGGTGATCAGGGACACGACTGGGACCCTAAATATCAATATGGAGTAACTCAAAAAGGGGAGCCACTGCTCCGACTTTGACGACTCGAGAAGCTAGCTCTATGATGCTTCCCTAACTGACAAGCTTCACACCGGAAGGACGTACTTGGAGATATCTGAGGCAACGCATCTTCTGTAGAGGGAGGTGACCAAAGCGTAGATGCCATGTATATGGAGAGGCAGATCCAACAGCATGAGAAGAGACTCCAGCATATGAATTCCTGTTCAGACGATAAAGACCATCCTGCTCAGAACCACAACCAATCACCCTGCCCGTTAGAATGTCCTGAAATATAAGAGAAGATGGGTCGAATATAGCGCGACAATGCAAATCTTTTGTAATCTGACTAATAGAGAGTAAATTCATTGAAAATTCAGGGGCATGTAAGACATTCTTGAGACGCATGGAAGAGGATAACAAGATCTCCCCTTGTCTAACAATGGGGGAATGAGTCCCATTGGCAATAATCACTGACCTCCCTGGAGGAATCTCTCTGTATGAGATAAGTCTGTCTCTGTCTCTGTCTCGACATAGATGGTGCGTGGCACCAGAGTCCATGATCCAATCGGAGATGTCTGAACTATAACATGTGGTAAAGGCACTGGCACTACCTGAGATACTAGCCGTGGCAGAAGTACTGGCAGAAGCAGACGCAGCTATATCGGAAGGGCCTCCAGAAGAATCTGTAGAAGCATGTGGCATAATATCCCGTAACCGAGCGACGAGTTCTTCAAACCTCTGATCCGAAGTAGAAGATGATGGAGATGCAACATGTTCTGCCACCCGGGCTGATGCTGGAAAACCATGCTTCGAATAGCATGTATCCTCCGAATGACCAGGACGGTGATAAAAACTACAAGGTAGACGGGACCGACCACCACGGCCTCCAGTTCCACGACCACGACAACGAAATGAAGAAGAGGAACCACCTATCCCTCTGGAAGCAACCATCGCAGAGGGGGGTGGTGTAGATGTGCTGGATGGAACAGAGATGCGGCTAAGCCTCCGGTAGACCTCCTCCATTGGAGGAATGGTAGCATCTGCGAGTATCTGTGATCTGACCGCATCATATTCAGGATCAAGAGCCGCAAGAAGGACTCCTACCATGGTAGCATTACGAAATATCTTCTGCTGCTCTGGTGTAGCCGTCAGAGGGATAGTGTTGTAGAGTTTCTCAAACATCCTCCTAAGTGATGTATACAAGGAATGAAGTGGTCGCCATTCTGCTTCATGGTGAATATGTCGTGCTGCAGTTGTAGCATCTTGGTTTCATTCCGGACCTGGGAATATGTCGTCGCAAGAATATCCCACATCGCTTTAGCAGTGGGCTGATGGAGGACATTATTGGTAATCTCCATCGACAACGTGCCTGACAGCCAGACTTTGGCATATGAGTCATCAGCCTTCCAAGAGGCATAAATCCCTGTCTTCTCTGCTGGCTCATCCTCGGTAAGAATGTACTTCTTACCGTTTGACTTCATGAGACTCATGAACTGCATCGCCCAGAGCTCATAGTTCGACCCGTCCATTTTCACTATAGGCGCGGGACCTTTGAACGTGCCTATGGAGGGCATATCAACCTTGGATTCTAACATATCGCCGCAGGAGAAGAAATAGGGTTTGTAGACAGAGTGACAGATGTCTACACAAACTGCATAGGATTCGAGTGCGTATGTAGACGTTACGTACCCAAATCCATAGATATGGCTAAGGAGGCGGCTACTATTAAGCCGGCAAGGGGCGTACCGGTGCCGGCTAGAACAAAGCCAGCAGGAGGTGGGGCCGGCAGGGGGCGGGTGTCGGGACCGACTAGGGCACGGCTGGAAGGCGGGGCGGAGACCCGGGGCTGGGGGCCTGAAGGCGGGGCTGGAGACCCCGAGACTGGAGGTGGAGGTGGGGAGCCCGAGAGGGTCCGACGACGGCAGGGGGAAGAGAGAGGGGGGGGTGGGATAGAGAGGGAGCCTAGGGTTTAGGCTCTGATACCATGTTGGAAGAATAAGAGTTGTTGTTTATTCATGAGAGCCCTAGGGTCTCTTATATAGAGAAAACCCATGGGTAAATTACATAAGATGGGACATAGAAGAATAAAAAAAACAAACAGTACACAGACTACATAATTCTTTCGACAGCAACAATTAACCCTTTGAGGCGTTCTCCCGTGGTTTCATCCCACCCCTTAGGGAGTAAGGTTCCATGTTAAATTTCAGTGTTCTTCAATATTTATTCTATTATCTCTTGTTACGCTTCCGCTTTTGTAGTTTCTAACAAGATTCAATGCTCATCACATTTTTTTATATTTCATCCATGTTTTTCTTATTAGTTGATGTGAACATTCTCTATCTCTTTTTTTGAAGAGTAGTTGACGTAAAACATTCTGTATTGCTGCAGGCATTGCATGATGGAATCAATATATTTTTCCTTCTAAAAGTGGATGGAGATTATGCTTATTTCAAAGGGTAAATACCACACAAATTAATAGACTTTCCTTTCAGGAAAAATCGAATACTATCACGTGACTTGCATGGAGTTGAAGTTGTTTTAATGAAGCTGCTACCTGGTCATCAAACACTAGCTTTTTCTGACTATAAGATAATGCAAGGGGTTACTTCTCTTAGTTCATTTTCTTTGATTTCATCATGCACTCTGTGTCCGTTTCTTGGCAATTTTACTGACCCATGTCTTCCATCTAGCTGGGGTTTGGTTCTGAATACCGCTTTTTGTTAGAGCTAGAAAGTGCAGTTCTTAGATTCTTCACCCCTTCTTAGTAGAGGGTTTTAGCATCTAATATACGATGGGTTATGAATGGATCAGATTTCCTCAAACCTGTATCAGAAAGATGAACAGATCACTAGAAATTTCCATCGCAGTTGTCAGGGAGGATTTTTATTGAGAGAAAATGGGTGGTATCCAAAGGCGGGGTACAACTCGAAATGCAATTAACTAAAAATGCTTTCAAGGAGGAAAATGTTGCAACACTGCAGTACTGTGATTTGTGAATTACAGCTGGGTTTATGATATGCCAATATTTGAACCCCCTTCAATGGTCTGTTGGTTGAGCTGGGTGCCTACTACCCAAATAACCAGAGTTCAAACCTTGGGGTGGGCACCACATGAATGTTTCCCCTTCTCACTTCAAAAAAAATCTTCTCGTCATATATTTAGGACCATTTTTATAATATACAATCCATTTAAAAGACCCAAAAGTAGTATATGTTGAAATATGCCTTGAAGTGCCAACCTGTTTGCAATCTGAGTATATTTCGTAAATGGATCTTGACCAACCCGATTAATAATATGAATTTTTGGATCCTGTTAAAATCCGTTTACCTATTACCCCTATATATGTAATGTATGGTTAAGGCATGTGCTATTAGAAAGTCTCATTCTTGGGAGAGGCATCGCCTCCTAGGGTTCTTGTATATGTACTCTTGTTTTCTTTCATAGTGGAAGCTCTCTTTTCCCATGGTTTTTTCTCGTTACACCGGTGGGGTTTTTCTACGTAACATCGTGTGTGTTCTTCGTGGTTGATTGCTTGTGTTTGGATCATCTTTGACATCATATATGGGAAAATACGAAAAGTTTGGTGCGTTAATATGGTGAAGTTGTGGTTGCTGTATTTTATATTAAGTATGCTTCTGCTGATTGACTTAAATAATTTATGTCATTGGTGTTTTGTTAACTCGTTAATTAGTATTCCTAGATCAGTATAATGAGTCTTACCTCTCAAAAAAGTATATGTAATTGTCGGAGTGAAAAGAAACATTTTTTTGTACTTTCCTTTTTCCGTCTCACATTTCCACCATTGAACATGTCATGGCTCAGCCCTGCTACTTCAAACACTTGACTAAATTGGAGATTACATCATGTAGGAAATTATATTGCATGCTGTTTCATTTTTTTTTGCATATTGCAGAGAAAGTAAGAAATGTTCTTCGGTTGCTTTAATGTTCCAGGTTGGAGAAAATGCCACCTATAATGATGTAAGCTTATATATCCATCTCATTTTGAGTAATTATAGTTATACTTTTCCTTTTATCATAGTGGTTCGTTTGTTAAGTCATGCAACATGTAAGTTATGCTGAAGTGAACCACACAACCTGCATTGGATCGTCCATTTAATGCGGTAATCGGCAGTTGGAAATATTGAATTTTTGCCTGTGTTCCTTTCTTGTGGTATGCCAATGCAATTTGGTCTATTTAATTTATTCCGTGTAACTCACAGTAGTCATCCCCAATAACAGGGGAATGTTTTTTCGAAAGGAATTTGGGGAAAATGTTACCCAAAAGTACACATTCAACCTCATTAGCAGGATTGATTAGACATTTGCAATCATGAATCTGCTAATATAAGTAGTTAAGGTTGTAAAAAATGGAAAAAGCCTTCTCCCACTTTAAGTAGGGTCAGCTACATATATTCTCGCTCAAATCTATGTTGAAAGATCTGACTATTTTTTACACTGGTTGTCCACTACCAAACACAACTGTCACAAGTGGGGAAATAGTTGAAGCTGTATCAATTCAAATAGTCCTACATGAAAACTTGCTGAAAGTGAGGAGGTTATAAAAGTAGGAAATTGCTGCTTAAGAACTTGGGATTACACACTTTATGTGGTGGCCTTAGGTATAATCAATTTAAACCCAACAACTTGTCGAAGTGATCGGGTCTGGGCCTGGTTATCATAAGTGGATTTTTGAAGGCTATCATGTGTATTTGTGATGGTGCAGGGGTAAGTTCAAGGTGGAAATTGCTTGCCCAAAGGTTGTGCTGATGGTGTCAAAAGATAGTAATGTATTCATGGTATTAGTGTAGGAGGATGGCAAGGAGATGGTAAGCTGGTCATGGCGGTGAGGGAAGTAGTTTATGATAGTGATGTGAGGTGAATATGGCATCCTGATGGTTCTATGGGGAGTTGAGGTAGATAGAGACGGGAGTTGGTTAGAAAGGTGATTGAGCAGGAAGAGGTTGAGGATAGAGTATAGAGGGAGATGATGTGTGGTTCTGGTATGGGATGCGGTGGATGGGTTGATAATCATTAAAATATTGAGATCTTCCCCACATTAATATTTCTCGGACATCACATATATTTTTACATGGAGCGGTTTTTCTTTTCATGCTTTGAGAAGTTCTTAATTGATTAAAAAAGTTTGAAGAAATTTGAAGTTGTTATTTGCTACTTCACAAGTTTTCTCATTTTTGGATGTTACCACATTTTTTCATATTCTTTCATTTCATCTCTAGCATAGAGTTTAAACCTTAATCCTTGGAGTGAATCTGCTCTCATATGATGCTAGAGATCCCATTCCAAAACCAATTTTCAATAAGTATTTTTTTTGAAGCAACTGGTGAATGCCCTTGGGAGGTGGTCACTTGCAAAATCCAGTAATCATAAAATCGAGATTATACAAGCTAGAATCAATATGAAAATTCCAGTGTGCCAAAACATTCCCTAAATTTAACCACTTAGGCATTACTGGCCAGAAACAACACCCACAAAAGGCAAAAGGACTTAATCTTTCTCCCTTAGAATGGTATGTAGTCTCGTTAAAGCTCTTCCAGAAATCCTGTCACGTCCCGGACCTCGAAACATGGGAAAAATTGCGGAAGCATCCCAAAATAATGAAATTTTTTTTCGAGTCCAGGAGCGAGACAAAAACTCAATATTTCATAAATAACATTCAAAGTGCCAAACATGATGGAAGAATAAAGGAACATGACCAATAAATAAAAGACTTATCAAGTCTGAACTACAAAAAGAAAACAAATAAGTCTATCAATAATCTTCCGTACATTAATCTTAATGAACTAGGATAAAGCAATGCCTCCTTAGTTTAGCTGAGCAACCCAACCTCGTCCTCCGTTAAGCTGCAAGGTTATAAATCAATATTAGTCAAACGAATTTGACTAAGTATGCACCAATAATCTATGAGACATACCATCATAACCATATACAATGAGTAGTAAAGAAAAAAATACGATGACAATTCCATGTGACAAGGAATATAAATCAATAAATAAACGATGAACTATAATAAGACTTTTTCAATTATGCCAAAATGACAATTCAATAAATCTTCTTGAATATCATAATTTTTGTGAACATAATATCAAAATCCATTTCAAATATAGATCAATACCATCTGCCGACACCGGGTAGCCCGACTTGGATAGAAGCCACCCCGTTCCCTTAAATAAAAATTTTTAAACTAAAACAAAAATCAATACTAGGTCTCCTATCCAAACCCCAGTGCAATGGACATCAGTACTGAGTCAACCGCCGTAGCGGTAAATTGTTTGGAAGTAGTGTAGGATTACCCGCCTACAACGGTCAATTGGCGGAATTAACCGTTCGCGCGGCACCTGGTCAGGTCAAAGCCTCTAATGGGCCTACAATGAACAATGTCTACTCCCTCGCAATGATGGTGTCAAAATCAATAATAATTTTCCAATAAAATATTTGAATAAAAAATACATTTTAACCTATATATCAAAAGGCAATAATGTATCTATCTCTTTACATTTAACAACTAATCAATAGATAGGCATTATGGCTAACTATCAATTTAGCAATTGCTTATCTAGAGTTTAAACACATAAATATACTCAAAGCATCTTAAAGAGAAAATAAAATCAACATTCCACTAGCTAATAAAATCCAAAGTGGGGTAATCATAAAATTTAACTGATTGTTATTTAACTACTAGCACATTGGATGGGTAGTAACCGTATAGAACGTCGAGTGGTATTTTCTGTAGAGTATGGTGTTAAGATAGTTTTCTTTGATTTAGGTGAAAATTGATTTCCGTGGACGAAGAATCCTATAAATATATCCGTACAGATTGAGGTATGTACAATAATTTATGTCGCATACCATTGTATCCACTAATTGTATACTTATGAAATGAACAATAAGTTTTTGATGGTGCAAAGTATATATCAGCCCCTGTGGTAGTTTATATACATATTAGGAGAAATAAAATAGATTACCCAATTTTCAAAATAAATCGGTTGTTTTCGAAAAAAAATATTTTCGCAGAATACTAATTTTAGGAGAACCTACATTTATATCTATTGTATAACCCAAGTCACCCATTGTTAGAAAAGAAACAGATTTTTTTTGATATATTGGTTAACATTTGTAGATAAAATATTATTCCATAAATAGGCCTGCAATATATCATATTTTCACAAACTCGTCGAAAAAAAACTACTACTGCTAATATCAAGAATAATGGTTAATTAAAAAGGTACATGGCTGAAAATAAGAATCATGTGATTTTAGTCATCCGGTTTCCTGAGGGATAAAAAAATCAAATAATTACATTTCTCTTTCCAGGAAAATTAATTACGTACCTATCTTTTATTTGGTTTTATTTTAGAGAATCCATCCACAAAGTAAATCTATTCCTACAATAACTACTAAATTATATGACTTACTCCAGATCTCGACCACATGTTCATCTGATTTGGGTGGACCACATATGTTCTATTTATATTAATTTTTTTCATACCTAAAAAAACGTGAGTATGCAAGTTTATGTAGAGATAAGATACATTATTTCACAAACAATGCCCTGATAAAATTATAAGAAGATCATGAATAGGTGAGCGTTTCAATTTTTTTCCAGTTCTTCTTCTTAATAGTTATATCGAACCAGGATGAGATTCATGTACAAGGTATGGAAAAAAATACGATCATCATGGCGCTCGTCAAAATAATATTTGATATTCTTAATGATTCGACTCATAGATGAAATACTAGGATTTCGATGCATACCTTGAGGTGTGAATTATCTAGATACGGAGATGTGTTGACTTTGCCTTCGCAACCTCGACCGACTGCGATAACGACAACTTACCTCCAGCCTCGTCAGAGCACGAATCGACACCTACGGAAGACTGCCGTGCCCGGAACTCTATCTCTCTCTCTCTCGGCAAGATCCGTCGATGGGTTTGAGTCCCCTCTTCATTGTATTTATTTTTTATTTTTGGAGAAACCTCCTCCCACCCTTACGGGTGGATAATTCTACACCCAAGAAAAGCTTTTTTTTTAATAAATTATCTTGCTTACGGTTGTGGGTTTTTAAAAAAAATATATATTTTTTTCTCTTTTTGAATGGCAATGCCGTTATACCATTTCATCGCTTCTTCTTTTTTTTAACTCATACGTTTATTTAATCTATTTTTTAATGTAAAAAGAAATTCAATTTACAAACACCCTTTAAAAACACTTAGATGTTACAACTCTACCCCCTTAAAAGAAATTTTGTCCTTGAAATTTAAAAGACATACTGAAAAGTTCGGGATACTTTTCTCGAACTTTATCTTCAAGTTCCGATGTGGCCTCCCTCTCCGAGTGATTATACTAAACAACCTTTACCATCTTGATAATCTTTCTTCTTAGCTGATGTTCTTGACGATCAACAATGTGGGAAGGACGCTCCTCGTATGATAAGTTTTTCCGAACTTCAACTGGCTTATAGTGAATATGATGAGATGGATCATGAATATATTTCCGCAACATGGAGACATGGAAGTCATTATGAATATGCGAATACTGAGGTGGTAATGCAATGCGGTAGGCTACCTCGCCTACCCTATCCAACACCTCAAAAGGACCAATGTATCTTGGACTAAGTTTTTCTTTCCGTCCAAATCTCAATACACCATGGGTTGGAGATATCTTGAGAAAAACATGATCACCAACTGCAAATTCTAGTTCTCTGCGATGATTATCCGCATAGCTCTTTTGTCTGCTTTGAGCTATCAATAGCCTCTTTTTAATCAAGTCGATCTTATCAGCACACTTTTGCACAAGTTCTGGTCCGAGCAATCTTCTTTCACCAACCTCGCTCCAACAAAGAGGAGATCTACATGGCCTCCCATAGAGAGCTTCATACGAAGCCATTCCAATGCTAGCCTGATAACTGTTGTTATAAGCAAATTCAATAAGTGGTAGATTCTCGTCCCAACTTCGAACATAATCTAATGAACATGCCCTAAGCATATCCTCAAGAACCTGAATAGTTCTTTCTGATTGACCATTTGTCTGAGGATGAAAAGCAGTACTAAACTTCAACTTTGTACCGAAAGCCTCTTCAAGTTTTTTCCAAAACCTTTCTGTGAATCTTGGATCTCGATCAGAAACAATAGAGACCGGTATACCATGAAGCTTCACAATATTATTCATATACAAATTAGCTAAACTCGCAACTGATTCCTTTTTTTTCATTGGTAAGAAATGGGCAGATTTCGTCAATCTGTCTACGATCACCCATATAGCATCATAATTAGTTGCATCGGTCTTCGGAAGACCCATCACAAAGTCCATAGCGATGTGTTCCCATTTCCATTCCGGAACCTCTAACTGCTCCAAAAGTCCGGCTGGTCTTTGATGCCCAGCCTTGATTTGCTGACACACCAAACAACAAGAAATAAATTTTGCAATTTCCTTCTTCATATTTTTCCACCAAAAATTCCGCTGGAGATCCTTATACATTTTTGTACTTCCTGGATGCACAGTGAATTTAGAACAATGAGCTTCATCCAGAATCTCTTGCTTCAACTCTTCATGCGAAGGAACCCATAAGCGATTCTTGAATCTGATGCCGCCATCTGGAGCAATGAAGAATTCTGAACTCTCTCCTTGACTCTTCTCAACTAAAACATGGTACTCAGGATCTTCCTTTTGAGCTCTCAATATTTTCTCTACTATCACCGAATGTATTTGGATGCTAGATAAGATAATCTTGTCTCCTTCCTTGAAAGGATTCCAAGAAACAAAGTCATCAATCAACTTCCACTTTTTGATCATCAAGCTAGCCGACAAGGCATAGCCCTTTTGGCTAAAAGCATCAGCCACAGCATTTGCTTTACCCGGATGGTAAGCAACTGAGAAGTTATAGTCCTTAAGGAATTCCATCCATCTTCGCTGGCGCATATTCAAATCTTTTTGAGAAAAGATGTATTTAAGGCTTTTATGATCAGAGAAGACCTCAAATCTCTCACCATAAAGGTAGTGACACCAAATATTTAATGCAAACACCACAACAACAAGCTCTAGATCATGTGTAGGATAATTCCTTTCATGAATCTTTAGCTGCCTTGAAGCATAAGCTACTCGTTTTTCATTCTGCATCAACACACAACCCAAGCCATTCAGGGAAGCATTCGGTGTAGATGACAAAACCTCCACAACCAGAAGGTAAAGTCAAGACAGGAGCAGTGGTTAATCAAAAATTTATCTCAATTAAACAAATGATGTGCCACCAGCAACCTCCTCCTCCTCCCCTCCCCTTCCTTCTCCGCCCACTGCCTCCTCTTCCCCTTCCCCTTCCTCCTCTCCCAGTCCTCTCCATCCTCCTCCTCCTTCAACAACGGCCTCCTCTCCAGCTCGTCCGTCCACCCTCTTCCCCAGCCCCCCTTCCGTCCCTTCTCCCCAACCCACGTCCCCCTCTGCTCCTCCTCGTGGCCTTCCTCCGCCCCTTCTCCCTAGCCCACGCCCCTTCCGCCCTCCTTCCCATCCCTCTCCCTCTGCCCATTCTCCCCAACTCGTGCCTCCTGTGCTCCTGCTCCTTGTCCGACCGTCCTCCTCCATAGCCCAACCCCTCCGCCTCTTCTCCCCAACCCGCACCCCCTCCGCCCTCCTCCCAGCCCACTCCTTTTTCCCCTTCTCTCCAGCCCGCACCCCCTCCACCCTCCCCCCCATCCCTCTCCCTCAGCCCCTTCTCCCCAACCCGAACCTCCTCTTCCTCTCCTCGCCCAACCCTCATCCGCCCCTCCTCCCTAGCCCAGTCGCTCCGCCCCTTCTCCCAAGCTCGCGCCCCCTCCGCCCCTCCTCCTCGCTCGGCCCTCCTTAGCACCAACCCGACCCTTCTCCCCAGCCCTCCCCCTCCGACCCTTCTCCAAGCTGCTACCCTACCTCTGCCTGGCTCTCCTCCGCCCCTCCCCAGCATATTCGTCTTCTTGCTCGACGAGGGAACATGATTACGACTTGCGGATGTGCCTGAGTTCCGTGCTGACCAACGTTGACATGTCTCGACACGTGCATGGAGGATCTCGATGAGGTGGCATGGGAGCCGTCAAGGAGCAGAGAATAGGAGGAAGAAGTTTTTGGCTGAGATGGAGGAAGGAGAAGAAATAAGGAAGAAATAGATATTTCTACCCTTCATTTTTTAATTATTTACCTCTGTGTCCCTAAAGTTAACGTCCGTTTGGGATGAGATGGACGGCAACTAACCCGAGGGGCACAAGTGATCATTATGGAAGAAGTGAGGGGCACGACTGATATTACCAAAAAGATAGGGGCATAACTGATATTGCGATATCTCAGAGGGGCACAAGTGATAGAAACCCTTTCTTTTATATCGCATGCTTGATATGCGATATAACGAGAATTTCTTGGAAATGATGCAATTACAGGGAGTTTCTCCTATATCGCAGGCTTGATATGCGATACAACGAGAACTTCCTGGAAATGATGTAATTCTAGGGAGTTTCACCTATGTCGCATGTTAAGAATGCGATATTGGAGAAACACCCTGTAATTGCAACATTTCTAGGAAGTTTTGAGAATAGAGGCATTCATTCATAATAGATCTTTATTTCCGCATTGAAATTAGAATAAATTAAATGCACATGTTCGTACTATATCCAATAATCCACATTGAAATTGGAATAAATAAAATACACACAATCATTCACATAATTGACTCCCAAACATTCAAGATTCGTTTCTTCTGTAGTATCTGGATAAAGACAGTGTCACACATTCAAGATGCGACACCACTGTAGTACCCGGATAAAAAATATGTATTACCTAGGGATTTTTGTAATCTCGAGGTACTACTTAGGAATTTCCTTCCTCTTTGGCTACCCTTCGGATATAAGATGCTACTGCCTCCCATCTCATTTGCTCTTTCGTTACAATCCCAAGATAAATTTTCTAAAACCTTATCCCTGAAACTTAAATGCTTCAAATGAAGATTCCACCATCTATTTCTAGTGACATTGGGAACCTTTTTTTCTTTAGCAGCCCTTTTATTTGCACATTCATGACTAGCAAGCGATGTTGGGTTGTCAAACTCTCTCCTAGAATTATTTTGCAGTCTTTGCAACACAATCTGTCTCTTCTCCTTAACGCAAAGTAACCTATCTGTGTTCTAGTTGAGCCACTCTTATAAGTAATTAAATTCTCCTCTCTTTTCTTGAAGAGAGTGTTTGCTATGAAAAGATCATAAGCCGTTACAAAATCCAGAATGACTTTCCACTCTTCATTTCTATCCCCATAGCCATGGTCTTCATGGACACTAGCATACCCTAAAGAATCCTTTCTCTCATGTCCATTACGATCTCCACCTAGAAAAATAATCTTTCTTTGTGGGATTCCTTGCATAATCTTATCCAAATCCTCCAAAAAGCTAGTTTAATCCTTTCATCTAAACTGATTTGCGGTGCATAAGTTGAGATGATATTTAGAATTTCTTCTAGAGTACCAATTTTAGCAAAATAATAGGATCCCTGAATCTTTGCATCTCAACCACACAATCCTTCAAATCGTTATGAACAACCACTCCAACCATTCATGCCCTTATCTTTACCTGAATACCAAAGTTTAAAGCATGTCTTCTCGATCTCTCCTGTTTTCTCTCCAACCCATTTGTGTTTTTGGAGATATATTATCTGAATCTTCATTCTTTCCATAATATCTACTGTCTTCATCGATTTGCCAGTCAGAGTGCCAATATTCCAACTACCTAGCAACTTCCTTCGCAACCTCTTTTGGACTAACTTCGTTACTCGCACGCATTCATCATGCGAGAAACCTTGCAAAATTTGGATTACATCAAGAAAATGATGCAACGGAACTAGCTTATTTACTCGCATGCGTTCCTCGTGCGAGAACCCTTGTAAATTTTGAACTATATCCGGTACGGGATGTAGCAACCCTTGCCAACTTCTCATTGCATTTGAGTGATGCAACACGTCGCTAGTAGGGAATGCCCTAATGAAACATAAATATTTGCTTAAATCCATGTTGAAAAGATCCGAACTGTTTTCGAGACAAATTTCTAAATAGTGTTCTTAAAAGAACACTATTTAGGAATTTCTCTCTCGCGCGCTGGCTGCCGGCTACCTAACGTGCAACCCTCATTTACCCGGGCTTGGGACCGGTCTTGGCTGAGTTGAAGTTAGTGATAAAAACTAAAACAAATTAAAATGTATGAATGACTCGTTTGATGATCCAACTAGCTATAGTGCTTGATATGTCGATCCTCTTGATGTAGATGTTGTAGTTGGAGGCGATGCCCATGAAATTTTTCTTTATTAGGATATGTGCAATCTACCTCTTTCAGCATGGAATAAGGGCAGAAATTTGGAATTATATTATGTTTTGTAATCATAACGTTTAAGAAAATTTAAACTTTTATTTAGCACAAACAGTCTCGTAATAATGTTTGCTACACTCTGAATTGAACATTACTATAAAAATCTCTAATTGCTTTAAATACAAAGAAATATATTTGGTAATAATGTGTTCCTAATATCACTATATTTTTTTTATTAAGTTGCATATTTTTGGGTGGAATACTAAGGCTTAGGCCTCGAACCTTTGAGGTTATGCCTTGTCTGGACTGTCTTATTTTGCTTTTTATTTTTTAAACCTTTAGCTATCATTGAGTGGATGAGGTTCTTCCCCTATCTACCATCAGGGATAGCGTGAAAGAAGGTCATATTTACATCCACCTCTATAAGCATGTCTTAAATTTCATGAAATTTCGGTCAAATCTCGCTGAAACTTTTGTTTCGAGTGTATTGGGGTATCGACTGAAATTTCGATTTCGAGGGTAGTAGTGTAATGAAATTGCTTTATATCTCATGTTTCTCGGATTTTTCCCGATATATCGATGAAATATCGACGAAATGATCGAAATATCGGCAAAATGATCGAAATATTAGCGAAATGACCAAAATTTCGGCGATCGCCGATTTCTCTGCTTTGTTTCTTCTTCTGGGGTTTCTCCTTCATGAGCTTGAGGTAACCTACTCCAAATCTTGTGAAATTTGTTAATATATGAGTGAAATTTGATTTTTTTTCCTCTCGTGTTGGTATTGCATATTGTAGAGTTTTTTTTTGGGTAGATTTGATCATTTTTTGAGATATGTGGAAGATAAATTTAGGGTTTTTGTGCTTTACCGTGGAATCAAGATGAGTTTTCATTGGATAAAGTTGGATCCCATGTTTAACACTCAGGAAACAAGATTTTGAGAGTTTTTTGTCAATTAAAATTTAATTATTGCTTAATTCCGAGAATTAAACCTTATATCTATGTAGGATTTTCATGTTTTGTGTTTCTTACGTGATTTTTTCTCGATATTGTTTACCTCATCCTCTAGATCTAAGATGATTTTACTTACAAATCAAAACATAGAAATCTATATATTACTTTAAACACTAGATATATGCATATTTTGTGATAGAACTCCATTTCCAATATTTGTGATATAAGTATATATGTGCATATTTTTGATATAAGTGTGATATAAACAATTAATATCGTCGTGGTGTAGTACTTTAAACACTAAATCCATATATGAGTGAAATTCCTATGTAGTACCTCGAGACTCCAAAAATCTCTAGGTACTACAATATGTTTTTTTACGTGTGTATTGTAGCAGTGTCGCATTCTAAAGATGCGACACAACCGAATGTTTTTTTACCTGAATACTACAGGTGTAGCGCAGCTTAAGAATGCGACATTGGTATCACATCCTTGGTATATGATTTAGCTTTATATCGCATTCGTTGTATGCGATATCCAGTAAAATCCCTGGACTCTTAAACCTAATCAATCTCGTTTCATCTGTTCCTTCGCCACTTGTCTCACCACTTGATCCTCCTCGACCTCGGCAACCCTTTCAGCGACCTCGTGTCCCTGCTCTGTCGCCGCCTCATCGATGGTCTTCTTGTGCCACCGCCTCCGCATTATTGGTGGTGTTCTTGCGCCACCACCTCTCCTCACGAGTTCTCCGTTGTTTCTCGATAGTTTAGGTAAAGTCCATGAACTTTTAGGTTGTTAGGTTTAGGATATATCTTACACATTTTTCCCAATTTTGTGTTCCTCTAAGGTTGAGTTATATGTGCCTTCACGTATTAGGCCGGAACAAGGTTTGAAATCTCGATTTCGATTTCGTTTTGGTCCCCTCCAAAATCGAAATTTCGGGAAATTTCGACCGTTTCGGTGGAAATGTCAAAATGACTCAAAAAATCATTTTTCGATCATTTTGTTTTGCAAATTAAGATCTTCCGAGTTATTACAAAAATAAGTAGCTTACAAATACACACTTATATCCCACATATTACTTATATATGCCCTTTATATTGCACATATCAGTCATATCGGTCATATCAGCCAAATCGATGTTAGTATTGATTCTTGACTGATACATACTGGAAATTAATATCATCCAATCCAAGATCTTAAAACAACAATAGCTTACAAATGCACACTTATATCACGTATCTCTCATCCATGCACCTTATGTCACACCATATCGATCATATCAAACATATTGTTGAGCTGACTGATAGATACTGGAAATGGAAATCAAAATAACTAAGTTAACAACACTTATAAGACATCTTTTGTTCATAAAAAGAGACGAGCATTTTTTATTCTAAAATGTAGATAATGGTTAATTAAAAATGTTTTGTTCGTAGAAATAACCGTCACAGACAAAGTTCGAATGAATCACAGAATTAATTACATACTTACAATAAAGATGCATCTATTTACGAAGATATACGACAAACGAATGAAAGGTACAGAATATATCAAATATATGGAATCTACAGAGTTTTTCATCTCCATTGCTTAAACCCAAAGGGGAGGAAGATCCCCAAGTTGAATAATCGATGTATGTACCCTCTTGTTGCACCATAACCTGTATCCATGAATTTCAACCGAAATGGATTGATATGTCGAAATATCACCGAAATTTCAGTCGAAATCCAGGAAATTTTGTATTGAAATCCATGAATTTCAACCAAAATGGGTCGATATGTCGAAATATCACCGAAATTTTGGTCAAAATATGGGAAATCGACATATATAGGAGTTTCGATACCCATGACCTCTCGAATCCGAAATTTCTGTGAAATTTCGTCGAAATTTCACGAAATTTAAATGCATGGGTCGAAGTGGAGTCGATTTATTACTGTTGGAGTATTTGGTTATGCGTCATTTATGTGGGAGATGGGTAAATGGATCTCTCCAGGATCCATTTACCTCATCCAAAGTTTAGCCCCACATCTACCTTCTGTGGGATGTGGAGACTCGGTGGGGGCTATATATAGATCCCCATACCCATTGTGTCCATTGAGAAAAGCAATAGACTATCAGCTCTTTGAGGCGTTCTCCCGTGGTTTCATCACGCTCCTTAGGGAGTAGGGTTCCACGTTAAATCTTGAGTTTTTCATCTTTATTTTTTATATCTGATACGCTTCTACATCATATTTTCTAACATGGTATCAGAGCAGGTCGATTCTCAAAGATTTAAGTTCTTTATTTTTATTCGAGATTCGTTCTTGGAGTTCATGTTCGACAAGTTTTTTTTACATGGGTTCTTTGAAACCCTAATGTCTATGGTGTTTGGTTCCTTGCATCTTCATCAAGAATATGGAGTTTCCAAGGAAATATCAGCTTTACACATTCAAATCGTCACTTCCTACTTCCATCGGCAATGGCGGAACAAGCGGCGACGGAACACCGATGCTCCAGGTCGAGCATCTTCCCAGGAAGAGGTCGACACATCTCCTTGTGCATCCCTGAGCTACATTCCCCCATCTCCAGCGAACATCTGAAAAGACCGAGGCCGATGCTCTGGGGGCAAAGAAGAACCCCTTGAAAAGTGCTCATCCAAGCAAAGTCCCATCGCAGGCAGCGAGCCCCACCTTCTTCATCGATATCCAAGGCGACGCTCCTCCACCGCACGCACCTCCATTGCCGCCACATCTTCTCCAGGCCCCTTCAGGGTTCCCTTTCTCTCAGGCGGAGCTCGAAGCCCCTTCGCATCTCCAGATCGATGCTTCTGCGGCAGGAGATCCATCGCGCAACCCCTCGCGTAGATCCTTTCCTCTTTCTCCCTTCTCGCATGATATATCCCATCGTCGCCTCTGCTTCAGGCGCGCACATTGATCACCCATCGTGCGGTGAACCAAGCGGCACATGAGCTCCCTTCTCCACTTGTGCTCCAATCTTCAGTCAAGCCCAGGCGGTCGAGGGGATGTAGATCTCTTGCATGCAACCAGGTGGCAATGTCGTTCCCGGCCACGAGGCGGCGACGGCCACGCTGTGACTATTTGCAGCATAGCCCCATCGAAGGTGACGGTCTCATGTGGGAAGGGTTCCCAGGGAACCCTAAATAAAAAGGTCGTGCTTATTTTTGGCCCAACAGGCTTGTTAAAAAAACGAGGGGAGAGAAGTAAGGGCCCAAGTGGGCCAAACAAACAAAAAAGGGAGGATAACCAGCTATTTAAAAAGAGAGAGAAATGATGAAGAGTGAGATGGAAAAAAATAATCGATTTTTTTGCGAAAAAAGAGGAGAAGTCGAAAAAAATGTGTTACGGCTATTAAAAAACGAATAGCCAGAGAAGAAAATGATGATTTAAAAAAATGTTTTGAGAAAATATGAATGCTTGAAAAGCCGAAAAAAATCACGATCGGCTTATTGATCTCTGTTTTCCTCCATCTTTGATGTCTTCTCCTAACTTGGTCGATATTCGTTATTCCGATCAGTATAGGAGAAATGGGGAGTATTATGTAGAGTCACATGTCGGATCCTGATTCTAGATGCAGATGTTCCAGACCATTCAATGTTCAGACTCTACAATTCAAATATTCAGACTTGACGATCAGTTTTCGAGTCTTCAGTTTCATACACGTACATGTATGCGGTCTTCTTTTCGGATGTGCACATGTATTCCCTCATTTGTCGTGGTCCCCATCATTCTTGTTTTCAGTCAGGGTTTTCATGTGATCCATAGGGATTCTAGAGTAGATTACCATTCCCTATGCCATGTTGGCTAGGTTTTTCATGTGGTTCATAGGGACTCCAGAGTGGGGTATCATTCTCTGTGCCAGATGGAAGAGACCCAGTTCTCTGATAAGGAGACTTCTTCAGACTCCATTCTCAAGCGATCGTGAACTTCAGTACCAGATCCTTCCGAGGTTTCTATGAGAATGAACCCACTTCAAGGTCCTTATGAGAGAGGCCCATCTTCAGAGATCTACGTATGGATAATTAGCGATGCTCTTTTCGACCCTTTCAGAGATGGGGCAGTTGTCCACATCTTGTGACGGACCAGAGTCATAGATGTTAAGGCACGCGCCTAGGCGGCTGCCTAGGCGTCCAGGCGCCCCAGGCCGTGCGCCTAGAAGGCACGCCTTGCTTTCATATAAAATGACGTACGCCTTAGGTCGCCTGGGCGTCAAGGCGCGCCTGGGCGTCTAGGCGACTTTTTTTATGCATACTACAAATATATATCGCATTTTCAAAATGCGATATACTTAGCGCATTCACAAAATGCGATATACATAGCGCATTCACAAAATGCGATATACACATCGCATATTTGAAATGTGATATACCCTTTGAACCCTGTATTACCTCACCGCATTCGATCCGACCCTCATTCGACCCTATTGCCCTTGCGTCGTTCTTGGAGAGAATAATCTTCGTCGCAGCCGCCTCCTTACCTCCTCCAACGACCTCCCTCCTCCTCCGACGGCCTCCCTCCTCCTTCGACGACCTTCCTACCTCCAGCGGCCTCCCTCTTCCTCCAACGGCCTCCTTCCTCCTCTAGCGGCCTCCCTACTTCCTCCGGCGGCCTCCCTCCTCCAACGGCCTCCCTCCTCCTTCGGTGACCTCTCTACCTCCTCCAGCGGCCTCCCTCCTCCTTCAGGGCCTCCCTGTGTTCTCTTGCTCTCCCCTTGTAAAATGACTTCAATGGAATCCTTGGATGGGGATGCCATTCCTAATCCTACTACACCAACCCCATCTACTGTGCAAAGGCCTAGGGAAATTGATCCCCGCTTCACCGACAAGATGAATGATCTATGCTTGAAAGCGGCGTCGAAGGATCCCGGTTGGAAGTACTCTTTTGACCGAATACTCTAGACAAGAATAAGGTGTAATGTGCATTGTGCGACCACATTACTAATGGTGGCATCAAAAGGCAGAAGGAACACTTGATTGGTGGTTATCGGGATGTATCTATGTGTCCAAAAGTCACTGTGGAGATTAAGAAAGAGATGGTTGACTTCAAAAATCGTAACAAGAAGAGGAAGGTAGTCGTTAATTATAGATATAGTGGAGCTGATTCAAACATTCCAGATGCAGATGATAGTGATTGTGGTGAACATGTAGTCATCTTAGATGACTCAGAACCTACAGCTACAACAAGTAAAAACGTTAAATCTGGTTCTGGTTCATGTTCTGCAAATAGGCCTCCTGTACGGAAGGATCCACACGGCAAGGGTCCTATGGACTCGTTTTGTTCTGCTAGCCCATGGGAGGTTGTGGCACAAAGGAAGGCGACAAGGGCTCTTGGTGAAGCACAACAAACTACAATTGCGTTTGCTTTAAAAAAGGATGCTACACAGGTGGCATATGATGCCATAGCTGAGCTATTCTATACAGGTGGCATCCCTTTTAATGTTGCACAACGAGAAGTATTTGAGGTGACAATGGAGGCTATTGTCCAAGCTGGGAGAGGCTTTGTTCCTCCATCTTATCACCAATTGCGAAAGCCCCTACTTGAAAAATTATATACAAGGACCAAAGATTTGCAGGTGAAGCATGATTATGTGTGATGCATGGACTGATAAACGACAACAAAGTCTGATAAACTTCCTTGTTAATTCTCCAGAAGGGTCATTTTTTATTTATGCAAAGAATGCAACATCTGATGTACATGTTGGGGAGTATGTGTTCAAATTGATAGGCGAGGCTGTGGAGATGGTGGGTGAGGAGAATGTTGTACAAGTTGTCACCGACAATGCAAGCAATTTTGTTTTAGCAGCAAAGTTACTGATGGAGAAGTGAAAAAACCTCTTTTGGACTCCATGTGCTGCACACTTCTTGGATTCGATGCTTGAGGATATTTTCAAGTTACAGAAATTTGCAGGAGTTATCAAGAGGGCCAGAAAAGTAACAACGTATATTTACCAGCATATTCGGTTGCACGATGCGTTTCTCCAGTTCAGCGAGGATCACCAAGAGTTGTCTAAAAGCGGAGTTACCCGCTTTGCTATCAACTACTTGACTCTTACTAGTTTGCTAAAACAAAGGAAAGCGTTGGCGTCTTTGTTTATTTCTGAGGTGTGGAACACTAGTTCCTGGTCGAAGACACATGATGGGAAATATGTGTATGAAACTGTGATGGCAAATGCTTTTTGGGAAAAAAATGAAGATTATCTTAGAGCCGTGCAACCCATCGTTACTGTGCTGCGTTTAGTGGATGCTGACGAGAAGCTACCCATGGGATACATTGCTAGGGCATTTGACACTGCAAAGGAAATGATTATTGAAAACTTTGGCAGGAGCGAAACAGATTACATGCCTATTCTACAAATTATTGATTCTTGCTGGGATAATCAGATGGCTCGTCCTCTGTATAGTGCAGGAAGTTTCTTGAATCCTGCATTTTATTATAAAGTGAAGGACAACAATGAGGCATTGATGGGAAGGTATGAAAGTGATTTCATATTTTGCCTTGAGAGGATGGTTAATGATCCCGATCAACAAGACGTGATATACTCTGAAATGGAGGTCTACAAAGGAGCTCGTGGTATGTTTGACAGGGCAATTGCTATTAGACAGAGGGAAAAAACCTTCATGTAAGTTATTTTTCAATATTTACATTGAATGATTTAATGAAAAGATGTGCTTAGTGTTTACATTATAGACTTATTGTGTAGTGGAATGGTGGGATACTTATGGAAGTCTCACCCCCGCTCTGAAGCGGGTGGCAAAGGTATTTTGGGACTATGCTGCACATCTTCCTCTTGTGAATGTAATTGGAGTGCTTTTGACTTTGTATGTATCAAAAACACTTATAAATTTACAAATATAAATGCCAACTTTATACTTGTAAATTTACGTAATACTTGAGTGAATGTGCAGATCCACACAAAGAGGAGGAATAAGTTGGAGGTTGATAGACTTTCCAAGCTTGTTTACATCCAATACAACAAGCAACTTGAGGAGAGATTCAAGAATAGGAGGTTGGGGAATTTAGCAAAAGATTTTGATCAATTGCTCTTTCAAAGTTAGATTGGTCGAGTGAATGAATGACATGTCTTTATGTGGAACCAGAGGTTGTACCGGGGCTTACACTGAGGGCCATTGATGAAGCATTATGTGCTTCTCAAGCATATGAAGGTTCTCGTCCTAGAAGGAATCAACCGCAAGCACAGCCAAGCACTTCAACACGTGGTGGTCTCCGTGGCCGTGGTCATCGTGGTACTCGTCGTGCACATGTGATTAGGCGATAATATGTACTTCCTCATGTTCCGGACGATGAGGAGGAAGAAGACGAGGAAGATGATTGGATGGATCTAAATGATGATGGCCAAGAGCAAGATGGACATGAAGAAGAAACTAACCTCTGTGATGATGATGATTGAATCATTAGATTATTGTCTTTCAATCTTTGAAATGTTGTGTTATGCCAAACAATTTGTCTCTATTTTTACTACATTTTCCCCTTTTTTGTTGTAACTGGATAGCTTGTTTAATTATCTATGTTCTGATTCCTTTTTGTGTTGTGATTTTTCATTCTTGTGATTAATCACTAATATTTGGTTAAATGATATTTATTACTCTAAAACTCTAGTTACTATGTATTTATAAACACAAAAGTTCTTAACATAAGTAAATCCAATACCTATTGTAAATTTTTTTTAAAAATATATTAACTGATGTCGCATCTCCAAAATGCGACATGTACTTAAAAAAATAAAAAATGAAGTCGCATTTGAGACATGCGACATCCATTTGCCTTAAATAATTATATGTCGCATGTCTCAAATGCGATACGTAGGTCACATTTTGGGAAACGCTTAGGCGCGCCAAAACGCACCCAGGCGCCCAGGATTAACGCCTTGTCGCCTTGCCGCCTTAATAACCATGGCCAGTGTACTCTAACGAGGAGACTCATTCAGTTGCAATAACTCTGACAGACGCAGTACATAGCACATGCCCTTCGACGAGAAGATTCAGTTTACTCACACTACAACCTGTTCGTCCTCTTCACCTGCACGACATGAGAAGTAACATCCTCGACAACAGCCAACAGTTGTGTACATTGAGTTGATATTGTCTGTAGTATCTTGTAGTGTGAGTTGAGTTTTCTTTCTATTTGTCCAAGCTGAGCATTCATGCTTCGGCTTGAGGGGGAGTGTTGGAGTATTTGGTTATGCATCATTTATGTGGGAGATGGGTAAATGGATCTCTTCGGGATTCATTTACCTCATCCAGAGTTTAGTCCCACATCTACCGTATGTGGGATGTGGAGACTCGATGGGGGCTATATATAGACCCACACACCCATTGTATCCATTGAGAAAAGCAATAGACTATCAACTCTTTGAGGCGTTCTCCCATGGTTTCATCCCGCTCCTTAGGGAGTAGGGTTCCATGTTAAATCTCGAGTTCTTTATGTTTATTTTTCTATATCTGATACGCTTCCGCATCATATTTTCTAACATATGTTCCCTTTGAAGGGTTCAATTATAGGTCCTTTGACGGTCAATGTGTGCGATTTTAGGTTAATGCCGACCATGACCTTCGACGAGTTGTTGAACCTAGTCCACCAGAAGTTCCACCTGGACAAGAACACTTATAAAATCAAACTATCGTATCGCATTCCATGCGGGACAAGGGAAGAGTCTATGTTGATGTCTATAGTCGATGATGATGTACATGGAATTTTTGTGTAAGCCCATACTATTGGGAAATCGATACCTACTGACACATTATTGAGTCTGTCAGCAGGTGATGTTGATGCGGATGATCACCCCACTTCCAGTTCCTCCGTTTTCCGGAGCACCAATAATCCGATACCGCATACATCTATTATCACGAATGGGGCATGAGTGACACGCTCCTAAGAGAGGTTAACGTTCGCATCTTCAAAAACTTAAGACGTAAGGCTATGTGTTAGTCTAAGGTACAAATATCTCGACCTTCACCTTACTCTTGTAGCCTCCTATGTCGGTGGTTGTACGACCCAAACAACACTTTGAGTGCAGAACCTTTGCTAGTGGTCAACCTTACTGCAACGGAAGCAAGCTAGTGGGTCGCGATGCTCCCCTGCAAAGTGTTCCCCGCCACCTCATTTGAGACGTCGCATGCCATCCTTCATTGCTAAATCACATGACCCACAACAGGACAACACTGCATTGAGGCTTAATCAACATGTTGATGCCTTCTTCCCTAATCCACTCTCACCCCTCATCCTCACCCCTCCATGTGAATCTTCCTCCCCTTTCCCGCTCCACTCAACCTCTATTGCCTTCCTCACATGGCCCATCAAGCACTGCCATGACTTCATAACTTCAGGGTTTTTGTAGATTACTAAATAATTTCAAGGGTAAATTACAAAAAAGGTCACATCTATGTCTCGATTCCCAATTAGGGCACTCATTTTATGGAACCTAAACTTTCAACTTTAGGATTTAACATCAACATAAAAGGGTCGTGGAAGCTTACATAAGCCTATATTTGAGACGAAAATAGATTGGATCCCTCTTTCTTACATATCAGAATTAAGGCCCAAAACTTGGATTTTGAAACATAGATGATGCCTTTTTTGTAATTTACCCTGATTTCAATCCCTTCAGTTCTGGGGCTTATACTTTTTTCATTTACTAATTGTTTTGCTCCGTGGAACCTATTCTATCAAGATGGGAGGGTGCAAAGATATGCCTGGCACATGCACATCTAAGACTTGCAAGAGCCATGAAGTTGACATAATGCATTTTTCTGTTGGAACTGCCATTCCTGGACGACTTTATGGTAGCAATCCAGTAAACAATGGCCAAGGAAATGGTGGTGACAGGTAACAATGGATCATAATCATCATAAAACCTTAGTCGTTGAGTGTCTACTAACCTTTTGAGTATCACCGTAATATGTAGCTTTGGTCACTTGGTCGATCTATATGCTTGGAACCCACATTGCCGATTCATTGATGGTATCGGGCCTTCAGGTATGTAACTGTTATGATTATATATGATGTAGTCTAAGACTTAAAATGATTTGCAACTTAAAGTTCATTGCATTTACAAACTTCCTAGGACATCCTCATGTTCAACTAAAATACGAGTTCCGGGCTTTTCCATGAATGACATCGTGCACTGTTGGTTACCCCATGCTTAATAGTGGGTTTTTTATTCCATTTTCGCAAGTAGTATTTCATTTTCCTAGGTGGCATATTAATTTATCCAAGTAAAATAATTTCATGGAATAAAGTTCAATCTTTAGCATTGTTGGGAAAAAGAGAGACTTGTTTATTCCTTGAGCCTTAGACTCTCTTATATAGAGGAGAGGCCTATGGACAAATTACATAAAACAGATAAGAGGAAAAAAAGATAAACGAATACAGAAACATAGAAACATATCTCTACACTCCCCCTCAAGATGGAGCATAGATATCTATCATGCTCAACTTGGATGAACACTTTTGAGATGATCCTCTAAGTATTTGGTGAAAATGTCTGCTGTCTGGTCTCCCTTAAGATGACATGGGATGTAGAAATGAATCCCTTCTGGATCATGTCATGTATATTGTGGCAATCGACCTCAATGTGCTTCGTCCTTTCGTGGAATGCATGATTATTAGCAATAAACAGGGCAACCTGATTGTCACATTTTAGCGACATGGGAAGAGATACATCTATATGTAGATATGTAAGGACTGCTCGAACCCACATCATTTCTGTACATGCATGTGACACAACCTTATACTCAGATTCAACAGTAGATCTAGTAGCTACAATTTGCTTCTTGCTTTTCCACGAGACAAGTGAATCTTCGACAAATATAACAAATGTAGTTGTAGACTTCCTGTCCTTGGGGCACCCTGCATAATCTACGTCTGCGCATGCTGAGATAGTGATGGTGCCACCTCTTTTAAATAGCAGCCCTGCACCTGGAGATGATTTAAGAGACCTTAGTATCATTTGTATAGCATCCACATGTGCCTAACGAGGTTGTTCCTTGAATTGGCTCATCCAACTGATAGCAAATAAAATATCGGGTATGGTAATGGTAACATAAAGAAGCTTTCCAACCAGCTCTCTATGTCTTTTCATGTCAACCTCATCAGTATCATCATCATATAGCTTCATGCTTGGATCTATGGGTTTGGTGGCAGGTCGACATCCTAGCATACCCGTGTCGCTTAGCAAATCAATGACATATTTCCTCTTAGTTATTACAAGCCCTTGTTGATTTTTGGCAAACTCCAGTCCCAGAAAGTATGTAAGAGCTCCAAGATCCTTAGTAACAAATTCACGTCTTAATTCCTTGTATGCCATATCCTGTAATAAGTATCGTGGAGAAAAAAGACGAATGGGATATCTATTCCATAAGGATAGGATATCTTATATAGAGAGAAAACCCTAGAGAGTATAAGAGGAAAAATATATAAATACCCCTGATGGGTTACAGAATACGAAGGGTTACAAACATAATTGTAATGTAACACTCCCCCTCAAGTTGGAGCATATCTCTCGATCATGTCCAACTTCAATACTAAGTACGTGAGGCATTTCCTTGGAAGAGCATTTGTGAGGATGTTTGCAAATGAAGTTCAGTGGAGATGTGTGGAATGCTGATTTCTCATCCTCGTACCGTGTCATGAATAAAATAGCAATCAACTTCAATGTTTTTTGTCCGCTCATGGAAAACTATATTGGTGGCGATGTCGTGTCAGACTTGTTGTCGCAGTATAAGGGTACATGAGTGGTGACTGACATGCCAAGTTCTGTTAGGAAAAAAACAAGCCATGTAATCTCACATGCGGCCTGAGCCATTGCCCTATATTCTGCTTCCGCACTGGATCTGGAGACCACTGTATGCTTCTTGCTTCGCCAAGTGACAAGGTTATCCCCAACAAACATGGCCTATCCTGTAGTGGATCAATGGTCCTCAAGGAGAGCTAGCATAGTCAGAATCTGTATAGGAAGAGATATTAGCATGCCCATTCACCCCATAGAAGAGTCCACGTCTGGGAGATTCCTTCATATATCGAAGGATCAAAAGAACATCCAACCACTGACTATAAAGAGGCTTCTCCATATGCTGACTGGCTCTGCTCACAACATATGATATATTTGGCCTAGTAACATTGAGACGGAGTAATTTTCCCACTAAGCTTCTGTATCGTGTTGCATCCTCAAAAGATGGATCACTAAATGCTGAATATTTTCTCACTTTTGCAGAGATGCCAGATGACTTGCATCTAAGAAATCACGCCTCCCAACACCACTCCCATCTGTGGCCTATGCGACATGGAGACGGAAATTATAGAGCATCTCTTCTTCCACTGTGGCCGTATTCGTGGGCTCTGGGCTGACCTGGGCTGGCTCAGCTTGTCGTCCTTGGCCTCCTTCTGTGATAGCTTGGTTAGCTCTAGGGGCAGAGCTCGGGAGGACCTGCTGACTCCGATTGCGCGGCTTTGGAGCATTTGGCTTGGAAGAAATGAAGCTCTCTTTGCTCGACAGAGGTTCTACACCGAGAATATTCGTATATCGGCCTCGCGCTTCCTTCACGATTGGTGTGCTAGGTAGGGTCTTCTATTTGTAATTGGAGGTATCTCCTCTTCGATACCACCCGTTTTTGTGTTTTTTGTTGGTTGCTGTACGTCTCTCCCTTGTAAGTATTTCTTTAACTCTTTTATTAATGCACCGGGGCGAGCACCTTTGAGTGCCTCCCCCTTTTTGAGCGTCAAAAAGAAATCACGCCTCAGTCAGAATATTGAGGTAGTAATTCCTCTGTGAAAGATGAAGCCCCTCTGTAGTGCGTATTACTTCGATGCTAAGAAAATAACGAAGTTGGCCGAGATCTTTCGTGACAAAGACCTTCTGGTGGAAGGTCTTGGTCTCTTGAATACTATCTACATCATCTCCTGTGATAACCACATAATCAACATAGACAACAAGGATGATCGTGCCAGTACATTGTCGTCTAACAAAGACAGAGTAGTCAGATGTTGTCCTCTGAAAACCAAGTGTTTTGATCTCCTTAGTGAGCCTATCAAACCATGCCCTTGGTCTCTGCTTCAGGCCATAAATGGTATTGTGTAGTCGACATACATGCTCCTCCTCAACTACATACCCCGACCAGTGCATCATGTAGACGTCCTCCTCAAGATCATCATAAAGAAAGGCGTTCTTCACTTCAAGTTGATAAGTGGGCCAAGCCTTGTTGGCAACAACAGAGAGAATGGTACGTATAGTCCCCATCCTGGCAACAGACGAGAATATCTTAAAATAATCAACTCCAAAGGTTTGTGTGAAGCCTTTGGAAATAAGACTGGCTTTTAACCTGTCAATAGAACCATCGGGCGAATGCTTGGTCGTGAAGACCATCGACAAGCCATACGACGAGCTCCTGAGGGGCACAACACAAGATCCCACATGCCTCGAGAGACAAGTGCATCCATCTCCTTATCCATGACCTGTCGCCAACCTTGATCCTGCATTGCACTGAAATGATCTCTTGAAATAGAAATAGTATTCAGAGCATCTGCAAATCTCTTGTCACAACTAGATAAACCATCTGTAGAAGTAAAATGTGACTTGTGGTGATACATACATTGCTTTTTTTGCTTGCGTAGAGCTATAGGAAGCTCCTCATGTACATCCGGGACAACAGTGGTGGGAGCACTCGATGTGGTCATATCATCCTGCATAAACGGGACAGGCAAAGGTACAGACACTGGTGTAGAAGGTATAGAGGTACGCTGATGAGTATAAACGATTGACGGAGGAGGAAGGTCCAGAGGAATGTCACTCACAGTCTATGCAAAATGACTTGTTTGCTCAAAGAATGTGATATCAACATACACATAGTATTGACGTTCAACAAGATCATAGCAACGATAGCCTTTTTCGGTACGAGAGTACCCAAGAAAGACGCATTTGATGGCATGAGAGGATAATTTGTCAACTGCATGAAAGTTATGAACAAGGGCAATACAATCAAAATTTCGCAGAGGTATGAGAAAAAAAGACTCAATAGGGTAAAGTAAGGAAAATGGAGTTGCCCCTTTGAGAAGAGATGAAGGAACACGGTTGATGAGATACACCGCAGTAAGGATAGCATCTCCCCAATATTGTTTAGGAACACTCATTTGACTAAGAAGAGATCTGGCAACATTTGGCAAGTGTCGGAGTTTCCTCTCAGCTATACCATTATGTTGTGAGGTAAATGTACATGATATTTGGTGAATAGTTTCCTGGGATGCAAAGAAAGAGATCAAGTCATGTTGGGTTAACTCAAGAGCATTGCCAGTACGAATGATCTTAACAATGCTAGAAAAGTAAGTTTTAACATATTTAAAGAAATTTCTGACAATTTGATCAATCTCCGAACGCTCCTTTATTAGATATACCCAAGAAGATCGACTATAATCATCAACAAAAACTATAAAATAGCGATGGCCACTTAATGTGCAGATCGGACAAGGTCCCCAAACATCACAATGAATAAGGTGAAAAGTAACAGTACTACGATACTCAGTACGGACAGGAAAAAAAGCTCGATGGTGTTTCCTGAACTCGCACGCCTCACACTGAAAGGGCTTCAGAGTAGAGAGTTCAGTAAGCATCGTGGGAATGGCCTTGGCAGAGGGATGCTCAAGGCGCAGATGCCATAGGAGCAGATCTTCGGAGATGGATGCAACACCAACAAAATTGGAGTCTGAGGGTATGTCAAGATAATATAGGTCGTTCTTCTCATGACCTCCACCAAAAATCTGCCTCGTCTGAATGTTCTGAAAATAACAAGACTCATCAAATATCACATGACAATGAAGCTCAACATAAAGCGTGTGAACTGACAGCAAGCTAAGAGGAAAATCAGGAGCATAGTCAACCCATGAAAGTCAGATCTTGGAAGGTAATTCCATAGTTCCGACAGTAGTAATCTGTGATTGAGTTCCATTAGCGACTCGAACTGATTTCACATAGGTAGATGATATGGAAGAGGTGTGCAGACTACCTTCTCTGATGAGATGAGTAGAGGCACCGTAATCAATAATCCAAGCCGGAGTAGGACTGATAGCAGAGTTGGCTATTGTACCTAAAGGAAAAGCCAGAGCAACAGTTGTAGTGTTATTAGTAGTGGTAGGCCCTAGAGTTTGAAGGATATGCATCAGGCGGGAGTAATTGCATCATTAAGATGAACAATCTTGCCATTAGAGGTAGGCGATGCATCTTCCACATCATAGGCATCCTTGTTAGAGTATTCGGTGCATGCGTCACTTATGTAATAGGTGGGTAAATGGATCCTGGAGAAGATCCATTTACCCCATCCTCTGTTTAGTCCCATACCGCCCAATGGTGGGACTTGGAGGCTCTGGGAAGGCTATATAAGGAGCCCCAGACCTCCTGTACTCATTGAGAAAATCAATAGAGAAACACGCCCCTTAGAGGGCTTCTCCCGTGGTTTCATCCCGCTCCTCACGGAGTAGGATTCCACGTTAAATCCCGCTGTTCTTTCTTGTTCTTTTTCTTTTTCCATGTTTTTGCTTCCGCTTCATATTTTATAACATGGTATCAGAGCGGGTCGGTTCTTGAGGATTTTTATATGCTTTACTATTTTGTTCGAGATTATCAAAGTTCATGATTTGATTTTCTGGAACCCTAGCCGCCTCCAGATGTGTTCTTTTTAGGCGGTGGGGATCCACGCGAGTTCCTTCCACTCCTGGCACGATCCAGATCGTGGTGCCCTTGCGCAGCGAAAGCGTGGCGTGCTTCTTGGCACGATCCAGATCGTGGTGCCCTTGCGCAGCGAAAGCGTGGCGTGCCCTTGCCACGAAGCGCACAGGCGGCGGCATCAACAGGATGCTTTTGTTGCATCCCATGTGGTGCGCATCTTCCACGAAGTGCACAGACGCGGTGACCTCCAGGCACCCTTGCCTCCAGCGGCACGCAGATCGGCGGCGCAAGCCCACATCCGAGCCAACTCAAGGCGGCAAGACCCCATCGCAGCTACTCCCAGATCCAAGGCCCCAGTGCCCTGGCCGCTCCAGATCGCGAAGACGTGCTGCCCAAGCACGAGGCGGCGCCCTTCTCGGCGGCGTGAACCCTCTAGCCGGGTCAGGCGATGCCGCTCCAGGGCGCGCATCCAGGCAGCGCACAACGGAGTCGCGAAGATCCTGCACCGAACCATCAGGCGGAGGCGGCAGCCAGACTGCCAGGCGATCGTGCGCCATCGCCTCACCGCAAATAGGGGGCGACGACAATGTTTCCAAGAGAAGAACCCCATCGTGGGAACCCTAACAAGGGGAACGGTCACTTTATAAAAAAACAAGGGGGCTATTTGCTTGGAAGCCCGGAAAAAAAAAGGTCACAGTTATGCAAGTCCAGTTGGTTGTATGTTTCAAAAAAAAGGAGAGAAAAAAAAGAAAGAAAAAAAAAGAAAAGAAAAAAAAGGAGGAAGAGAGGGTCACAACTTTTGAGCCCCAGTGAATCGTTATTTACGAAAAAAAATGTTAAAAAAAAAGGCACGTACATCTCAAAAGCCGTACGCAAATTAAAAAAATGCAAAAAAAAAGAGAGGAAAGAAAAGGAGCGTGCATTAAAAAAATCGCACGCAATTAAAAAAATGAAAAAAATGAAAAAAAAGGCGCGTACATCTCAAAAGCCGTATGCATAGTTTAAAAAAATTATTATGAAAAGCCGCAAGGAATCTTTTGAAATGTTTTGAGAATATTCATGTTTTCCTCATATTTATATATTATTTTATCTTCTCCCAACGTGGTCATATAATGTCATTCCGACCAGTATGGGAGAAAGGGGGAGTATATGTAGAGTCACAGGTCTTGTTTAAAGATTCAGATATCAGATTTTCCAGACCGGTCAGATATTCAGACTCTACAAATTTCAGATTCAGACTCGACGATGACGCATGCCAATCATTTGTCATTCTTGTTGGTCGGCCAGAGCTTTCATGTGAGCCATATGGACTCCATAGCAGAGGACTATTCCCTATGCCATTAAGGGCAAGGGTTTTCATGTGGTATCATAGGGACTCCACAGTAGAGTACCATTCTCTGAGCCAGATAGACACTCCAGCCCCGTTCGTCCTCCTCACATGCACGCCATGAGAAGCAACGTCCTCGACTGCAGCAGTTGTGCGCGTTGGGTTGATATTGTCTGTAGTGTCATGTATTGTGAGTTGAGTTTCTTTTTGTTTGTCCAAGCTGAGCATTGCATGCTTCAGCTTGAGGGGGAGTGTTAGAGTATTTGGTGCATGCGTCACTTATGTAATAGGTGGGTAAATGGATCCTGGAGAAGATCCATTTACCCCATCCTGTGTTTAGTCGCATACCACCCAATGGTGGGACTTGGAGGCTCTGGGATGGCTATATAAGGAGCCCCAGACCTCCTGTACTCATTGAGAAAATCAATAGAGAAACACGCCCCTTAGAGGGCTTCTCCCGTGGTTTCATCCCGCTCCTCACGGAGTAGGGTTCCACGTTAAAATCCCGCTGTTCTTTCTTGTTCTTATTCTTTTTCCATGTTTTTGCTTCCGCTTCATATTTTATAACAATCCTCATAAGCATTATTGGCGTGATAAGAATGTACATTAAACTTCTGTCAGCGTCGTTCAGTCGGATGGTTCCACCTACCATAGTGAGTGCATGAAGCAGTAGAGTCTCGCCCATGACCACGACCAAAGTCACGACCTCGCCTAGATTTCCGTCCAGGGACACGACTTGGATCATGACGTGTCCTCCTCGCAAGTTGTATCTGCCTCCTCACCCCGATGAGGCGATGTGTGCAAAGTTCTCTGTTGAAGGTAAGACTGGAGGCTGGGCAGCGGATGTCTCAAGTTCCTCAAGTTGACCAAAGATGGCCTTCATCGTTGGTTGTGTGCATGATATAAGAAATTGCTTCTTCTGTGCATGGTATCTATAATCCAGACCATCAAGGAAACAATATACCTGTCAGTCAGAGCGCTCTTGTATCTGTTTGGTGTAACATGAGGGCTGGAATATTGTAAGCTCCTCATACAGTCTGGAGAGATGCCTGTAATACTCGATGAGGATGGAATCACCCTGACATACCGATCAGATTCGGCTGTAAATATCTTCAAGGCGTGACTTCGTCTTCTTCTGGGAGTATGTTTGCTCGAGATCCTCCCACATTTCCTGGCCGTATTTTTGTAAAGAAGATTTGAGGTAATGTGAGCATCAACACTGATGGTCATCCAGTTGATAACCAAATAGTTATCAGGCTGCCAATTGTCATATTCTTTGCCCTTTTCATCTAACGGATCTTTAGTTAAAATGTAGAGTTTCCTCTGACCACCAATGAACACCATAAAAGATCGAGACCAGAACACGTAATTTTCTGTGCCCTTGAGTTTCATATTGGTGCCTTGTGCCATAATATACGTGGTCAAGGGCTTTGTCTCGATAGAAGAAGGCACCATTGTGGTCTTAAAATAGAAAGATCCTGTGATCAACTAAGGATGCATATAAGAGCTGAAAAATGCCCTAGAACTCACGTTTGCCCTTGAAGAAGGGCTGAAAATCCTCAATGGACATCAGATCTGGATTCTCGGCAGCGGTCCATGACGAGTTTTGGATCTCCAAAGAGACCTACAATACCCGTAGAAGGTAGCTGTGGGGTTGATGACCTTCGTAGGAGGTCCTGAAAGCGTAGGGTAGTGATAGCGGGAGGGTTGTGTGCCCTCTCGCGATACCGGTAGGTGTTGGAGATGCTCCTTTGGGGTCGAGCTGCTGCACTGGAGGCGATTTGAGGGCCTTACACGGGGTCTTAATTCAAGGAAGAGTGTCCGCGCAGGCTTTTGAGAGGCTTGAAGGTGGTGGTGGGGATTTTAGGTGAGAACCTCGATTTAGGACCGTTGCTCTGATATCATGTGGAGAAGAAAGACGAATGGGATATCTATTCCATAGGGCTAGGGTCTCTTATATAGTGAGAAAACCCTAGGGAGTACAAGAGGAAAAATACATAAATATCCTTAAGGGATTACGAAACCCGAAGGGTTAAAGGTTATGGAACCCGAAGGGTTACAAACATAATTATAATATAATAATTCTAATAAGTATATCATCAACATACACCATAATAGCAATCGTACCTCTAGAGGTTTTCTGTATGAAAATAGAATGATATGCATTCGTTCTCTGAAACCTTGCTTCTCAAACAAATCTGAGAGCTTCTGGAAACAAGCTCTCGCATTTTGCTTAAGGCCACAGATTGCCTTATGAAGTCTACACACCTGAGAACACTTCCCCTTAGCAGCAAAACCCAGTGGCTGTTAGGTATAGACTTCCTCCTAAAGATCACCATATAAAAAGGTATTCTTGACATCAAGTTGAAATAGAGGCCAATCTCGAACCATAACAACTGATAATATAATCCATAAGGTAACATGATGAGCAACTTGAGAGAAGATATCAAGATAATCTACCCCATATGTCTGAGTAAAGACACATGCTACTAATCGAGCCTTGTACTGATCAATACTGACATCTACATTTTTCTTCACTGTAAACACCCATTTGCAACTTACTAGACTCCCCAGTAGGGACCGGGACTAGACTCCAAGTATCTCTGGATTGAACAACCACCATCTCCTCCTCCATAGCTAGACACCACATGCTACCTGTCAATGCTTCCTGGTAAGTCCGTGGTGTAGCCACGGTGAATAAAACAATAACAAACCTCATGAAATCACCCGTCAGGCGCTCGAAGGTGACATGAGAAGCAATCAAATATGAGGTACATGAACGCTTCTGCTTCCTAATAACAATAGATAAATCAAGATCATCATCATCATTCCTGCCTCCAACCTGATCATCAACTTCATGAGATAACTCTTGTTGAGATACAATATGGGTCTTATCAGTAGAATTAATGTTATCAGAACAAACCTGAGGCGTGTTGGATGACAGACCATGAACATGAGCAGGAGCAGGCCGTCGGCTATAGTGATGCGGTAGTAGTTGAACCAGAACAATGGAAGATGGTGGTTTGATGGTGGTGATGGATGAGGTTGTAGTGGAGGTGTTGATGAGGGTGGTTGGCATATGGGTGGTGGTGGAATATAACCCTCATCCAAATCTGAAGGTTCCAAACTATCACCGGTAGGAGAAAAATACATGATAGACTCAAAAAATGTGATATATGCACTGACATAATATCTCCTGTAAAATGGATCATAACAACGATAACCCTTATGAGTTCTAAAGTACCCAACGAAGACAGATTTGACAGCCATTCGAGAGAGCTTGTCAATCCGTGGAGACAACTGATGGACAAACACAATCATGGTTATTAAGGCGGCAAGGCGACAAGGCGTTCATCCTGGGCGCCTGGGCGCCTAGACGTCTAACAAAATGTGACCTATATCGCATTTGAGACATGCGACATCTAATTATTAAAAGCAAATGGATGTCGCATGTCTCATATGCGACATCCTTTTTTATTTTTTTAAGCGTATGTCGCATTTTGAAGATGCAATATCAATTAATATATTTTTTTAAGAAAAAATACAGTAAGTATTGGATTTATTTTTCTGTCAAGACATTTTGTATTTATAAATACATAGTAACTAGAGTGTTGGAGTAATAAATATCATTTAACCAAACATTAGTGATTAATCACAAGAATCAAGAATCACAACACATAAAGGAATCAGTACATAGATAAATAAACAAGCTATGTTTGGCATACAGACAAATTGTTTGGCAAAAAAAGTGGAAAATGTACTAAAAAAACAGACAAATTGTTTGGCATAACAAAACATTTCAAATACTGAAATACAATAATCTAATACTGCATCAATCATCATCATCACACAGGTTAGTTTCTTCTTCATGTCCTTCATCTTGCTCTTGGCCATCATCATTAAGATCCATCCAATCATCTTCCTCGTCTTCTTCCTCCTCGTCGTCCGGAACATGAGGAGGTACATATTGTCGCCTAATCACATGTGCACCACGAGTACCACGACGACCACGACCACGAAGACCACCACGTGCTGAAGTGCTTGGTTGTGCTTGTGGTTGACTCCTTCTTGGACGAGAACTTTCATATGCTTGAGAAGCACATAATGCTTCATCAATGACCCTCAGTGTAAGCCCCGGTACAACCTCTGGTTCCACGTAAAGACCTGTCATCCATTCACTTGACCAATCTAACTCTGAAAGAGCAATTGGATCAAAATCTTTTGCTAAATTCCCGAGCCTCCTATTTTTGAATCTCTCTTCAAGTTGCTTGTTGTATTGGATGTAAACAAGCTTGGAAAGTCTATCAACCTCCAACTTATTCCTCCTCTTTGTGTGGATCTGCACATTAATTCAAGTATTACGTAAATTTACAAGTATAAAGTTGGCATTTATATTTGTAAATTTATAAGTGTTTTTGATACATACAAAGTCAAAAGCACTCCAATTGCGTTCACATGAGGAAGATGTGCAACATAGTCCCAAAATACGCTTTGCCACCCGCTTCAAAGCGGGGGTGAGACTTCCATAAGTATCCCACCATTCCACTACACAATAAGTCAACAATGTAAACACATGTTACAATTAAATCATTCAATATAAATAATAAAATGTAACTTACATGGTGGTTTTTTTTCCCTTTGTCTAATAGCAATTGCTCTGCCAAACATACCACGAGCTCCTTTGTAGACCTCCATTTCAGAGCATATCACGTCTTGTTGATCGGGATCATCAACTGATGCAGCGTGACCCCAAATTAGAGGGCCACATTTATTTAATTAAATAATTATCAATTTTATTTACGTTTTTAGCGGTCGTATTGGTCCAATTGAATAATTGAGATCGCCTGTGATCTCAACGTTGATTTCGTAGATTTTAATTATAATTGTTGGTCAATTAAATATTTAGAGTCTAATTAAAGTAATTAGAGGTCAATTAGGATTTGTTAGAGTCCAACTAGATAAGTGGTTGTCAATTTTACTATTTTTGTACACCCTCTCTCCTATATAAAGAGAGGGTAGGTCATTGTTTTTAAACAGTTCAGTTGATACGAAAAATTGAGATTTTATTCTCTATCTCTCTCCCCTCACGTGGTCTTCACGTTTCTTTTCTCCATCCCCTCGTGTTCCTGACGAGCTTCTCCTCTCAACCCCTCCATTTTCTCCCCCCCCCCTCTCTCCCCTCACGTGGTCTTCACGTTTCTTTTCTCCATCCCCTCACGTTTCTTTTCTCCATCCCCTCGTGTTCCTGACGAGCTTCTCCTCTCAACCCCTCCATTTTCTTCTCTCCCCCCCCACCCTCTCTCTCCCCTCACGTGGTCTTCACGTTTCTTTTCTCCATCCCCTCGTGTTCCTGACGAGCTTCTTCTCTCAACCCCTCCATTCTCTTCTCAATCCCTCCATTTTCTTCTCCACCAAAATCCACCGTCAAATATTTTATTTTTCATCGTCGTCGAAAACTAATCCGCATCAATTGGTATCAGAGCATGGATTTCGAATCGTACCTACGATTCGACGATCCGATCGACTATTGGTGTGCGAAGTTCGGTCTCCGCCGCCCATCTCGTGGTTCGCGTCGCTCAAAAAAGTTCCATCAACGACTTATAGCATGCATCAAGGTGCACGCATGGTTGGACGCTCAAAACGACGAAGATTCAACCGCCAACGACCAAGATCAGATCGATGCAATCGCTGTTCAACCCGATTTCGAGGCAAAAAATGAAGGTACTTTCATTATAGATAAAGATTTATTTCCTGTGCAACCAAACAATGAAGACAAAGGGCCGATTTTCGACACAAGCACGGAAGAGGAATCTGAGTTCGACGTCGAAGTTGCTGTCCGGGAGTTTACAGATCAGGCCCCATCACCGGCGGCATCCCCGATGGCAACCGCAACCTCGCCGCCATCCCCTGCGGCAAACCCGACCCCCCCGGCAAACCCCCTAGCCGCATCAGCCCCTCCCGCGCCTCCAGCGGCCTCGCCACCAACCCCTGCGGCAAACCCGACCCCCCCGACAAAACCCCTAACCACTGCAGCCCCTCCCGCACCTCCAGCGGCAGGCCCGCCAACTCTCATCTCGCAGCCCCCCTCCCTGTTTACAACCCTACCACCCCCACCTCTGCTGCTGCCGCCCCCACCCGCAGCGCTTCCCCTCTTCCCCGCGCGTACGCCACCAACCATGCCTCGCGCACCAGCCGATCCCGTCGCGCCACCCAACAGCACCCCGCACGGCGCCGCCAAATCACTGCTGTGCCCCTCCCTTATTCCCCTCCCGATTCCGCATCATCTCCCTCCCTCGTTCTCGCCGAATGCCCGTGTCCCAGGCCTACCTCCCCTCCGCGCCGCCGTTCCCAGCACCGCCTCCACCACGCGCCGACAGCACCGCGCCGCCGCCCCAACCTTCCTCCTGCGCCGCCGAAGCCCCGACAACAACCGCCTCTGGCCTGGCTATATGAGCGGCGATGGGGAGCCAACCCTAACGGGTGTACCGCAGTTTGGGGGAGGCGGATCCCAGGAATTGAGGGAATGGTTATTTCAGAAAAATTGCAAAAGAAGCCCCCATGAATCTCCTAATTGCAGAAAGGCCGAAAGTGATAAAAAGCTATGGAACAATGAAGGGGTACGAAAATTGCAGTGGTACCCTCCAATTGAAAAAAATTATAAACGTAATGTTGAAGATGATCCTATGGGAGGAAATTGAAGCCCAATTCAAGGATGATTTCTCCGACTATCCACCTACATCACGCAATTCGTCAGGAGCCGAATTTTTAAAGCGGTGGAGAGTTGATGCAGCGTGACCCCAAATTAGGGAGCCACATTTATTTAATTAAATAATTATCAATTTTATTTACGTTTTTAGCGGTCGTATTGGTCCAATTGAATAATTGAGATCGCCTGTGATCTCAACGTTGATTTCGTAGATTTTAATTATAATTGTTGGTCAATTAAATATTTAGAGTCTAATTAAAGTAATTAGAGGTCAATTAGGATTTGTTAGAGTCCAATTAGATAAGTGGTTGTCAATTTTACTATTTTTGTACACCCTCTCTCCTATATAAAGAGAGGGTAGGTCCTTGTTTTTAAACAGTCAGTTATGAATTGAAGTTTGAGATTTTATCTCGTATCCCTCTCTCTCTCCCTTCTCCCTCCACGCGATCTCCGCGGTTCTTCTTCTTCCGTCCCTCGTTACCGACGAGTTATTCTCTTCTCAACCCCTCTCTCTCTTCTACCAAAAATCCACCAAAAATATTATTTTAAATTTTATCGTCGACGCCGAATCACTGTTTGCATCATCAACCATCCTCTCAAGGCAAAATATGAAATCACCTTCATACCTTCCCATCAATGCCTCATTGTTGTCCTTCACTTTGTAATAAAATGCAGGATTCAAGAAACATCCTGCACCATACAAAGGACGAGCCATCTGATTATCCCAGCGAGAATCAATAATTTGTAGAATAGGCATGTAATCTGTTTCCTTCCTGCCAAAGTTTTCAATAATCATTTCCTTTGCAGTGTCAAAAGCCCTAGCAATATATCCCATGGGCGGCTTCTCGTCAGCATCCACTAAACGCAGCACAGTAACGATGGGTTGCACAGCTCTAAGATAATCTTCAATTTTTTCCCAAAAAGCATTCGCCATCACAGTTTCATAGACATGTTTCCCATCATGTGTCTTCGACCAAGAACTAGTGTTCCACACCTCAGAAATAAACAAAGATGCCAAAGCTTTCCTTTGCTTGAGCAAACTAGTAAGGGTCAAATAGTTGGTAGCAAAGCGGGTAACTCCGCTTCTAGACAGCTCTTGGTGATCCTCACTGAATTGTAGAAACGCATCATGCAACCGAATATGCTGGTAAATATAGGTTGTTACTTTTCTGGCCCTCTTGATAACTCCTGCAAATTTCTGTAACTTGGAAATATCCTCAAGCATCAGATCCAAGCAGTGTGCAACACATGGAGTCCAAAAGAGGTTTTTCCTCTTCTCCATTAGTAACTTTCCTGCTAAAACAAAATTGCTTGCATTGTCGGTGACAACTTGTACAACGTTCTCCTCACCCACCATCTCCACAGCCTCGTCTATCAATTTGAACACATACTCACCGGTGTGTACATCGGATGTTGCATTCTTTGCATAAATAAAAAAGGACCCTTCTGGAGAATTAACAAGGAAGTTAATCAGACTTCGTTGTCGTTTATCAGTCCATGCATCACACATAATCGTGCATCCATATGTCCTCCAATGGCTTTCATGCTTCACCTGCAAATCTTTGGTCCTTGCATATAATCTTTCAAGTAGGGGCTTTCGCAATTGGTGATAAGATGGAGGAACAAATCCTCTCCCAGCTTGGACAATAGCCTCCACTGCCACCTCAAAAGCTTCTCGTTGTGCAACATTAAAAGGGATGCCACCTGTATAGAATAGCTCAGCTATGGCATCATATGCCACCTGGGTAGCATCCTTTTTTAAAGCAAACTCAATTGTAGTTTGTTGTGCTTCACCACGAGCCCTTGCTGCCCTCCTTTGTGCCACAACCTCCCATGGGCTAGCAGAACTAAACGAGTCCATAGGACCCTTGCCGTGTGGATCCTTCCGTACAGGTGGCCTATTTGCAGAACATGAACCAGAACCAGATTTAACGTTTTTACCTGTTGTAGCCGTAGGATGTGAGTCATCCAAGATGACTACATGTTCACCATGATCACCATCATCTGCATCTGGAATGTTTGAATCAGCTCCACTATATCTGTAATCAACGACTATCTTCCTCTTCTTGTTACGATTTTTGAAGTCAGCCATCTCTTTCTTAATCTCTATAGTGGCTTTTGGACACATAGATACATCTCGATAACCACCAATCAAGTGTTCTTTCTGCCTTTTGATTCCACCATTAGTAATGTGGCCGCACAATGCACATTGCACCTTATTCTTGTCTAGTGTATTCGGCCAAAAAGAGTACTTCCAACCGGGATCCTTCGATGCCGCTTTCAAGCATGGATCATTCATCTTGTCGGTGAAGCGGGGATCAATTTCTCCAGGCCTTTGCACAGTAGATGGGGTTGGTGTAGTAGTGGGATTAGGAATGGCATCCCATCCAAGGATTCCATTGAAGTCATTCTACAATGGGAGAGCAAGAGAACGCACGGAGGCTGTTGGAGCAGGAGGGAGGCCACTGGAGGAGGTAGGGAAGTCGTCGGAGGAGGAGGGAGGCCGTTGGAGGAGGAGGGAGGCCGCTGGAGGAGGTGGGGAGGCCGCTGGAGGAGGAAGGAGACCGTTGGAGGAAGAGGGCGTCTGTTGAAGGTGGTAGGGACTCGGGAGGATGTCAGAGGAGGATGGAGGCCGTCGGAGGAGGAGGGAGCCCGCTGGAGGAGCTAGGGAGGCGACTGCGGAGGAGACAGGGGCGATAAGGGGTTTCTCTGCTAAACACGTAATGAGGGTCGGGTCGAATGCGGTGGGGTAATAAAGGGTCTGTTCGTATATCGCATTTCCAATATGCGACATGTATATTGCACTTCGAAAATGCGATATGTATATCGCATTTTGAAAATGCGATATATGTGTAAGTACGCATAAAAAAAGTCGCCTAGGCGGCGCCCAGGCGCGCCTTGACGCCCAGGCGACCCAAGGCGTGCGCCATTTTTAATGAAAGCAAGGCGTTCTTTCTAGGCGCACGGCTTGGGGCGCCTGGGCGCCTAAGCGGCCGCCTAGGCGCGCCTAGGCGCGCGTCTTAACAACAATGAACACAATAGATCCAAAAACACGAGGACTAAGAGAGAACAACTCCTTGTATGGGGAAATAAGGGAAAAAGGAACCTTCTCCCCCAGCACCGACGGGGATATACAATTAATGAGATAACAAGCCATAAGAACCGCATCACCTCAGAAGAATGTGGTGCACAACTCTAGATCAGGAGGGTACGGGTGACATCAAGAAGGTGACGATGCTTTCTTTCAGCAACACCGTTCTGTTGAGACATATAAGCACATGATGTTTGATGAAGAATACCATGAGATGATAAGAATTGAGAAAGCACATGAGTACATAATTCCAACGCTTTATCAGTCCTTACTATTTTGACAGGGGTTGAAAAAACATTCCGCACTTCTTTAATGGAATTTATTATTACATTTCCAGCTTCTGATTTATACCTCAACAAAAAAACCCTTGACAGACGACTAAAATCATCCACATCAACTAAATATAATCTGTCTCTGATGACCAGGAACACAACTTGGACCCCAAATGTCAACATGGAAAAATTCAAAAGGGGAGCTACTGCTCCGAATCTGACGACTAGGGAAGACAGACTGATGATGCTTCCGTAACTGACATGCCTCGCAGTTGAATGGCGAGCGGGATGAAATATGAGGAAGGACTTGATGCAGTTTCTGAAGTGGAAGATGATCGAAGCACACATGCCAAAGGAAGGGAAATACCGATCCAGTGGAATGGGAGGATAGGCCAACATACGGTGTTTGGACCAATCGATAAAGCCCGCCCTGCTCACGGCCACAACCAATCACTCTGCCCGTAAGAATATCTTGAAACACAAGAGATGAGATGATGGGTCAAATATTGCTCTACAATTTAAATCTTTAGTAATATGACTGATAGACAATAAATTCATTGAGAAATCATGAGCATGCAACATATTCTACAATCGCATAGAGGGCATCAAGATAATCTTCCCTTGTCCTGTGATTGGGGAATGAGTCCCATCTGCTATGACTGCAGTCCTCCTTTGAGAAACTTGCATGTAGGCTATGAGTTGATCTCTATCTCTACACAAATGATGTGTGGCACCAGAATCTATGATCCATTCTGAGATATCTGAACCATGATATGAAGTAGTGGCATGAACACTACCTGAGGTACTAGCTCCTACAGTAGCAGCAATGTCCGAGCTATTCTCTGAAGCAGGTGAATGAGTATTGCCTAGGGGCGTGGTGTCTCTCAATCGAGACACAAGCTCATCATATCGTTGATCTGATGTGAATGGAGCTGCATAATGTTGAACCTGCTCTGTTATGCACGTGGATGGCGGGAAACCATACTTGGAGTAGCATATATCTTCTGAATGACCAGATCTATGACACTAGGTACAAGGTGGTCCATAACCACGATCACCTCTACCACGTGATCCTCTTTCACGGAATTGAGATGGATCGTCTCTTCCACGAGAGGCCGCCATGGCGGAGGAATTCGACACTGGAGCAGGAGTTGAGATATTGATCTGACGTAATCTACAGAAGACCTCCTACATGGGAGGAATGGTAGCATCAACCAGTATCTGGGAGGAAGCAACCTCATACTTTGAGTCAAGAGAGGCTAGAAAGACTCCGACCATCGTAGCATTCTGGTATGTTTTCAATTGCTCTGGAGTAGCTGTTGGGACAATTATCTTTCTTTTGTCTTTATTTATATTTCTCCAGATTCCTAGCCTTCTTTATGTAATTTCTCCCTAGAGCTTTTCTCCTATATAAGAGAGCTCTAGGGCTACGTAGAATACAACTTTTCATTTCAACATGGTATTAGAGCAACGGTCCTAGATCGGAGCATGTGCCCTAAAACCCTAACCCCACCACAAGCCTCCTCCATGCGCGTGTCCGTGCCTCAACACCTCCACGCGCAACACGGCGGCGTCGCCCTCTGCACGTGCTCCCTACGCCCTCCTACGCACACGTGCTCCCTGCGCCCTCCTTTGCATGCACCGTTCTGCGCGCATTCTGCACAACAATCGTGCATCTCCATCGCACGCTAACGCACACGCATCTTCACCGCAGTGACTGCGCCCGTTCTGCATAGTGACTACGTACATCCTGTGCAGCGTGGCCTCTTGACTGTGCACATCTTGTACAACGCATGTGTGTCTTTTGCACAACACCTGCGCATCTCCTACGCACGAGCCTCTCATGCTCGCGACCTCCTTGTGTTGCTGCTCTTGTGATCCAAAGGAGTCACCATCAAATGAAAGTGATTGTAGTATGAGTCTACACCCACAATCGTCTTCCCATATGTCTGTGTAGATACTATTCTTACAGTGTGCAACCACAGTCTTAAAGATCATTGTCATCTTGTCCGACAACAAAGCAGAGATTTCATCCCTGGGTGCCTTTAAAGGTCCAACACCCACTGTTAAGATAGATGGAATGAATATGAACTGTTGGTCATGCAGTTCATGAGTCTTATGTGATGTAATGACAAGAAGTATATCCTCACACAGGAGGAGCCTATTGACAAGACTGGAGTTAACGCCTCATCGGAGGCTGATGATGCATATGCACATGTATGATTTTCTGGAACAGTTTCCACGGAGATAGCCAATGACATATTGAGTCAGCCCACAACGAAGGCTATGCGAGACATTCTCACCGCTAAATACTCTTCAACAAAGAATGAGTCTAAAATTCTGCAACTTCAGCACGACATCTTCACGTCGAAGCAGAATGGTCGTCCTTTACATACCCTTTACACTTCTCTAAGGGGTATGTTTGAGAGGTTGTATGGTTACATTCTCTTGACTGCCACACCAGAACAACTCAAGGCATACATGGATTCAGTAATGACAAGCATTTTCCTAGCGGCTCTGGACCTACAGTATGATGCAACTAGAGCACATATTCTTACCGACGCCACAATACCTCCTATGGAGGAGGCATATCACAGGTTGAGTAGGCTCTCCATATCGTCTGGGAAACTCAATTATCTCAGACATCATCAACTATGGCAGCATCACGCGGTAGAGGAGGTCTTGCACAGTTTCGTGGTCGTGGCAGCCGTAGTAGGGGAGGAGGTAGTCGGCCCCCACTTCAGCCTTGTACTTATTGTCACATACTTGGTCACTCTGAGGAAACATGCTATTCCAAGCATGGGTTCCCAGCTTCAGAACGAGTCGCATAACAAATTCAACAGTCTAGCAGTTCGTCCTCTATATCTGATCAGAGATTTGACGAGTTAATGGCGAGACTGAGGGAGATTATTCCTACTTATGGGTTAGCAAGCTCTCCTCCAGGAACCTCAGAGGTAGCATCCTTTGCACCAACATCTACATAAGGTATATCATATTCCTTTACCAGACGTTACATGGAAGATTTGTCAGAATGGATCATGGATTCAGGTGCATCTCATCACCTCTGTGGTGATAGAAATCAGTTTAGTGCTTTCAGTCCAACTCATCTTGGACGATCTGTTGTGATAGAAGATGGGACACATTCTCCTATTACTGGTCAGGGGGAGGTGCAATTAACCCCTGCAATGAGACTTCAGAATGTTCTTTATGCTCCGAAATTTTCAATGAATTTTCTATCTATTAGTCAAATCACTAAGGATTTACACTGTCATGCCATATTTGATCCGTTTGCTCTTGTTTTTCAGGATATTCTCACGGGAAGGGTGATCGGATCTGGCCGTGAGCATGGAGGTCTCTACATATTAGTACAGTCTCCCTATGCTGGTGCCTCTTCTCTTCGCACTGGTTTTGCATCTCCCTATATGTGGCATCTTCTCTTTGGTGATCTTCCTCTGCAAAAGCTGTGTCATGTTCTTCCACATGTTTCTCCTCGCTCTACTTTTCAGTGCGAGGCCCACCAGCTTGGGAAGCATCATCGGACCACTTTCCAGAGTCGTTAGGGTCGAAGTAGTCATAGTTTGTTTGAGTTAATTCATTTTGATATTTGGGGTCCCAGTCGTGTCCCAGATCATCAGGGGTATAGATTTTATGTTGTTACTGTTGATGAGTTTTCAAGATTGTCGCATGTCTTTCTTCTTAAAAATAAGTCTGATGCTGGTCTTGTAATTCAGTCCTTTATTAATGAAATAAGAAACATTTTTTCTTGTAAAAATCAAGTTTATATGGTCTGACAATGCCTTGGAATTTTGTAGTACTTAGCTTGCCCAATTTCTTACATCCCTTGATATTGTGCGTCAAACTTCTTGTGCGTATACTTCACAACAAAATGGGGTGGTTGAACGAAAACATCACCATCTTCTGGATGTTACCAGGACTCTTTTGATTTAGATCCGTGCTCCGCATTCATACTGGGGGAATGCGGTCCTAACTGCTTGTTACCTGGTAAATCGTATGCCCTCTTCGGTTCTAGAGGTAAAGATCCCGTTCTTGATTATGTTTCCCGAGACGAATCTTTTCTCCCTCACGCCTTATGTATTTGGTTCAGTGGCCTTTGTCCACTAGATGTTTCCTGGTCTTGACAAGCTCTCTCCGAGAGCTATCAAATGTGTGTTTGTTGGGTACTACAAGACCCAAAATGGGCATCGTTGCTTTGACCCTATTCGTCGAAGGTATTATGTTAGTGCAGGTGTCACCTTTTTTGAGTCTATTATGTATTTCTCTCCTACATGTGACAAGCTCGTTTCTTCAAAGGATGGGGAAGAGGTTTATATGCATATACTTCCGATCTCCACTATACCATCATCGCCACTACCATCACCACCACCGCCTCCTCTACCACCACCTACTCCTCCACCACCACCGCCTACTTTCTTTACCTAGGTGTACCAGCATCGACCTCGTGCTCATGTGCCTCCTCCATCATCCAACACGTCTAAGGTATGTCCTGAGCATTTGAGTTATACTAATGGCTGTGGTGATTTGCATGTACAATATGAGGTGCAGGATATCCAGGATGCTACTTCCTCTGCGGATACTGAAGATTTGGACTATGCATCCTCTGCACTATGCATCCTCTTGCTTCCCATGTGTCATTGGACTGTCTTTCAAAGGAATTTCAGAGGTTTGTGGTAGGATTGTCTGTTGTAGAGATACCACATTCTTATCAGGAAGCGCTGGAGAGTAGTTAGTGGCGTTTGGTGATGGAAGAGGAGTTGACCACTTTACAGTCTCGAGTTACGTGGAGTGTTGTGCAGGCTCCTACATGTGCGTCTATTGTAGGTAGCAAGTTGGTGTTCACTGTGAAACACCGAGTTGATGGGATTGTGAACAGATATAAGGCCAGATTGATTGCTCGTAGGTTCACTCAGACTTATGGGCTGGACTATCAGGATACATTTTCTTCTATTGTGCATCACTCCACGTTGCGGATTCTTATTATAGTTGTTGTGGTACGTGACTGGCCACTTTTTCAGTTAGATGTTAAGAATGCCTTCTTGTTTGGAGATCTATAGGAGCAAGTCTACTTGCAGTAACCACTTGGGTTTGCTGTTGAGGGGAGTCCGGTATGGTGTGCCGACTTCACAAGGCCATATATGGCCTTAAGTAGAGTCCGAGGGCTTGGTTTCAGAATCTCTCAGAGTTGATTGAACACAATGGCTTTGTCAGATCTACTGCAGATCATTCTCTTTTTGTTAAGAGAACTCAGAGAGGTACAGTTGTTGTTCTGGTTTATGTTGATGATATCGTTGTTACTGACAGTGATGAACATGGTATTCAGGCAGCTAAGGATTGGAAGACAGTTTGTGACCAAGGATCCCGGCAAGCTACGTTACTTCTTGGGCTTGAGGTTTGCACGCAATCAGCATGGTATGGTTATGACGCAAAGGAAGTATGTTACTGACCTCTTGGCTGAGGCATGCATGACAGGATGCAGACCTGCCACTACATCAATGGATCCCAATGTTAGACTCTACGATGATGACTCTGAGGAGGTAGATAAGAGACGATACAGAGAGCTTGTGGGGAAGTTGTTGTATGTTATTATTACCAAACCTGACTTATCATTTGCTGTGAACAGAGTTAGCCCGTTTATGGAGCAATCCAGACAGATTCATATGGATGCAGTTTGCATGGTCTTGAGATATATATATATATATATATTTTGAAACTTAAAAGGGGGGAATCACTCGACAGTGTTCTCCCCGAAATTTTATTAAAGAAGAAAAGAAGAGAAAGAGAACGGAATTTACAGAAAGATAGGAGATGTACAAAAAGCCCTTCCCAAAGTGTAGACACTTGCAATGAAACCCCCAAAGAACCGCGATGGTCTACCCCTGGCACTAATCCTCCAGAAGATGCTTCGCACGTATAGAAATATTCTCCGTGTAGAACCTTTGAGCCGCGAATAATGCCTCTTTCCTCCCCAGCCAGATGCTCCATAGCCGTGCAACCGGTTCAAGAATAATCTTCCTTTCCCTACCCCTTGAGTTAACCAAACTCTCGCACAAAGCAGCAATGGAGACGGCGTTCACCCTAGGAAGATCGTCCCAAAGATTGCGAACAAGGGCGCATTCAAAAAATAGATGAGAATTAATTTCCCGTTCCGCTTCACATAGACCGCAGGTAGAATCAACGTTCGTGATGAAAATTGCGCACCGATCACGAGTCAAGAGACGGCCACGTCGAAGAAGCCATAAGAAGATGCCAATGCGCTCAGGGAGTTTAAGGCCCCACAGGAATCTACAGTCCCGCCCCAAATTATCGTCTTCGGCATAAGGAGGAGCGAGAGCGATGTACGCCTTCCGCGTAGAAAAAGACCCATCCTTCCAGGCCCAATGATCACGCCCCGCATTCGGGCGAGGAGCATCAGCGAGCTGAGCCAATAATGATAGAAAGTCATCCAATCTATGATCCGATAGAGCCGCAGCGATCCGAGGGCTCCAGCATCCGTTCTCCCAGCACGAGGCCACTGACGCCTCCTTGTCGTCGACCAAAGCGAACAGACGCAGGAAAATCAAGTTAAAAGCACCCCTTCCAGACTAGTCGTCGTACCATAAGCGAAAGGAAGTCCCGTTGCCCAGCACTAGCTTAAAGAAAGAGCGGTATTGCCTAAACACCAACGTCACGCCACGCCAGAAAGGAGAAAGGCGGGAAATCAATTCGCCCCTAAAGCTGCCAAGCAAATCCGCGCTCAGCAAATCCCGCAAGACATTAATCATAAAGCTCTCCTCATTCCCCCACACACGAGAAGCCCACTTTAGCAAAAGGGCTTCATTGACCAACTCCAGCCGCCTGACCCCCAATCCCCCGACCGCTTGGGCCGAGCAACGATCTCCCACCCCACGGGGTGCACCCCCCTTCGTCCAACCCCCTTCCTTCCCCACAGGAACCCTCGCATACACCTCTCCAGCCTGACACGAATCCCCTTGGGCAAAACGCGGACCGAGAGAAAATAGATAGGAATAGAGGAAAGCACCGCTTTTAAAAGCACCAGCCGCCCACCCCTGGAAAGCAACATCGCGTGCCACCCCGCGAGGCGGGCCTCCAACTTCTCCACCACAACCGTCCAATCACGAAGTCGAGCACGGCCTACAGCAAGCGGCAGGCCGAGATAGTCGAACGGGAGGGAAGAGGGGTTTGACCCCAGGATGTGAGCGCAAGCCAAAACCTCCTCCTGCGTCATGGCGAAAGGCGCCACTTTAGACTTCGACGCATTGATCACCAGCCCCGAAGCCTCGCTGAAAAGTTGCACTGTAGTAGCCATACCGGATACGACATCTGGACCCCCCTCAACGAAGCATAAGGTGTCGTCGGCGAACTGAATAGAGGGGACATGGAGCTCCCCAACATAGTAACCTCGAGTCAAACCCGCCGCAGCCACCCCATCAATCATACGTGGCAAGACATCGACCGCCAACACAAAGAGAAGAGGTGCGAGAGGACACCCCTGCTGCACCCCCCTCCTTGGCTGGAAGAACCCCCCCACCGGGCATCCGTTCAACAAAATTGATAGTGAGGCCGTGGAAACACACTGCCGCATCCAAGAAATCCACAACGAGGGAAAGCCCCTCCGCCGCAAAACTGACCACAAGAAGCGCCAGTCGAGGCATTCGTACGCCTTGGCAAAATCAATCTTCCATAGGATCCCCTTGATGTTAGAACGCCTCCACCCTGCCACGAGCTCAGAAGCCACAACGAAACAATCCGAAATATGTCGCCCACGGATAAAGGCCGCCTGCGTAGGCGAGATAAGTGACGCCAGGAGTGGAGCCAGTCGCCTAGCCAAGGCCTTAGCAATGATTAAGTAAATCCCATTGGAAATAGAAATCGGACGGAAGTCCTCAATGTGAAGCGTCGGATGAGCTTTGGGGATCAACACGATTTGGGCCTTATTTATCTTGTCGAGTCCATGATTGCAGTTGTAGAAATCGCGTGCAACTTCCAAAACATCGCCAGCCACCAGGTCCCAAAAATCGCGGTAAAAGTCCACAGGGAATCCATCAGGGCCCGGCGCGGCATCGTCATTAAGGTCCCACATCGCGTCTTTAAGCTCCGCCAAAGAGAAGGGCCTGATCAAGGCCAAGGCTTCAGCATCAGAGATTGAAGGAGCCCCGCGCCCCAGCCAACTCCAGCGCCGAGGCAACCTGCATCCAAAGATATTCTTGAAATGACCCATGAATGCGTCGCCCATCTCCTTGTCGCCAGATATGCGGGAACCATTCACCATAATAGAGCGGATGGAGTTATATCGTCGCCTACCACTGGCCACCCGATGGAAGTAGGCGGTGTTAGCATCCCCCTCCTTTAGCCATCTCAGTCGCGACCGCTGCCGCCATTCGATTGCGCGCTTTTTGTCCTCCGTTTTGACTACAGCAAGGGCAGCAACACGCACCCCAAGTTCCTCCGCCGTGAGATCACGCTCATTCTCCATTGAGATATATGAAATCTTCTCCTAGTGCAGGTCTACTGTTCAGAAGAGATACATCGCTCTCAGTCACGGGATGTACAGTGTGTGCAGTACGGATTATGCCGGGTGTCCCAAGGACAAGAAGTCCACTTCAGGTTTCACTGTGTTCGTTGGTAGCTTGCTTATTTCATGGAACAATAAGAAACAAGCAGTTGTTGCTCGATCCATCGTTGAATCAGAATATAGGGCTATGGCCCAAGGAAGCACGGAAATGATGTGGGTCAAGTCCGTCCTAACTGACCTTGCTATTGAGGCGCCTCTTCCAATGCACCTCAAGTGTGATAATCAAGCAGCTCTGTTCATAGTTAATAATCCAACCTTCCATGAGAGAACAAAGGACATCGAAGTAGATTGTCATTATACCCATGATTTGATCTATAAGGGTGCTTTTGGTACGTGGGTTAGGGCAGGTTAAACTGGTAGAGGGTAACCTATTTTTTTGTTTTGGTGTTTGGATAGAGGGTTAAACTGGGGGTGGGTTAGAAGTGGGTTTATTGTGATATGATTGTATTGAAGTTAGAAAAAGTGAGTAGTTATTGTGATGAGATTGTATTGAAGTTTGGAAAAGGGAGTAGAAGTAAGTAGTTTATAATTTTTATATGATATGATGGTATAATATATTATTTTTTGATGGAATCTATGATGGAAAATTGATTTATGTATTTTTTAAAAAAGAGAAATGTGGGACCCACATTAGAGAGAGAGAGAGGGAGTAGGTTGGGGGCGGGGGGGGGGACTCCCCAAAGGGGAGTTTACCCTCCCAACCGAACGGCCCCTAAGGAGTTTATTTATGTTTCTCATGTTACTTCAGTCGATCAGATTGCGGATAATTTCACTAAGGCTCTTGCAAGAGGTCCTTTTCATCGTTGTTGTTTCAAACTGAGCAGGATAGATATATATGCTACAACTTGAAGCGAAGTGTTGAGTCAATTATCTTTCTTTTATCGAAATTTATATTTCTCCCGTTTTCCAACCTTCTTTATGTGATTTCTCCCTATAGCTTTTCTCCCATATAAAAGACCTCTAGGGCTACATAGAATAAAACTTTTCATTCTCGACTTCAACAGTAGTCGTGAGAGGCATGAAGCTATGGAGCTTCTCAAACATCCCGCGCAAGGCAGTATAGTGAGCATGTAGGGGTTGACCATTCAGCTTTATAGTGAAGATGTCAGCTAGGAAGAACATATCTGGAAAGGTCGTCTGAGCAACGACTTGGTGAAAATGTCGGCAGTCTGCTCCTATGAACTAACATGTGAAGTAGAAATCAAGCCCTTCTGGATCATATCTCTAGTGTAGTGGCAGTCTACCTCAATATGTTTTGTTCTCTCATGAAATACTGGATTATTGGCAATGAACAAAGCAGCTTGATTGTCACACTGTAGCTGCATGGGTAGAGGTACATCTATATGCAAGTCTTCTAGTACAGCTCGAACCCACATCATCTCCGTGCTTGCTTGTGCCATGGCTCTATATTCAGATTCAGCATTGGATCTCGCCACAACAGTTTGTTTCTTACTTTTCCAAGAAACCAGAGAGCTACCCACAAAAACTGCAAAGCCTGAAGTAGACATACGATCCTTAGGACATCGTGCATAGTCTGCATCTGCACAAGCCGAAATAGATAGATCTATGTTCTTTCTAAACAACAATCCTGAGCCTAGAGAAGACTTTAGATACCTTAGTATCATATATATAGCATACATATGTACATGTCTTAGCTGCTCCATGAATTGACTCACCTGACTTACTACAAAAGCAATATCGAGTCGAGTTATAGTGATGTAAAGAAGCTTACCCACCATCTCTCTATATCTTCTCCTGTCCACCTTTTCAGTATCGTCGTCATATAATTTCATACTTGGATCCATAGGAGTGCTCGATAGTCTACATCCAACCATGTCCATTTCAACCAGCAAATATGTAATATATTTCCTTTGGGTCATCACCAGACCCTGTGCATTCCTGGCAAACTCCAGACCCAGAAAATATCATAGGGTACCAAGATCCTTCATGACAAACTGACGGCCCGAAAATGCTTTTGCCATCTCTACCCCCTGAGCATCATCTCCTGTAACCAGAATATCATCAACATATACCATGATGACAACCGTACCTCTAGAAGTCTTCCGAATGAACAACGAGTGATCCACATTTGATCTTTTGAATCCCTGTCATTCAATTAGGTGGGAAAGCTTCTGGAACCACGCCCTTGGGCTCTGTTTAAGGCCATATATCACCTTGTGAAGTCTACACACCATATGATTCTCCTCCTCAGCAGCAAACCCCGGTGGTTGCTGCATGTAGACTTCTTCCTGCAAATCACGATACAAGAATGCATTCTTGACATCAAGTTGAGATATGTACCAGTCACGTACCACAACAACAGATAGAAGAATGCGAACATTAGAGTGACGTGCCACTAGAGATAAAGTATCCAAATCGTCCATACCGTATGTTTGAGTAAAGCCTCTCGCCACTAGTCGTGCCTTGTACCGGTCAAGGCACCCATCTACGTGGTATTTCACTATGATACCTATTTGCAACTAATAATAGATGCGCCGGATGGAGCAATAACCAAGCTCCATGTACCCCTGGATTGTAAAGCAGCCATTTCTTCTTCCATAGCCAACCACCAGCAATCAATTTTCATATCATCCTGATAATTCCGTGGTATCTCCACGGACAACAAAGCTGCGGCAAATCTTTGGAAGTCTCCTGTGAGACGGTGAAAGGAAACATGGGAAGTAAGGGGATAATATGTACAAGTTTGTTTCTGCTTCCGAATAGCAATAGGGACATCAAGATCATCATCCACTGTACTCGATGATGCACACTCCTCCTGCAAAGATGAATCCTGCACAGGCACACTATCCGACCCATCGTTAGCAATTGCATCTGAACATACCTGAGGCGTGATGGATGATTGACGTGCCGCCTGAGCAGGATCTGACCGACGTGTATAGAATTTAGGTAATGGTAAGATAGGTAGTTGTGGTGGGGGTGGTGGTGGTGGTAGTGGTGTGACAACCAGGATAAGATAGACAAAGATGAACTCAGGCTAGGAGGAGGAACATAGACGCCATCATTAGATGTGGAAGAGGCCAACCTATCACCTGCAGGGGAGAAGTACATAACAGACTCAAAAAATGTAACATCAACATTGACAAAATATTTGTTGTTTACATGGTCATAACAATGTTACCCCTTCTGAGTCCGAGAGTAACCCACAAAGAGACACTTGACAACTCTAGATGAGAGTTTGTCAAGTCCAGGAGACAAGTGGTGAACAAAAGCAACAGCACCAAAGATACGAGGGGTAAGAGAAAATAATTCCTTCTCTAGAAAAATAACAGAAAGAGGAATTTTCTTACCGAGTACAGAGGATGGCATACGATTGACAAGGTAATGACCATAAGAATAGCATCCCTTCAAAAGATGATCGACACACAACTTTGGATAAGCAGGGTTCGAGTAATATCAAGAAGATGACGATGTTTTCGCTCTGGCACTCCATTCTGTTGAGATGTGTAAGCACAGGTAGTTTGATGAATAATACCTTTGGACGAAAAGAAAGAGTGAGTGCAGAATTCCAACGCATTATGTGTACGAACATATTTGACAGAGGAAAAAACATTCTGCACTTCAATGATAAGATTTCTAATAGCATCCTCTGCTTCAGATTTATTCTTTAAAAGAAATACCCATGATATACGAGAAAAGTCATCAACTCCTACAAGATAGAACCTGTCCCTGATGATCAGGAACACGAGTCGGGCCCCGAATATCAACATGAAATAATTCAAAAGGAGAACTACTGCTCCGATACTGACGACTAAGAAAGCTAACTCGATGATGCTTTCCCAACTGACATGCTTCACATCGAAACGACGAACTTGGAGAAATCTGAGGCAAGAGATGACGCTTCTTTTGAAGCGGGAGGTGACCAAAGCGTAGATGTCAGGTGTACGGAGAGACTGATCCTGCTGAGTAGGAAGAGACGCCAACATATGAATTCCGGACCAGACGATAGAGACCATTCTGCTCAGAGCCACAACCAATCACCCTGCTCGTTAGTATATCTTGAAAAATAAGAGAAGATGGGTCAAATATAGCGCGACAGTGCAAATCCTTCATAATCTGACTAATAGACAATAAATTCATGGAAAAATCAGGAGCATTTAGAACATTCTGTAAATGCATGGACGGTGACAAGGTAATCTCCCCCTGACCAACTATGGGGGAATGAGTCCTATTAGCTATGAGCACTGAGCGTCCAGGTGGAATGTCTTTGTATGACTCAAGTTTATCTCTGTCGCGGCACAGATGATGGGTTGCGCCGAAGTCCATAATCTAATCTGAGAGATCATGACAAGATGTAAAAGTAGAAGCACTACCTGAGGTACTGGCAGCGGCAGAAGTACTGACAGATGCTGAAGCAGCTATATCTGAAGATCCTCCTAGAGAATCTGTAGATGGTTAAGGCATAATATCGCGCAATCACGCCACAAGCTCCTCAAATCAGTGATCAGAAGTGGATGCCGAAGGAGATGTAACATGCTCAACTACTCGTGTCGATGCTGGAAACCCATGCTTAGAATAGCATGTCTCCTTGAAGTGACCTGTGCGATGGCAGAAAGTGCATGGTTGGCGAAAACGACCTCCTCGGCCATGAGGTCCACGTCCACGAAAGGAAGACTGACCACCTCTCCCTCGCGATACAACCATCGCCGAAGGTGGTGGAGTAGAAGTGCTGGAAGGAACAGAGATGCGACTAAGCCTCCGGTAAACTTCCTCCATAGGAGGAATGGTAGCATCGGCAAGTATCTGAGATCGGGTTGCTTCATACTCAGGATCAAGTGCTGCAAGCAGTACCCCCACCATAGTGGCATTCCAGAAGGTCTTCTGTTGCTCAGGGATAGCCGTGAGGGATATAGTGCTACAGAGTTTCCCAAACATCCCCCTCAAGGATGCATACAAAGAGTGAAGCAGACCCCCATTATGCTTCATCGTGCAAATATCATGCTGGAGTTGTAACATCTTGGTCTCATTCCGCACCTGTGAATATGTGGCGGCCAGTATATCCCACATCGCCTTAGCGGTGGGCTGATGGAGGACATCATTGGCAATCTCCATCGACAACGTGCTTGACAGCCAAACCTTGGCATATGAATCATCAACCTCCCAGGAGGCATAGATCCCAGTCTTCTCTGTCGGCTCTTCCTCGGTAAGAATATGCTTCTTACCGATCGACTTCATGAGACTTATGAACTGCTCTGACGAGTCGCTAAATACGTTGTTTAATTTGGTCACGTTGTAATACGTGTACTCAGCGAGTCGGTCAGAACCGAGAGAAGATCTCCGTGAAGAGTGTCTCGGCTTAATTTATATCCCGGGCAAGTCCGGGGTCGAACGCAGGGAGGCAAAGGAACAACTTGGGTTTAATTTGAAAATGAAGATTTTAGATTTCCAATGCGATTTTTTTTTATTTTTTTATGCAACAAGAATGCAAATGTAAGTGAATCAAGACACTAAGAAAGCATACAACTTAGCCAAATTAAGTTTAATGTCAAATTAGTTCAATTTAGCTAAATTATATTTTTCCTAAAATCCTAATCCAATGATGAACACCAAACACATTTTTTGTATTTTTCGGGGTTAACATGCAACAATGAAAAATGCACACTTTTTATGGGTTTTTTCGCAAGTTATCACACAAACAGTAAGCAAAAATCATAAAAAATTTACTGGAACATAACCATGATGCAAGGAAGCTACAATAATATTTTTTGGATTTTTTTGATATGTTATGAATTTTTTATGGATTTTTAGTGAAATCTGAGTGACAGTGAGTAAATAATTTCTAATAAATCCACGTTATCAAATTAATCAGAGTGCGAATTATCTCAAATAGATATTTTCATGGGGTATACAGGAGACTTGAAATTTCGCAAAAAGAATATACGTGGATTTAATTAAAAATCAAATACTAAATTCACTCTACAAATTATTTAAGGCACAAGACATCTCCATTTTAGATGAAATTGGGACAGTAAGTTAATCATATATCAGGCCATCATTCTTAATTTTTTTGGAATTTTTAGAGCAACCATGAGTTAGATCTGAATTTAAGTGCTCAAAATGGGTAAAATACCTAATATTTCAGTTAAACAATTATATTTAATTACCCAAGGACCACAAAAATATAAATAAATATTCTGATGGTAGATAATTAGTTGCTCAACATCAAACCATTTTTCATTGAATAAAAAGATGCAAAATAGGTATCCAAATTAATGTGCGAACACAGGGGTGTCTTTGCGAATATAGAAACTTAAAACTGATAATAGAAAATATGTACAAGGACTGAAAAGTAATTACAAAAACTTAATAAGACATATATACAAATTTTACATAAAAAAATAAGGAAAAGAAACTACCCTTCTTCCTTGTACGCTGGTGGGGAGAACCCAACAAGAGTGGTGACGGCCGGCGGTTGGCGCGGCCACGCGCAGCCGCGAGAAGGGCGGCGCACACCGCGCGCAGGAGAGGGCTGGAGGCGGAGGTGCGGCGGTTGGTCGGCGGAGGGCTGGCGAGGGCACGAGCTGCTGCTGCTGGAGGCCGGCGCGCGGCGGAGACGTCCGCGAGGTCCTGGAGAGAGAGGGGCGGCATCGGTGGAGGGCGGCGGAGCCGCCTGCCGTTGATGAGAAGGGGCGGCGGCGGTGGGTTCTCCCCCACCGCTGCTGCGGATATTTTCTTTTTGTTTTTTTTATTTTTTCTGCTGTAATAAAAAGAGTTTTTTTTGTTTCAATTTTTTTGTAATTTTTTTATTTTTTTTAAACAGGGAATGTGAATGATGAGGAAAACAAAAATGATGTGATGATGGTGTAGGGGTTGTAAAAAGAATGGAGACACAACAAAGGACACAATATTAGATAAAATAAAATAACGAGAGAAATGAAGAGGGATAACTTACCTAGTGTTCGCCGGATTTTCGGAGCAGCTACGCTGGACTCCTGTCGTCGCTTCGATCCGATTGGCGAAATAAAATCGGAGAAGCTGAGCGAGCTCGACGGGGAACTCGTGACGCGAAGCGGAGCTCCGCGGATCTCACCTGAAGGAGGTCGTCGCTTGAGGACGATGCTTCGCAGCTGTCACCAACAAAACACTCCAAGCTCTCTCCTTATTCTATAAGAATGGTGGATGGGGAAAAAATGTGGATGTGGAGATGATTATAAAGAGATGAATAATGGGAGTTAGAGAAGTGGTGGTGTTGAATGGGAAGTTTTATTATTGGTGGAGTTGAATGGGAGGTTGGTGGAAGAATATGGAGTGGAATGGAGGTTGAAAGAAGACTTGGAGGTTAATGGAGGAAAATGGAAGTTATTGTAGAGAATGAGAAAATAAATAAATAATGATATAAAGTATGCTACTTTAAATACAACAAAAATAAAGAGGGAAAAAATGGTGAATTTACAAGTGAATACATACAACATGTACATTTTTTGTTTGCTTTTCTATTTTTTATCTTTTTGATAGTAGCTATGTACAATAAAAAATACAATAAAATATTACAATCAAAATACAATACCACCATGATTTTTTTTGTATTTTAATAATTAAGAAAGAAAAAAAAATAATAATAATGAAGAAAGAAAATATATACATAATATACAATGTACATCTATGTCCCAAAACCCAACTTTTACAAATGAGCTCCAAATTTTAATGAAACCACTTCCGTTGGATAGATAATTTTATAACTTGAACGTTAAAAGTGAGTTTGGTGAATTTGGAGTTCATACGGAGCGGGAATTTGGCTTGGAAGTTGGTCTTTACGGCTTTTTCCCTTTGGGAACTAGGAGCATTTGTTTGAGGTAAATTTTGTTTTATATTTTTGTATTTTTATATACATTGATATGAACATGTTGGAGAAAGAATTAGCCAAAAAGGAGTTGAAATGAAATTATTAAAAATACATGAAATTTTCGGCTATTTACATGTGAAAAACTCCCTTGATTTTGCGGCTTTTTATTGTTAGTTATTTTGTACAATCTAGTATACATTAATTAATGTATTTTATTTACAAGAGTCATTTTGTTAATTTATAGATTTTATATACATTTATTAGGGAATTTACTCGTGGATTTTGCTAAGATCAAGATATTGAGATGATGAATCGTGGATTCATCAATCGCACAGAGCTCATAGTTCGTCCCATCCATCTTGACTATTGGCGATGGACTTTTGAATGCACATATGGAGGGCATATCGACTTTGTTTTCTGACATGTTGTCGGAGACGAAGAACTAGGGATTGTAGACGAGAAACAAGTGTCTACATAAACTTGATAGGATTTGAGTGCATATGTAGACTTTACGCACTCAAATCCATAGAAAGAGAGGCCGACAGAAGAAGGGGCGTCGGAGGTGAAGGGGAGGGGACCTGACGGTAGAGGTCCCCTACGTTGTGGGGGGGCGGCGGTGGAGGAGGGGTGGGGGGCGGCGGGAGAAGGGGAGGCGCGGAGTGGCGGTGGCGGCGCCGATAGGTGAGGGGCAGCGGCGGCGATGAAAAATAGAGGGAGAGAGAGAGGGGCGATGGTGGTAGGGTTTTAGGGTTAAGGTTAGGGTTTTGGCTCTGATACCATGTTGGTGGAAATGAGCAATATATATTATTCTATAGAACCCTAGGCTCTCTTATATAGAAAGAACCCATGGGTAAATTACATAAGAGGTTATCGGGAAAATAAAAATAGAGAAAAAGATACATTGACTACATAATATTCTCTACAACGGGAGAGGGCAGGAGATGGGGCTAGGGTTAAGGTACAAGAGCTCCAGTGTAGGACCGACGCTCTGATACCATGTTGGGAAAAATAAGAGACTTGGTTATTCCTTAAGCCATATACTCTCTTATATAGATGAGAGGCCTATGGACAAATTACAAACAAGAGGGAAAAAATAGATACTTTTAGTGGGGTTTTATGGATTTCATAATAAAGTGGGGGTTTTCTCGATTGTTTTAGCATCTTTCAGCCCCATATATTGTTCTCCCCATCAAACAAATACATACCTTTGTGGCTGATAAATCCGTCCACTGAAATTTGAAATTCCAGAAAATAATGCTTCAAATGTTGAAGAACTAGTCTTTTTTTTTGTATAAATTTCTTTTTAAATATATTTTTTACAATTCTTGGATACTGGCATTTCAATAATAAGTAAACCATTCCGTAATTATCGAAGTCCCTTTGCAATCAATATCAATAAATGAGGTTTTTTAGATTATTTTTTTCAAGAGGAATATGTACTTCACATGCAGCAAATGATACCAGTGCTCAAAATGATTGGCAAGGGGCTTGGTGGCATAGTACGATCAGTATCAACACGGGTATATTTTGTTTTTTGTCTTTATTGTATTCATTGACATAGCCATATAAGGCTCATTACATTAGGTGGTTTTGACATGTAGTGCATCTCCTACTATCGTCTTAAATGAAAATCTTGTAGTGCTCACTCTTCTCGTCCATGAATATAAGAGTTGAATATGTATTATATGCCTCTCTTGTCATTGTGCATCTTCTAATGCATCACCCTCATGAAGAGATAAAGATAGTAGTCAGTTGTGAAGTTTATATATGCTTCCTTGTGTTTCTCTTCCTGTTCTTTGCATGTGGATCTATGTGTGGAGCTAATGCCATGTTTCCATTGGATTTGGAGAGAGAAAATATATTGCTGATTAATTCATCTGCAACCCTTATACTGATAACGTTTCTTCCACTACCATAAATTGTAGAGTAAATTACAAAAAAAGTCCCTGAACTATACACCGGATTTCAATGTCACACCTGAACTTTAAAAGGTAACAATGTGGTATCCGAATTTTCAAATTTATCTCAATGTGATCCCTGACTATTGAAATTTAAGGTTAAAATGACGAAATAATCAACTAAATTTGAAAGTTGGGGTACTACATTGTTACTTTTTAAAGTTCATGTATGATATTGAAATCAGGTGTATAGTTCAGGGACTTTTGTAATACTCTTAAATTATCTTCTGAAGCTTAGTTGTTTATCAGGTTTGATTGAGGAAGATGCACCATATTCAACTATTGGCCAGAAGGGTACCTATATCTTCGAATTCTCAAGGCCTCTGAGGACAAGAGACCACCGTCAACAAGTAAGATAACAACATTTTCAATTTTAGTCCCTGAGATAAAACAATCTCTTCTTAACACTCAAAAAAAATCTACAGGATGCTCAATTTGCAATCGGTCAGCCTAGCAAGATGGCAGTTGCTTTCTGGTACCCATCTGATGGGAAACCATGGAGTGGATCCCAGCACTTTTCGGGCAGCTGCGACTGGTTGCCGCTGGACATATCTCCGGCTTCTAGTCTCTCTTCCACTCAGACATCCTCCAATGGCACTTGGGATGCGGCCACTGCCTTCGCCCTACTGTTATCTGTAGTCTCCATTTGCCTGTCTCTGGTTTCTGGTTACTTGGTTACCAGGTCAAGGCCCGTCCCTTTCACCCCCATGTACCAGCTTTAGGATGAACTCGTATAAGAATTCCAGGACGTACCTTTCTAATTTTGTAGATTTGTGCCACGGATGTATCACCATACATCATTATGTCACTAGCATGTTATTTATAGTCAGGGTTCATTTATTTGAAACAAAACTAGTGTGACTTTGTTGTTGCTAGGTTTGGTGACATTTATTTAAAACAAAAATGGTATGGCTTTGTTGTTGGACTCTAATTAATCTAGTAGATGCTATTGGTTTGGATTGTTGCCTCAGGTATTTTATGTATAAGATTAGACACAATGGGTGGTGTAACAATCATTTGACCTACTTGTTCTGCGATAAAGTTCCGTTATTCTGGACAAGGGGATCTTAACCCTCATCCATATACGATTTTAGAGTACTTTATTTTCTTAGATACCATTTTAATAACGAATCGAATAGATTCATTTCGAGGCACAAGATCAACCTTTACACTGCAAAGTTATAATCATTAAAGTTCGAGAACAAGAGGCAAACTTTTGAAATTACAATATAATCCTTGGACTTCTTCATAGGATCTTTTATGGAATTTTTAAATTTCAGACAACAAAGAAGGCGTTATTAGGGAGAAGCACATGGATTATACCTCATTTTTAAAAAGATACTTACATATGTGCCCATGTATAATATTATAATTACGCAAATCCTTTGTATAATTCTTATTTATAGCAAATTCTCTGAATAATACCCCATCTTACACCGTATACAACTCCGTGAATATCCATTAGTCAACTCATTATATTTGATCGTAAGAATTTAAATGTAATTCAAAATTTATTGCAATCCAATATTGTAATAAATATTTTAACTATATTTAAGTCCCTAAGATAAAATATAATGATTTAACTGATATATATTCACGGTGTAAGACTGATGTACTGTTCAGGATTTCTGAAGTAAATATGAATTATACGAAGATTAAGACGTAATTATAAGTTACAGGGATACAGCGTAAATATCCCTCAGTATTATCTGCAGACTTATCCAATCAAAGTGGAGAAGAACCAGCGCCGCCGGATCTCCCCTATTTATATTCCCAAATCCTAACCACCCGCGCTCGTCGCCACGCGCTTCTACGCGCGACCTTTCCCTCACAAACCGTAAACCCCTCGCTTATTTGTTGTTGTTCTTATTGTTCATATTTAGATGGAATCGATGGACGACGACGTCGCCGATCTCTACGCTGACCTCGACGATCAGGTCATCGCGGGCATCGGAATTCCACTCCAGACCCCCGCGATTGACGCCCGATCGGGGAATGCCGATCCGCTGATGGATCAGTACGGGAGAGCAGCGGCGGACGTGGTCGACATTGCGGAGGACGAGCACCGGAGCGGCAGCGGAGGCAATATGCGGATTGTTCTTAACGAGGATGGCCCAGATGGTGAGGTTGCTGAACCGAATTGCTCACTATGGAAGGGAGGCGCCGGAAGAGGCAATGGTGAGAAGGGGAGTAGCTGTGCTTCGCGGCATTCACAGTTCAAGGTGCGATTTTAGCGGAGAAAAGGCGTGGATAAGGAGAGTGTAGTTGATATGATTTTGATTAAAAATCGGATTGGATTTTTACTGAGGTGATAAAATGCTAACATTTTGACGAAATTGCTTTACGTTACGGTAATCCAAACGGAGACTCGGTTTTGTGTTGGAGATCATATTGTGAACGAATGAGATGGAGGGAAATCAACGAATTTGTATTGGTGTTTTTTTTAATTTTGAGTGCTATGTTTTTAGCTACTGATAGAAAAATGACAATGATAGCTCATTTTTTAACCTATCTGTCGCAGTCTTATTAAACTTGATTAAGGTGAACTCTAGCTGCTCTTCGTCTGCCTAAACGACAGCAAACTGTGGGTTTTCCCCACGCTATCTATGAATTAGTTGCCTGTGATTGTATCTCTCGGGTTTAGATCAACATGCAAAAACAGTTGTACTGTTTCATTCCAGTATGTGTTTAATCCTCTCATATGCTTTGGGTCTGGCACATCTTCTAAGTTCCTACATATGTTGATCTTCTTTGCAATGCCCAAACGATTTTTAAATGTGTTAAGTCTCATTTTTTGATCGGCCGTTTGTTATATATCAATCATTGATTTTATCTCTTGTTATGACGAAACACATCTGCTTTAGGTTTTTTTTTCTTTACCGTTAGGACATTTTCCATCCTTTTGTGTGTCGTATCTTTAAAGTTTAAACCAAGATTTATGAGGATCATGTAAAATACATTACAAATAGAAGGGAAGTTATGTTGAGCTTGTGATTATTTGCAAAATCACATTTGTTGCATTTTTATTATGTGATACGAATGTGAAAATCTCTTATTTTCATACGCTTGAATGCATGTGGTATCTAGATAATATCTCATATGGTATAAGCTATTTTATTAATAAGTTGAGACATACATATATATATATATATGTATGAGGAAAATGGGGCTGCCCCCTAGGGGGAGCTAACTTCGCTCCCCCCGCCCTATTTTCTTCAAATTTTTTATTTTTTTTGAATTTTTTTCCGTGAATATTCATCACTATATCCTTATATTATGTCATAAAAATTTCGTGTGAAACAGAGACTCCTACGGCTTCCATCCAGACAGTCATTTTTTTAACGGTAACAGAATTTTTTAAATCGACCCCGTTTGGATGGAGGTCGTAAGAGTCTCTGTTTCGCATGAAATTTGAATGACATAATATAGGGATTTAATAATGAATTTACACAGTTTTAGATTTGAAAAAAAAATAAAAAAAATTTGTGAAAAAAGGGCGGGGGGAGCTAAGTTAGCTCCCCCTAGGGGGCATACACATTTTACCCATATATATATATATATAGAGAGAGAGAGAGAGAGGTAAATGGGGCTGCCCCCAGGGAGTAGCCAACTTGGCTACTCCCACCCTTATTTTTCTCTCATTTTTTTATTTTTTTTGGAAAATAAAAATTTGTATATTCATCATTATATCCCTCACACATTCTATTAAAATTTCATCAGAAACAGAGACTCCTACGGCCTCCATCCAAACATGGTCGATTTAAAAAATCCTGCGACCGTTAAAAAAATGACGTCTTGATGGAGGGCTTAGGAGTCTCTGTTTCTGACGAAATTTTAATAGAATGTGTGAGGGATATAATGATGAATATACAAATTTTTATTTTCCAAAAAAATAAAAAATGAGGAAAAAATAGGGGTGGGAGTAGCCAAGTTGGCTACTCCCTGGGGGCAGCCCCATTTTACCCATATATATATATATATATATATGGGTTAAATAAGGCTACACCCAGGTTGTAGCCAATTGGCTACTCCCACCCATATTTTTCCCTCATTTTTTTATTTCTTTGGAAAATAAAAATTGGTATATTCATCACTATATCCCTCTAACATTCTATTAAAATTTCGTCAGAAACAGAGACTCCTAAGCCCTCCATCCATACGTCATTTTTTAACAGTCGCAAGATTTTTTAAATCGACCCTGTTTGGATGGAGGCCGTAGGAGTCTCTGTTTCTGATGAAATTTTAATAGAATGTGAGAGGGATATAATGATGAATTTACAACTTTTTATTTTCCAAAGAAATTAAAAAATGAGAGGAAAATAGTTGTGGGAGTAGCTAAGTTGGCTACAACTAGGGAGCATACTCCCTTTTCCCTATATATATATATATATACATGTTTGAAGTAGACTTTTCCACTTTGTCACTTCGTGTTTACTAAATGTATAATGTGAATGACCTCTTTGGAAAAAAAGATGGTTCATTGGAAAAAATATCTCTTAAGAGTGCTCTCATGAAATATATCTTCTACGAGTTATATGATGGAAGACAAAGATTTGATACCGTGATCAAACTTTCTCACCTTCACCGAGACTTTGTAGAAGGGATCTAGAAAAGGAGCAATTTATGAAGACATTGACTTTTAATGAGATTTCCATAATGTAGGACTAGTCCTCAACTGACTTATAGCTTTGACATTTCTTACTACATTATAATTTTGATTGTAATTGATACATGTTCTCCACCATTAGAGAGGGTGGAGAAGAGAATATCATGACTCATTATCTTTTTTTTTTGAAGGAATAGAATGGACTCATTATCATGAAGGCAAACCTTCTCCTTTTATACATGTGCTCCACTTCAAGGCATAAGATGAGCAATATCCTAGGAGCCCCTGCAACAAATAACGCAAGGTGCCTTTGAATTCTGAATAAATTTTGCTCAAAAGGATCGTGTCACCAGCCTCTTCTACGAAAGGACCACCACGTGAAGATCATTACTTTCAGGAGCATGTGCATCTTCCAAATTAACCTGCAATCTCTACAGACGGCTGTATACACCATTGGTTTTAAACTAAGATCTAATGTTGGTTAGATGGTTAATTCATAATTGGAAGTTTACATTGAAACCGAAGGCAAGCGGGCAACAAGCTGCGCCGAGAATAACTTGTATGCCTTCTTCACATAGAACATCTCAAACCATATCTAGTGATGATGTCTGACAAAGGCCCTCTAACAAAGCAGCTCCTCTAACATCTGATCGAGCTGCAGTATACAATATACATTCATCCCAAAGGTTTGATATGAGGAGTGACAACAATGAACCGCTACCCGAGTTTTTTAGATAATTGTATTGATTTCTAGATGGAAAATGCAATTGTGCCTTATTTGTTAAATTGCAAATCAATAATTATTGATAAAATCTAAAATTTATTGAAAATATCTTAGTAGCAATACGATGATAATTAATCAAGAAAATTCAACTATTCTTTCAAAAACAAGAAAAGAAAATTCAACTATGGGCACAAACACTGTTGAGCATATTATCTGCATTTTCTCAAATAGGAGGCATATTCCTAAGTAGTATCTTGGATTTACTTAAATCCCTAGGTAGTATGCAATATTTTTTATCTGAATGCTACAGTGGTCTCACATGTTCAACATGCGACACCCTTTAATGTTTTTTTACCTGGGACTGCAGTGGTGTCGCATCTCTTCGATATGCGCTTTCTATGAAAACTCCTGGATGTGCTACTTTCTATTAATATCGCATACTGAACATGCGATATAGTTGAAACTTCTTGGAAATTTTGTGGATCCGGGGTTTTTATCCTATATCGCATGTTGAGAATGTGATATTGGACAAATTCCCTAAATCCGCAAGACCTCCAGAAATTTTCAACTATATCGCTTGTTGAACATGCGATATTGGAGCAACTTCCTGGATATACAGTATTTCCAGGAAGTTTCATCTAACTCGCATGTTGAACATGCGATATTTGAGCAATTTCCTGGATATACAATATTTCCAAGAGTTTTCATCTAACTCGCATGTCGAACATGCGATATTGAAGCAACTCTCAGGATATACTTACTTGATCTTGATCCTGATTTCCATTTTCATCACTAGTCGATCTTGATTTCCGCATTTACATAATTGACATTTTGATGCTCAGGTACATTCACATAATTAGGATATTGATGTATATAAATATTCACATAATTGGCTCCCACATTGGTGGCACAGACACATTCACATAATTGACAAGAATAAAGCCACGAGCTTATATTATTAAATTGTCCTCACTGATGCACATAAACATTCTCATAATTAACTCACATGAACAACTTTATATTTAGAACAACTTAGAAATTTACAACTCATCGCCTTCTTCTCTGTTGATATATCCTCGTTGTATCATGCGGATCAAAAGGTAATAAACGACTAACCTCATCTATCATACTTATTTGGGAGGGTCCTGCACCATCGTCATTAAATGTTGACATTGGCGGTGTCAGCGTACGATAAATGAGTTGCGTATCTCTAACGTCCACGTCCAGCCTCATCGGTGCATGCGGTGTTGGCATGTCGTCACACGGTTGCTCGACAATTGGTGTGACGAACTGACTCCAATTCCGTGGATGTAAGATCTACATCTGCCCTCGCATCTTCCTCCTCGTCCACAGGTACGACAGGTGGTTTATACGCTCTTCCCCTACCTCTTCCTCTCCCTCTAGCCCTACCTCGCCTAGCCTCTACCAGGCCTGGTCAGCATGTTTCTCGTGAATCGTGAGTGCATCTACAAATTGGAGTGCCAACCATTGCTCTATTTCTGCCTTTGCTTGAACTGCAATCTCCTGACACTCTTGTTGTCCAGTATCGTATATGCGGCCCCACCTGGCTAGCTGCCTCAAAAGAAGAATACATAGTGGTTATTTTTATGGAAATAACCTGGTAAAAATTACAACATATTTGATCAGTGTACTTATGTTGCTTTCCAAAGTTGCTCCTAACCGACCTACAAATCTTCTCGTAATCATTCTATACCAATCTATGTAGGTCGGAGTCGCGATTATCCCATTGGATTAGTCGAGGGCAAGAACTCTATCCGCCCGATGATCCCACTCACGTATTTGCACCCAATGTTTGAACCTTCAATCAACATGTACTTTCCCTTCAAGTCGATGGCGTCGAGGTCCTTGAAGGTATAGCACAGGAGGGGAATGTCCTCGCGACCGCTAAATTGACGAAGAAATCGGTCCGGGAAATGATATTCTACAATGTGGAAGTATATCAATGGTACCCTTGCCCTCCAAATGCTTTGTCCCTCGAGACAATAGGCAGATAGATATGCAAGTATGTCATCATTATACGACGTCCACAACACCTGCATGGGATATTGATATGTAATTTAGTGGCTATTTTTTTCAGAAAATTGAAGTAATGAGTAGTTGCATATTTACCTGCTCCGGTGATTGCATGTCGAAAGTGTGGCGGTATGGTCTCACGACGTGGGTTGACTGTCGACGATGCACGACCGTCGCTGCCCAACGAACTCCTAACGGACGTCCGTGCCACTGCCTTGTTTCCCTAATCACAGAAGCAATGTGTGGAAAATGTTCCCATGCCCATAGCTAAAGTAATATGACTGAGCCTCCAATTTCCTCGATCGCCATATCCACCGTTAAACAGAGATGCCTGTATAAAAATGCAAGTATCACGGATCCCCAGCTCAGTATCCCAGAGTATTGCAGATCATACAAATGTGAAAGTGCAGTAAGAGAAATCAATGACTCTGACTAGTCCGTGAATAAGACACCACCCAGTAATTGTAAAATGTATACACGGGCATGCCTATGTAAGACCACCACTTCAATATATGGTGGTAATTCTGCGAAATGTGTTAATAACCATCTCACTAATATTCTGCTGTCAACAATCTCAGAAGGAAGAGATCTGATATCCAAAAGCTGCTCGCATGTGTCGGTCCACGTCGTGCCTGGTGTGGTCTCTCCTGTAACCACAGGTCCATCAATTCTCAACCCAAAATGAATGCGACGTCCTGCAATGTGATAGACATCTCCCCACTAGCCATGTGAAAAGTGTGTCTTTCTGGTATCCAGCGCTCCACCAAAGCTGTAACTAAATGCCAATCGAATGTGATAAATTCCAATTCCGATATACACCCAAATCCTGCTTGAGCTACATAAGGTTGTAGGCGGTCATCCAAAGGAATGCGACGAAATGTGAATCCCATCGTCGACAATGCAACCACGAAGATGCCTACAAGTTAAATGTTATAAAACGTAATATGGAAAAACCACAATGATTTTAAATGTCTTACATCGTCTGTCCAAGCATGACGAGAACGATGACGCTCCTACTGAGTCAAAATGGATGGGTCAAGCGGATTGGGGCCCATCTGCATTTAAAATTTTGAAAGTTAGAATATATACATTTTCATCAAGCAACTAAAAGAATATTTAATATGTTGGCATTTACATCTAAAAAAGAAGGCAAACTTACTCAAATCAGGACATTTATGTTTGTTATAGCCTTCGCCTCCACATGTGCCGCATTTATTTTTATTCCTTTCTGAGGGTTGTGTATTAGATGTGGATGCTTGAGAATCCATTCTGCTTTTATTTGAACAATCACGTTTTGTATGGACAAGTATACAACAAAATGAACATGTATTTTGTCAAATGACATCCCTAACATTCATTTCATTATGAATCCTTGTTGACCATGGGCGACCTTTTCCACGCTTACGCTTTTTATCATGATGTAATTTCGGGTACTCCAATGGGGCCCACGTTTCCCAATCACCGATGAGAAAAATCTTCTTCCGTAAACCTTTAATTGGTGTTGCCATGTGTACAACTCTCTAACATAAGAATCAACTTTTGCTCGATGTTTAGAAATGACCATGATAGCGTGGAAACATGGGATACGGAAAATTTACCATTTTATTACATGTACAACTATATTGGACCACATTCATCGTATACTGTTTGTGACCTTGAATCCCGTACTACGTACGTCGAACACCACTCAACACCTCAAACAATATGTTCGACTGCCTTTGTATTTGGGTTATTGTATGTCTATTCGCAGGTGCACTCCAACGATGTAGCTCTGTTGCTGCAAATTGCGTGAATTTACGTCTTGCCGTAAGGGCTGTGCTAACCTCTTTTGCATGCTGGTTAAAGTATAAGATACAATTATAAAATGTCTTCTCGATTAATGCAGAAATCGGCAAACAATGAGCATCCTTAAGAACTTCATTGTAGCTTTCACTGAGATTTGTAGTCATCTGACCAAACCTATAACCACCATCATATACTAAAGTCAATTGCTCTCGGCGACAATCGTTAGTTGAAATCCATCTACCTGCTTTTGTGTTCCACTCCTGTAATTTCCTCATGAAATAAGTAAACTTCCTACTTGTCGTTTGTACTGCGGCTATCTGTACCAAAGCTTTTATAGAGACGTTCTTAAAAACACCATTGAAGTTGCTTGCAACATGCCTTGAGCAGAAATGCCAGTATGCAAAAGGTTCTAATAAATCCACATCAACGACATTCATTGCAGATTTTATGGCAGAATTACGGTCAGAAATGATACATATTGGCCCTGCACGTATACCAATTACCCTGATACGTAACAACGAAAGAAACCACTTCCATGAAGGATCAGATTCCTCGTCAACAATTTTGAAAGTTAGGAGAATGGCATGTTTATCCCCATCAATCACGCAAGCAATCAACAATTTTTATTTGTACTTGCCATACAAATGGGTCCCATCAATACTAATCAAAGGATAACAATATTTGAATGCTTCAATGGAAGGGCCAAATGTCCAAATTGAAATCTACGGTAATGTGGTTTCCGAGGATCTAGATGTTCTCTATATTCGATGTCTATTTCAGTCTCCGGTATGGCAGCCTTCATCGCATGCAATAGATGAGGTATTTAAGCATAAGACTTCTTCCAATCACCGAATATTATTCCGATTGCTTTCTGTTAAGGAATAGAAAGCGGAAGCGGAATGATAAAATAGAGCATAAGAACAAGAAACATAAACATGGAACACCATGATTTTAGTGGAACTATACTCCGTGAGGAGCGGGATGAAACCACGAGAGAAGGCCTCTCTAAGGGCAGTGTTTGTCTATTGACTTTCTCAATAGATACAGGAGGTCTGGGGCTCCTTATATAGCCTCTCCAGAGCCTCCAAGTCCCACCACTAGACGATGTGGGACTAAACATATAGATGGGGTAAATGGATCTTCTCCAGGATCCATTTACCCTGCTACAACTCATGACGCATATAACAAATACTCCAACATATATAGTACCAAAATTCCCAACAAAAGAGGAAATCCATGGTGAGAAGCTTATGCTTGGCAGCAAAAGGAAAAGTAATAGGATTACCTATTTGAGTTCTTCAAATCGGAAGAGAAGAGCTTGCATGCATCAGGGAATTTGACTGGAGGTTCCAGCAAATTGGGAGCAACTCCAAGGGCTTTAGATGTCTGGATTTGCAGTAGCTTCCTCCAGGTAGAAGAAGCTGCAACAAGAGGCTGGAGTTTGGAGTTTTCAGGGAAGTTTTCCAGCAAGGATGGGTTGTGATTTTGCTAAAGTATCTCCAGTCGAAGGGTGAAGGAAAAGGGAGAGCTTCTTCGGCTGTGAAATAGAAAGAATTGGGAAGATTGGGAGATATACATAAGGAAGGTGGCTTTCTTGTTGACAAGTGTATAAATTATTGGGAACACTTTGAGGGAGCTAAAATGCCCAAGTGGATATATAGAAATTACAAGTGGATGTTGCCGTCCAACAACAGTATGCAATTTTATTATTATTTTTTTATATTTTTTTATATATTTGATATGTTTAAAATAACCGTATTCGCGCTTTGAGCGTCGGATTTCGACACACAATATCTTGATTTGATCGTCTCTGAACGACGATCAATATGAGTACAATATTTATATATTTTGATCGGGTTTGGATGCCCGAAATTTTTGAGATACGATTTCGGTTTAAGGTTAAATTTTGTGATTGAAAAATATCAAACGACCTCCGATTGACGAACGATCGATTCCATTGATCTTGTTTCGTCAAATCGGATTTATGACGGTCTCGGTTTGTTTTGCGGTTTCCGAATTTGCGTTGTGGCTTTTGCGCAGCACACAATACGATGCGACCGATTTTCGATTGATTTTTCCCGAACGACTTTTTATTCATGATCAACTAATCGATTTAAGTCTTCTAGTGCCGACTGACAACTTTATTGGGTTAAACAGACCCTAATCGGGTCGGGTTCAAATTTGTGCATATCTGGATGTTACATTTTATTGGTAGGAATTACAATTGTCGGACATTTGAAATTCCATTTTGCATCTTTCAAGCAGGCCTGTTGACACAACCATGCAAAGAAACATCATATATTTAGGTGAAGATGATCAGAAAAATGTTGAAGCTATTGATGGGGGTGAGAAAACATCTCATAGAACAAGAGAGCACATATTTGCTGAAGCTTCCATTGAATGTGGTCAGTCAAAGAAAGACAACTGTACAGATGAGTTTGGTTTATTGCTAGGAACTTCATCATGTGATCAGGTTGTGCATAATTTAATTCCTTTTTTGGGTGGTTATGCCTCTGATACATTTGTGAAAACGTTGGAGAAAACCCACATGCCTGAAAGTCCATCAGGTTCACACTGTTCATTTCGGGGTTCACCTAACGCTATCCGTAGTTTTTCATGTGATTCTCTATGTGGAGAAGCAAAATCAGAACTTGACCATGGAGTGAAGCTTTGTGATAATTACTTCAATGCGGATGATCATAAAGTGAGCAGAGTATCTGATAAGACTGCAAATAAGTCTGTTATGCAGAAGGATATCCATTCCTTAAGCCATGATAGTGAGAATGTTCAGAATCATAAGAATTCTTTGAGAATACGCCTTGAAGAGACCAGAAGTTGCAATCTTTCTGTTAGTCAAAAACATTTATCTTCTCGAAAGGAAAGAGAGGCTACTCCCTATCCGAAGTTAAATCTATCAGGGGCCGTTTTACTAGATGCTTGAGCAATGAGCATTTGGCACCAAGTAATTAAGAAGATTATGATAGGAGGAAGTTTGATAAGGGGAATTATGTGTCTCTCAGAACTTATCTATGTGGTTATCCTTCTCATGGTTGTTTGAATGAAAGTGATCTGAGAAATCATGAAAGAAGTATTCTATTGAATGAACAAGCAAATTCGATTCCTGTCGAAGCATCATCATCTTGTTTTAAAAGGGCTGGGATTCATCGGATAGTTGGAAATTGGAAGTGGATCATGATTTCAGGATTAGAAAGAATCACAAAGATGTAAGATTCAAAAATAGAAGAGCAGTTCGTGGAAGGCATTGGAGAGATATTAGACCTCTTAATAAAGAGAAAATAAATCGCAATGCGCGTGAAGGAGGTTCTATTCAAACTGCCAATGGCTTTGTAAGGAAGGGCATTAGTTTCGGGGTTAACAGTTATATGGTAAATTCTGAAGATGATGCAGTGTGCAGGAGAAGTGACAACTCTAGATCCCCAGCCTATCAAAGCCCACATGAGCTGCATCATTTAGAGAGATCTAGTTATTTATTGTCAGAACAGATGCTCAATTTACCACGGTCGAGAACCAGCTGTCCTGCTTCCAATGATGTATTAGATAGAAGTTATGAAAATCTTTTGGCTGATAGAAGAAAGCTTGATATTCTCAATGATGGTTGCTATTACCCTGAACAGCCTCAGTATCCCAATACTGAACATAAATGTACAGAGATGTCCGTGCATCCAAGTCCTCCTGAAGTTGCACCAACTTTCAGATACCATCAAGATGAACATTTCAACTCTTTTGAGGTATCTTTTTCTGGAAGAATTCCAAGGCGCACCATTAGTTATGATTGTTCTACTTTAGAAAGGAGAAAGAGTTTTCCAGGTTCCTGTTATTTAAGCCATTGTAGAAGTTCTGTAAATGATGGAAAACATAGAGAATTTGTGAGCAGTGAACAAAGTAATGGCTTGAGGTCTAGCATAGCCTGTAACATATGTTCAGATGATTGGAAAAGAAAGGTAACATTGAGAGTTCCAAGCTCAGTGCCTTGTATGGTCATCCATGTATTTTTAAAAAATGACACTATAATGAAAATATTTTTTCCAGCCTTTCTTTTGTAATTTTTATGTTGCACATAAATGAATCTCCTCGTGTAACATCTTTCTTGAACTGTGATATTGTTTTTCACACTTTCATTAAAATCTGTGGTTGGATGATTGCTTTTATTCACAATGTAGAAAGTCAGGCAATTATTATTTTTAAATAATGCAAGACGATGGCCACAATAACAGTCTTTTTCAACATTAGGTAGAGTTGGATGAATGGATTCTTTGCTTTCATATAGTTATTATTGGGTTGTACCAGGCCTAAATCTAGATATGCCAGATCAATTTTTTAATAGTTCTCTTTCAACACTTGGTCTTCCTTACCCCCATTTGGTATTTTCCTTCGACGTCCTTCACATTTGAATATGGAGATCAAATGGCACTCTTACATATACACAGTTACCTTATACATGTTTTCCTCGTTAATCCACCTATTGATGCCACATGAATATTTCATCGGAGAATCATCGAGACTTTATATTTCAATTTTTTATGGCTGCATATCTATGATTAACAGCCCAGCATTTCTCTGCACTTGTCTCGGAGCATCTAACTATGCTGTAGACATCCTTAGCATATGTCTATAATTGAGGACCCAAAAATCACGACCTCGTGCATGATGTACTTCGCTGTGCCAGCATTATATACTATTTTCAAAAAGTTTTTTTTTGTCACAAGGTACAATTCTAACCATCCACTCTGGACACCATGCATTGATTTTATGATTGATTTTGTCATCTGTATCTCCATGAGGTTGGAAAATGAAAGCAAGTTTGGGAACATTTCAAGCAAGATATTTCTTGGAGATACAGATCTTTGATAAGATTGATAAACACATGCACATCTTTTGATACAAGGTTCGAAATCTCAATTTTGATTTTGTTTCGATCACTCTTAATACCGAAATTTCGCCGATATTTCGGGAAATTTTGACGATTTCGGTGGAAATGTCGGAAATGGCTTAAAAAGCCAATTTTTTTCAATTTTATTGTAAATTACGATCTTCCAAGTTATTAGAACAATAAATAACTTATAAATACTCAATTATTTCACACATATTGCTCATCTATATCCCTTATATTGTACATATTGGTCATATCGGTCATATCGGTCATATTGTACAATATGTTAGATATTGCAAATGGAGTTAATATGAGTACTTCAAACAATGAAACAATAGATATACACTTATAGGTTTATAGCATACATATCAATCAATCATCTTATCATCTATGACTATGACGGTATGTCACACACCATATCGAATATATCGTTGTTAATACTTAATACTTAATAACAGAGTAACAGTCTTACAACACGTGAAAATACATATATTTCACGTAGAGTAATAAGAACATGCACATTAATGATTAAAGTGATAAAAGATTAAAATATATTACATGGTGATGTGTTTGGTTCAGAACCAAGAGTTCCGCGGTGGATCTGAATCACCTCCCCGCCTTGTTGTCTCTCATAACGCAATGAACTCGCAGTATTTCTCCCATGTCATGTACAAGTACATGTCCTTGTAATCCATCACATATTGCATGTATTGGTGGTCATCGATGCCTGTGCGTATCCTGAGATTAGGATAAGCAGCACTAGATCCGGTATCATGAGTGGCACGACGAGGATACAAAGTACTGGCTTGAGATCCTCGAGACGACGATGATAGAGTAGGAGATCTCTGCGGAGAAGGAACTGGCGTGTACTGAGGGAAGAAACCATAACTGTCATCGCCAAAGAAGCTGCCTTGGCTCTGCTCAGGTTGGCTACCTTGGTAGTTCTCACCGTTGTAGCTACTATATCCCACATACCCACTGTAACCATATGAATATGATGGTGGTGCATACGCTTGAGGAGGATGAGGTCCTGGAGGAGGAGCATGAAAGTATTCCGAGAAGACGCCAAATGATCTCTCATCATGCGAATATCCATATCCGCCTAAGGGACTTGGTGTTCCTCTACGATATGGGCTCTCAATGTCCATGCAGCTCAAGGAACCTACAGATGATATCAAATCATACATGTAGTTGTCGCTTGGACGATGGCCACGACCATACTGGTAATCCATCGGTCCTGGACTCGGCTAGGAACAAATTGTTCATGTGTGTTCCTCTGTCGCTCCATATATTTACGCCCTACGCATAGCCCTTCCCCAAATCTTGTATCTTGTGGTCCATGACCACCTCCTCCTGACCCACCTGAGTATGCTTCCCCACCATTACCAGATCCACCACGACCACCAACATCATCATCATCATCTCCACTGTTTTCCTTTGACTTGGATTTGGATTTGGAGCTAGTGGAGAGAATTTCATCAACAACTGCATTAACCTCGGCCTCCAATCCTCCAAGAGGGTATGTAATCCGCTCGGATCTTGCCACATAGTTACCTACATCTGCTCTCATTTGTTGGCTTATATTCTCATTTGGTCTTCCAATTAATTGATCGAGAACGAGAGCATTATTAGAATCCATCCACCTCTGTAGAATGTCTTCATCCGCATTGTCATCGTGCATCTTGAAAATGTAACTCTTTGTCCTATCCCTCCTTTGCATGTTTCATCTTCAGCCTCAAGTTGTAATGCACGTAGACAAGATCATTGAGCTTCTGTTCTCCGAACATGTTTCGTCTCTTTGAATGGATCAAGTTGAAGGTGCTCCAGTTCCTCTCACAACCACCAACAGATGCGATTTGAGATAACACTTTCACTGCCATATTCGTAGGTTGGGAGCTTCCACCCCGTATAGTAACCTCCATTCAGTTACGGAAAAATCAAAAGGAGATAAATCGATAGTAACAATAAATCGCCACACAATCAATGGACTTATTTCTCTTCATCCCTACTAGGATGAGTATTGCCCCGTCCATTTTCCGTAATAATTCGATCAAAGGAGCCCAAGGCATCCCTGAAGTACTTAACTTGCACATGAGTTGAAGTCATAAATTATTACATAATACGCTTAAAGAATATTTTTGTGAGTCCGATCACCTCGTTCATGCACAAGATCTGTGACTTCTCGTCCTTGACGAGCTTCTCCACCACAATTTGCATAGTTGTTAGAAGGTCAACATTTGTACCAAGATTATCATTATACTGGTACTTAGGATTTAAGTAATAAGTTGGACACAAACAATCAGAATTCTCAGGGACTAAAGTGCTATAAAAAATGAAAAATAAATTAGGTTATTACATAATACATACCGGTCTTGTGAAGAGGATGTGAGAGCATCTTGGACCAACACTCGTCTATGATGTCCAACTGTCACACCCCCAAATTCCGTGATCGAGGATGATCGTGCAGACATGGTAGCTGGATGCTCGAGAATGATCTATGGAGCTGGACTTTTGGAGAAGTCCGAGAACGCGTGGGTATTATGAATGTTATCTACGGGAGTCTGGAGGCTCAATCGTACGTTACAAGGGAGAAGCGTCACATAGGACACTGGCTCGATAGCAGAGTGTCGTGAAGCTTGTATCAGTACGAACACAATGGAGTACATGAAGCAGTGCAAGACATGACGGTGGATGCACGCAACGGGTACGTACGTGAGCGCAGAAGGGTGGTATGTAGTGAAGCGGTATGCATTGATGAACAATGTGGTACGGTCACATAGACGTACGCACGAAGGCACACGGTATCGGTATTGATACGTGGCGATCCACAAAGGCATGTAGAATTGCAGGTGTTAGGTACGAACATTGTCGAGCATGCTCGATAATATGCGTACGAGAGTGGTCTGGAGGCAACAATAGCGAAGTTATGGAGGACTTCCCTTTAGGATGCAAAACGCTAAAGAAGGGTTTACCACATGAGGGTCTGGAGGTCGCGGGTTTCCTTCGGCTCAAGATCAAGTGTTCGGTGGCACTCGACGAATTACGACAAAGATGCATCAGCAAGCGTTGGAGCACGAGTATGCTGATGACTGAGCGGTTGACTGGGCGTTAACCGTGCGGAAAGACGAAAGGTCAACAAGGGAATCGAAGAGATGAGCAGACGAAGAGTTGTTGTGGGACGCGAAGGATTGCCGAAGAACTCGAAGGGTCTCTTGTATCTTTATGTATCATTATTGTAGATGTAATAATGAGTTTCCCTTGGGTTGTCTTGAGTCTTGTATAAAAGGAGAGGTGGTGGCTCATTTATAAACACAGAGTACACGAGAGAAAGCGTAGCGTCACTCCACTCCAAAGAAAGTTTCCCTTCTAATAAGAGAAGAGCTTTTTGTCCGTGCCTTATGTGATTGCTTGGTTGAGTTCTTGAGAGTGTTCTTTAGCGATCCGAACTTCATGCTCGTGTTTGTGTTGGAAGCGTCGGTACGCTAGCAAGTGGGAGTATGAGAAGAGTTGGAGCGTATCCGTGACCGTTCTACTTGGGAAGGCTGGTTAGCTACGGGTTAACTAACGTCGTACAGGTTCGGTCGAAATCGATAACGGGATTTTGACCCTGTGACATTTGGTATCAGACCACGGTTCGTGATACAATTCGTTGGCACAAGTTGGTATCAGAACAAAGAAGCAGATCATAAAGTTTGGTCGGTGCAAAGAATGTAGGCAAAGCTACGAGCGGTTGTTGGTGTAGTTGATCGTGGAAACAGAGGATACTTGTTGGTGCAAGTATATCTTCAATCAGAAGAGCGGAGATGGTGGGTGTTACTGATCGCGTGGTACCATTGGAGCAAGCGATGGCAGAAGTGGAGTCCACTATTGGGATTCATGCCCATCGCATTGTCGTCTTGGAGGACCGTTCTTCAGAAGGATCGGATGTTGGGGACGAGACTCAGTGCTCAGCGGAGCAGATCAAGACCTTCGAGGACAGACTGGAGGTGTTCAGCACGATGATGGAGGATCTACGTAATGAGATCTCCCTCATCAAGAAGGCATTGGCGAATAGCAGAGGATCCACGGAGGTGCAGCGACGCAAGGTACCCGAACCCAAACCCTTTACAGGTATGCGGAGTGCAAAGGATTTGGATAACTTCCTATGGGATATGGAAGTATATTTCGAGACGATCAAGACGAAGGAAGCTGAGAAAGTCAACTTGGCATCCATGTACATGTCGAGCGACGTCAAGTTATGGTGGAGGAGTCATGCAGCAGACGAGGCAAGACCGAAGATCTCCAAGTGGGACGATCTAGTCACGGAACTGAAGGAGCGATTCTTGCCGAAGAATATTACATAGGTCGTACGGGAGGCTCTTCGACGTCTGAAGCAGGCAAGTACAGTTTGTGAGGACGTGAAGCAGTTCACGTCTTTGCTGTTGGACATCAAGGGGATGTCTGAGGAAGACAAGCTGTTCAACTTCACGATCGGGTTGCAAAGTTGGGCGCAAGCCGAACTGCGAAGGCAAAGAGTGAAGGACCTGAATTCAGTGATCCTAGTGGCGAATACGTTGGTCGACTACGGTGCCCAACTAGGCCATAAGACTGAAGAGAAGGAGTTCACCAGCAAGCTAAAGACGCGGTTGAAGGATAAGGTCAAAGGTGTTGTCCATTATCCACCGATGGAGGAACGAGAATATTCCAAGAAGAGGGAGCAACCCAAGAGCAAGGGATGCTTCATATATGACAGACCGCATCGGGCGCGGAAGTGCCCAAAGAAGGAGAAGCTGAACTCTCTTCGTGCGGACGAGGAGGAGGAAGAAGAAGGTGAGGTATACTTGGGAGCAATAGGTGTTATGCGTAAGGTACGCCTCACAACACTTCGAGCAGGAACTTCAAATTCGGTGGAGGGAGGTAACTCCACAACAAAGAGTTTTGGAGGAGCCAATACTCGAACGAGGACACACAAGAGTGCGCAGGTGCGTGCTAAGCACCAATGTGTGTGATGGAGGCACACAACCAAAGCCACGGATAGGAGAACATCCGTGCATGAGAAAAAGGTGCAGAGCTCAGGAGTGTGATGCAACATAGACAAGAAGCTACACGTCCATGAGGGTAGTGTGGTGGCGAACCATACCACCAATGATCTTGCAGGAGGCAAGATACCTAAGACGCTCGGAGCGCAGGAGGTGCTCATTTCCCAAGATGTGGGGACACCCATAGGGAATGATCGAAACCGTCAACGAGCAAGAGTGGAGGTGAGTACTCCACGCGTGAAGTTGGAGCTGCCACAAACCAACGATGAAGATGATGGATCCGCGAAGGATACACCGAAAATGGGAGCTGAGAAGGAAGCTCCACTTTTCACGTTGAAGACCAAGTCATGGAGGGACGTGCTTCGTGAGAAGACCATGTGTACGAAGGGCGGTGGTGACAGCACCACCCTCCCAATTGAGCCGCATCAGGAGGTGTGTAGCGTATGGAGGATCGTGATAAGACGCCAGCTGGAGAGGGGATGCTCGGTTGAGGACAACCGATTCTTCGGGTGGGGGAGGCTTGTCACACCCCCAAATTCCGTGATCGAAAATGATCGTACGGACATGGTAGCTGGATGCTCGAGAATGATCGATGGAGCTGGACTTCTAGAGAAGTCCGAGAACGTGTGGGTATTACAGAGGTTATCCACGGGAGTCTGGAGGCTCAACCGTACGTTACAAGGAAGAAGCGTCACAGAGGATACTGACTCGATAGTAGAATGTCGTGAAGCTTGTGGCAGTGCGAGCACAATGGAGTACAGGCAACAGTGGAAGACATGACGGTGGATGCACGCAGCGAGTACGTACGCGAGTACAGAAGGGTGGTATGCAGTGAAGCAATATGTATTGAGAAGCAATGTGGTACGGTCACATAGGCGTATGCACGAAGACGCACGGTATCGGTATTAATGTATAGCGAGCCACAAAGGCATATAGCGTGGCAGTTGCTGGGTACGAGCATTGTCGAGCATGCTCGGTAGTACGCGTACGAGAGTGGTATGGAGGCCACAACAACGAAGTTTTGCAGGACTTCCCCTTAACATGCAGAATGCTAAGGAAGGGTTTACCGCATAAGGATCTGGAGGTTGCAGGTTTCCTTTGGCACAAGACCGAGTGTTTGGTGGCACTCGATGAATTACGTAAAGCTGCATCAACAAGCGTTGGAGCATGAGTGTGCTGATGATTGGACGGTTGAGTGGGCATCAACTGTGCGGGAAGACGAAAGGTCAACAAGGGAGTCGAAGAGATGAGCCGACGAAGAGTTGCTGCGGAATGCGAAGGGTTGCCGAAGAACTCAAAGGGTCTCTTGTGTCTTTATGTATCATTATTGTAGATGTAATGAGTGTCCCTTGGGTTGCGTTGAGTCTTGTATAAAAGGAGAGGTGGTGGCTCATTTGTAAACACATAGAGTACACGAGAGAAAGTGTAGTGTCACCCCACTCCCGAGAGAGTTCCCCTTCTAATAAGAGAAAAGCTTTGCGCCTGTGCCTTGTGTGATTGCTTGGTTGAGTTCTTGAGCATTCTTGAGCGTGTTCATGAGAGTGTTTTGAGCGATCCAGACTTCATACTTGTTCTTGTGTTGGAAGCGTCAGTATGCTAGCAAGTGGGAGTACGAGAAGATTTGGAGTGTGTCCGTTACCATTCTACTCGGGAAGGTTGGTTAGCTATGGATTAGCTAACGCCGCACAGGTTCGGTCGAAATTGATAACGAGATTTTGACCCTGTGACACCAACCATGATTTGGATCCTTTTCCAACTACTTCTTTGTAACATCTGGATCTGCACAAACCCAAAATCGGTCCGACTTGGGCCCGATTAACCCAATAAAGTTGTTGGTCAATGCTAAACAACTTAAATTGATCAATTGATCGCAAATCAAAAGTAGTTGGGGTGAAATCGATCAAAAGTCGGTCGCATCGTAATGTCTGCCGTAAAAAAGTCGCGACGAAAATTCGGAAACCATGAAATGAACCAAAACCACCTAAAAATCCGATTCGGCGAAATAGGACCAATAGAATTGATCGTTCGTAAATCAGAGGTTGTTTGATATTTTTAAATTTCAAAATTTAACCCCAAACCAAAATCGTATCTCGAAAAATTCGGGGATCCAAAACTGATCAAAAATATATCAATGTTGTACTCATATTGATCGTCGTCCAGAGACGATCAAATCGAGATATTGTGCGCCAAAATCCGAGGTCCGAGGTGCATGTACGGTCGATTTTATGTATACCAAATAAGGAGAATTTTAGTAAAATAATAATAAATTAAAATATAATATTTGCAGATTGTATCAGCAGTCTCTTCGATATATCATCAATGATGATGTGATATATGCATGCTTTAAAAAAAAGGGGGGGGGGGAGAAACATAAGGAAGGTTCTAGGAAATTTCTTCCCCTCCCTCTTTCCTATATAGCCAATAGCAACGTAATGACCACCCTCTTCTTTCTTTCTTCTCTCAAGAATTTCCAAGAAATCCCCTTTTCCTTGCCATTCCATTGAAACTCCATTTGCACCAAAAGCGGCTGCTATTTGTTGTAACCCTTCCAGTCACTCTGCTTCGAAACAAAGGTGTTGGAGCTCCTGTCAAGAGCTGCTACAACAGCTTGTATGTGTTGCTGCATGCAATGATCTTCTCCAAATTGGAGAGATCAAATAGGTACAATCCTTCTTCCCATTCTTTTGCTGCCATGCATGTGCACACTAAATCTCTTATTTGCTACCTTCCATGAAAATTTTATCATCTTGCTAGTATGTAAGGGTGTCTGCATGCATACAATTTCGTGGATACTAGGAAATCTTTCGCATAATTGCTACAAAATTATTGTGATTTCTAGTTCTGGAAGAAAGTCGAATATCTTGTAATATGATTTAATATAATCTTGGACAAAAAAAGCAGCAGATCACTATATGAAATGCATGCTATCACCATAAAGGTGAATCAATAATATTTGAACTCCTTAATATAGCAGGACTCTTTTCTTGCCATGGTGTTTTGAAAAATAATGACTTAAATTAATATAGAACTTTTTGAGTGGGTCCAAAGGAGTATCAATGGGTTATAGAAGGTTATATCTTTTAAACAAATCTTCATCATCATCAGTGACCGTCCAAAACTTCAATTATGAAAATTTCATATAATTCACTCATTGGTTCAGCAAATTCAGAAATTCTTAAATTGATAGTCAGTAATAACTGTTCCCTCAGCCAATCCCACAAGACTAAGCTCAACAACTCAAGGTCGAGAGCTTGTAGTCTGGAACGTCAGTCTTAGGTATAGCCTGATAGCTACTAAATTATTCCACACTTTAATTATTTTTTCGATTTAAGTTATAAATTGAGATCTGGGGTTTTCAGGTACCTTTCCAAGTTCAATTCATACTAATTTCAATCTATAAAATCTTGAATTCATCCCAATATTCATTGATCTGAATTTTGTTGAAAACCCTAATATGATTTAAAAGCATATTTAGGGTTGATAACATTTTGATGGGATTGTTGGTGTTTAAGTTTTAAATTATTGCTAGGAAAGACAACTAAGGGGGTGCTTTATATAATAGGATAAAGGACTATATGTGCGATAGATAAATTGTAATATAATACAACAATCCCGGTAAATTAATAACTATGTATAACTTGTCCAACAACCTATTCTCAGCATCTTATAAATTGCCCCTAAGATATTAAAAATTGTATGCATGTCTTTTAGTGAAAACATGATATAACAAACATCATGTTCATTACCAGTAAGTTTAATTATAAGAACCTTAATGGTACGTGTAAGTTCAAATGATCTCACATAATTGAGTGGCTAAGAGCCTCTAGTACCACTAGTAGGTTTAAAGAAAACACATGATAGTGGGGTTCAAATATGTATGTAAGTCACATTGTCTGACATTGCAAGCTTCGACCAGATGGGTCCAGTTTTGTTATAAAAAAAATCATGGTTAGAACATATGGTTCTGGACTAATTAAGAAGGGTTATTCTAGTACCATTATAACCGGTAGTATAAGATTTAATCAGCCTAACCAGTATTATAAGTATTTATGCAGTTAAGTATGTTATATAGGGACCCTTCATATTTTGAATCAGTGATGACAATTACTTATGCCGGTCATGGTGTCCCTTGCACCTGACCATGCGAGGGTGCAGTGACCCTCAACTGGGCAGGAGATAGGAAGCCCAGTTCGGGCAGCGGTCGCCAAGTGCGTGGGTCTAGGATCACAGTCCCTTTCACGGTTTTTACGCGAGCTCGCAGTGTTTTTACACTTCATTGGGATCCCGACTTTGACCAGTTCCATTGACCCCTTTGTTTTAGGATACTCGTATGGGGAATCCTTAGTTTTTAGTTTTTCATACGAGCTCGTTTACCCGTTACCAGTCGGGTCAGTTTCTAGAATGACTTTTCCGGAGAGTCTCTCTGACCCGTCTCTGGGGTGTAGTTTTGGAGTAGACCTTTTCCTCTATTGGATTGCACTTCCAATTAGAGGGCGAGACGGAAGAACCCTTTTGTAGGCTATGTCATCGCTTGAGTTTTGTTTACTTTCGCTCCTAAGAATTGACGATACATCCAAATCATCCATGTCTACATCTAAGTCATGTAGAGTTACATCTGAGACGGTTACAATTGAGGGTTGAAAGAATTACAATAAAAGTTGAATTGGTAGAAAGTGACTAAAGTTAGATTCGAAATCCCTATAAGCTGCCACTTGTTTATAGACGCAAGGAACTCAAAAAGGAGCCTCTCAGGTATAGTGGATATGTTGAGAACTTAGTTGGCATGCATTATACAACACCGCATGCTTACGGATGTACCCCAACCTTAAGGCATTATTCACATCTTAGAGTCATAGTGTGAGGTTATACAAAGACCAAGACCAAAGACTATCCACTAAACTTAAGAGTTTATATAGAATCAAGAATAAGTTAAAAACCTAAATCATCCCCATTATAAAATTTCATATTTTAGTTTTTCGTATAACACGAGATTAATAACTATATGTATATATATACATATGAATCATCAAATATTACCGAAAAATATATAAGGCTATAAGGCAATTGCGGAAATTTTGCATATGTCATTAACTACTACGTAATAATGTGAAATACAGTAGAAATGGGAAAACTTTAAGCATGCATCACTGTAGCATGAAAACCTCTTTCTCAAACAAGTAGTTGCAACTTTTTATTGTTATGTTCTTCCTAACATGTTTTGGCAGACAAGGAGCTTATTGCTTAGTAGCTTTTGATGAATTCAAAAGATTGTGAATATACTAGACGGTACGATCTCTTTTGTTCAGCTTCTTTTATTGCAACTTTTTACTGTTATACTATAGATATTATTTCGTCTTCAGTCTCATGTTGGGATATGTGAATGTACCGTCAGCTTTATGTACATGTTGTAAATTTCTATATGAAAATTAATGAAAAGAAAAGTTGGTGGCTCTTTTTGGTGTGTTGTTCTGTGGTGATACAATGTTAGTTGAATGTGAATGCCATATGTAGCTTCAACGCAAAAAAATTCATCCAAAATTTCACTTTGTGATGTCATATGAATGAAATAATATGAATGCGGCGTAAATGAGCACCTGGATTCGATAGGGTTCACAGTTTGGTATCAGACCGTGGTACCTCGCTTCACGTATTCACAACATTACAATTTTCATCGCCTTAAGTATTGGATAGCGACGGTCTTCCGATTTGTAGTGAGTCCGAGAAGGGAAATATGGCATTCAAATCCAATCTCCACAAATGTTACCAATTTCATTAATTTTCATATTATATCCCAAGAAGAGAAAAACATTTATGATAAGTAATTGCGAGTGGTACTTTTTATGACTAAAAATGGTTCTCATGCAGAACTATGGCATCCCGACGAGGACAAGAGACGACTGACCAACTAGTACACATATTGACTGCTCTCACTGATCTTCAGCAGTAGCAGTCTGCTATGCAGATCAGCATGATCAGATTTTAGCACAACAGACGGAGATTGCTAACAGACAGACGGAAATGGAGCTCAGATTTGAAGAGCTGTCAGATTCCACCAGCAGTCCATCTCACGATGAAACACACCACGATCAACGACAGTCGATAGAGGTACACCAGCCTCATTTCGATGATCCACTTGAGGAGATACCAGAGCATGGAGTTGAGGATGCAGACTATGACGGGGAGCAGGATCTTGTAGACATTGCAAACGAGGATGCACATGAGTACTCTGCTATTCATAGGCATCAGCCAGGTAGGGTTAGCTATACGCAGTGACCGAGGAGCAGGCACGTTCAACAACTACATTGGTGAAAGGTATGGTCTCAGTCTTAGGTCGGCCTTTCCATGTTTTATTTGATTCTGGAGCGACACATACTTTTTTTGCTTCGAGGCTACTAGCTTCTTTAAGTAGAGTCGCAGAGACTTTATCTTCTCCATTTCACATCCGTGGGCCAGGTGGTCAATAGCTCGTCATTTCTCTGATAGTCAGGCACTTGCCAGTATTGATTGATGCTCATGAGATGATTACAGATTGTTTACTACTACAGCTTGATGAGTTCGACTTGATTCTAGGCATGGATTGGTTATCATCTCATCGTGCTCTAGTTGATTGCTTTAGGAAAACGGTTGTCTTCAGGATTCTAGATTTACCTGAGTTTACTTTTGAGGGTACTTTACATGACTCCAAAATGGAGTGCATTTCTGTGTTCCGAGCTCAGCGACTTGTTGATCAGGGTTGTGATTCCTATCTAGCATTTGTTCGAGAGGTAGCTGATCATGAGCCGATGGCACAAGATATCCGTGTAGTATCAGACTACCCAGATGTGTTTCCTGAGGAGCTATCAGGATTACCTCCTGAGAGAGAGATCGAGTTCGAGATCATATTGCTGCCAGATACACAACCGATCTCGATGGCTCCTTCCGTATGGCACCAGCTGAGTTGAGAGAGCTGAAAGTACAGTTGCAGGAGTTACTTGACTTGGGATTCGTGAGGTCGAGCACTTCACCTTGGGTTGCTCCAGTATTATTCGTCAAGAAGAAGGATAGATCCATTATGCATTGATTATTGGCAGTTGAACAAGAGAACGGTGAATAACCGTTATCCTTTGTTGCGTATCGATTATTTGTTGGACCAACTCCACGGATCTTCAGTGTTCTCGAAGATCGATCTTCGCTCAGGCTACCATCAGCTAAGGATTCGAGAGTCTGATATTCCGAAGACCGCTTTGAAGACTCGCTATGGACACTACGAGTTTGTGGTGATGTCGTTTGGGCTCACCAATGCACCTGCAACTTTCATGGATATGATGAACCGGATCATCCGTTCATACTTGGACAAATTTGTGGTGGTGTTCATTGATGATGTGCTCATATACTCATGGAATGAATGGGATCATGCGAATGATTTACAGATTGTTTTGGATACATAACGGGAGCACAAGTTATATGCCAAGTTGAGCAAGTGTGAGTTCTGGTTATCCTAGCTCTCATTTTTAGGGTATGTTATTTCTGGAGCCGGTATCATAGTTGATCCTGCGAACATTGAGGCAGTTATGTCTTTGGAGCAACCCAAGACAGTTACTCAGATTCGGAGCTTCCTTGGATTAGCGAGCTATTACATACGCTTCGTCAGTGGATTTTCATGCATTGTTCATCCTTTTACCCGATTGACGCAGAAGGGAGTTCCATTGATTTGGGATGATTCAAGCGTGCAGGCCTTCAGGACACTTAAGGAGAGATTGACTACAACACCCATTCTTGCTCTTCCTTTAAGCACTTAGGACTATGCAGACTACACAGATGCATCTGGAGAAGGTTTAGGAGTGATGTTGATATAGAGAGGTCATGTGATTGCTTACGTGTCACGATAGTTGAGACCGCATGAGTGGAACTACTCCACCCATGATTTGGAGTTAGCGTTAGTTGTCTTCGCCTTGAAGATCTGGCGCCACTATCTTTATGGGGTGAATTTTGAGATTTTCACATATCACAAGAGCTTGAAGTACATATTTGATCAGAAAGAGTTGAACATGAGACAACGCAGATGACTCGATCTACTGAAGGATTATGACTGCACGATCTTTTGCCATCCTGATAAGAGAAATGTGGTGGCCGATGCACTTAGCAGGAGAGCTCATGCAGATGGTACGAAGAACTAGCTATACACGTGGGATATGCTTGAAGCTTTGATTGATTGGCATCCTCAGGAGAGAGCATCCATTTCTACCGTCGTCCATCCACGACTCCATAGTTTGTGGGATTGCATTGTCAAAGGTCAGAAGACAGATCCTTGGATTCGAGATAGATACATGCGCGCCATCAAGGATGAGCTTTATGATTTTGTTGTGACGGAGTCTATTTTATGGAAGGCAGGACGGGTCGTTGTACCCAACGACGAACAGCTACACAGAGACATACTTGATGAGGCACACAGTTCACGGTTATCTATCCATACAGGCAACACCAAGACGTATCTTGATTTGCGTCGACTTTTCTGGTGGGACGGAATGAAGCGCGATGTACAGCAACATGTTAGCAGATGCGTGACATGTTAAATGGTCAAGGCCGAACACAGGAGACCACCATGATTACTGCAGTCTCTCCCAATTCTCGAGTGGAAGTGGGAGAGCGTTTCTGTGGATTTCATCACAGTATATCCAAAGACACCAAGTGACCATGAATCTACTTAGGTTGTTGTTGATAGGTTGACCAAGTCAGCCCATTTCGTACATGTCAACACGGCTTACACTCCATCTAGACTGGCTCGGCTATATGAGCAGAATATCATCGAACTTCATGGTATATCACGCGAGGTGGTAACTGACAGGGACTCACGATTTACATCGCACTATTGGCATTAGTTCATGTCAGCACTACAGACAGAGCTGAAAATGAGCTCTACTTATCATCCACAGACTAATAGACAGAGTGAGCGTACCATACATACGCTTAAGAATTTGCTTTGTGCATGCACTTTGGAGTGGAAAGGGTCCTGAAAGGACTATCTGCCTTTGGTTGAATTCACGTATAATAACAACTATCATTCCAGTATTGGCATGGCACCATTCGAAGCCCTATATGGGCGAAAATGCCTCACACCTCTCAGTTGGCGTGAAGTAGGTGATCATGCTCTCTACTCCGTATATCTCTTGGAGGAGACCGCGAGGGTTGTTGATCTTGTAAGACGGGGGCTTCTAATGGCATAAAGCCGCCATAAGAGCTTTGCAGACCGTCGAAGAAAAGACGTAGAGTTTCAGGTAATCCAATTCATTTCTCTTCATCCATTAAATTTTGACTTATCTATATTCAACTTAATCTCACATATAATCGTCATTCCTATAAATTATAGGTTGGAGATTAGGTATTTTTGCGAGCATCTCTCATGAAGGGAATACAGAGATTTGGCATTCGTGTCAAGTTGGCGCCACGATATGTTGGCCCATTCGAGATTCTGGCTAGAGTGGGGAAGGTCGCATATCGAATAGCCCTTTATCCACATCTTTCTGCTATTCATGATGTTTTTCATGTATCGAATCTGAAGAAGTATGTCCGCGACCCTCGACACGTCATCAGCTACGAGGATCTTGACGTGGAGCCAGACTTGACATATGAGGAGAGGCCCGTGGAGATGCTAGATAGCACTGTGAAGAAACTTCGCAGCAAGGAGATTCCATTGGTCTAAGTGTTGTGGCACCGACACATCGTCCAAGTGGCAACGTGGGAGATCGAAGCTGATATGCGGGCATGATACCCGCAACTTTTTTGAGGTAATCATTAAAATAAGCATAATTAATTATATATAAAAAAGATACGGCTGGTTTTCCCTTTGAGATTTTTATGGATTCAAAACCCTTTGAGATTGTTATGGCCAAATAAAATACAAACAAGACACCAAAGAACCTTGACATGAGTCTCGAGGACGAGACTCCCTTTGAGGTTTCTATATTATCTGACCTTCTCTGTCAGGCAGCGCATTGCCTCGTAGATCACTCCCATAATGGGCTTCTTATTGCCATCCACAATCCACAATGCAGAAACAACTAGATCCATGTTTTTCGTGACCCGAGTCACGTCTATCCCAAAAGTGGAGATCATTGATCAATGTCTCCACTTTCCGTCCTCACTGCCATAACCAAGCTTCCACGATCGAGCTTGCAACTCCGCTCGATCACCATTTTACCCCTTCATTGTCCGCACCTCGGCCGCTTCGCTCGACCGCCACTGTCTTAGAGCCTCACTCAGTGCTTCATCTCCAGGAGTAGCGCCTCACTGACGTTACACGTTTAGACCAATAGTTGTCCAATGACCATTCGTCTGTCGCACCATCTGTTAAGATCAAGAAGACTCCTTCGCACGTGCCGACCAGCTTCATCCAGTGTTGCAATAGTCGGTCGACTATCCCGAATAGTCGGTCGGATTATGCGGTAGGGGGGTCCCCGACTGAACAAACCTCCAGTCGGTTAATAGTCGACCTGACCGAATAGTCGGCCAACTATTCGACTGACTGGAGTTTGACTTTTGATATTTATTCTTATTTTTAATTTTTAATTTTTATGGGTTGCATTTTACCACGGTATCGCCACTAATGTCTAATTTTATATATCTATTATATTGATTGGTACTTTTATCTTGGATTCATGTTAACTAATGATCATATATGTGTAAAAATATAAGAATATATGTATTATAAATAATTTTATATTAAAAAAATACAAAACCGATTAATTCCGAATAGTCGTCGAATACCGATTATTCTCTATTCAGTGACCCCTCCGACTGAATACCGAATATCGTCTTCTGCAACACTAGCTTCAAATGGCTTTGGAATCCACGAAGGGAGGAGAGGCGGGGATGGGTTAGGACTAGAGTTACCCTTGGATTGAAAGGGGGTGACTCAACTCAACCTTCAATTCAATAGATGTGTCATGTGATATTGATCCCCACATGATTGACACCCCCTGGTCCAGGAACATTTGCACAGATACCCCCATGCTTTCCTCAATCGCGCGAAGGTCCTCACTAGCTGGAGACCATGTACCGCACCTGTTTCTTCTAGGAGAAGTTGCTCCAAGGCCCCTGAAGAACCGGCAAATCCAAAAAGAAACATGCCCTCATGAAGCACATGCACAGAGCATGTTTTGGGGGCAAATTGCACCCAACACCCCAAGCCTCTAAAATTCGCGTGCATAGCTTGTCAGCCTGAAGCGCACGTGCGACACACACCTTCTCTGGTCAATTTGCACAAGTCTCATAATTATTCTAGGTAATTGCATATCAGTACATTCAACATATTTCCTTTCTTTTCAATTTTTTATGTGTATTGCATTCATGTCCCTTTGTTTGCATATTTATTTGAACCTTCATTTATCATCATTTCATTATTCCAAAAATTGTATATTGTAAAACAATTCATGCTCTAACATTGTGGATATTGAATATATTTTTATGGGATGTGTTTTATTTCATATAATCAATATTATGCAAAATTGAATAGTTTATCCATTGCATGCTTTTAATTCGCATTAAATTAGTCGTTGCTCCAAAAATTGCCAAATTGTGCCCAATTTCTTCTTGTTTGCATGCATATCGAGGTCACAATAAATTAAATAATGATTTTACTAAGTGATTTTTAATTAATTCCACACTTAGTATTTTAAGGAATTAAAAATTATTCTGGATACCTCTCACATAAATCTATCTAGGATAATTTAATCTCTTGAAAATATTGATGTTTGGTATTTATTAAAATTAACTTTCTCAAAATCACTTAGTCTGCATATTTTATTTACAGAAAATTCATTTTTCTTCCAAAAATTCTAGAAAATTACAGTAGCTTAATTTCATCATAATTTAACATTCTGGTCAAGTTTGATGATTTTTGGACTTGATTCCATCGTAAGTTGCTTTTTAGTCCTCGAACTTCGTTAAAACTGCAGCTCAATCATTAATTGCATTTAAAAATACAAAAAATGCCTCTCTGAAAACCCGATTCTTGATCGACTATAAATCATCCTAACGAGACAGTTACTTCCCTGAGATCGACCTTGGACTCACAAGTAAAAAAATTAAATTGACCGCTTGCTTTTAATTGACACATTAATTAAGTTTTTTTTATTAATCCGAATTTGCCTGACTATAACGAAAATTAAACGTTAATTCCTCTAAATTAGCTAGCGCATTCGAGTGTTTGTCACCAAGGTCCTTGGTCACAAACTGTTATCCAAGAAAAACTTTAGCAACCTGAATGCCATGTTCATCACTGCCTATAATAATAATATAATCAACATAAACCATAATAGCAAGAATACCTCTATGGGTTCTCTTGACAAAAAGAGAATGCTCTGCAGTAGATTTGACAAAACCATGTCGTTCAATAAAGTCTAAGAGTTTCTGAAAACAAGCCCTTGGACTCTGTTAAGGCCATATATAACCTTGTGAAGTCTGCAAATCATATGGAACTCCCCCTTAGCAACAAACCTTAGTGGTTGCAGCATGTTGATTTCCTCCTACAAGTCCTCGTACAAAAAGACATTCTTGACATCTAATTGGAAAGCGGCCAATCACGTACCACAACAACATCAATAATAATCCATAGCGTAGAATGACGTGTAACCGGAGGAAAAGTGTCATGATAGTCCACTCTATAGGTTTAGGTAAACCCACGAGCAACCAGTTAGGTTTTATATCTGTCCACGGTACCATCAGCACGGTGTTTCAATGTAATACCCATTTGCTGCCAACAACAGATGTACCGAGAGGAGCATGTACAACACTCCATGTACCACGAGACTGTAAGGCCGCCATCTCCTCCTCCATAGCCAGACCCACTGGCTACTCTGCAATACCTCCTGATATGATCGTGGTATCTCAACGGCCGAAAGACCAACAACAAACTTCTGAAAGTCCTCAGAGAATCCTACCAAAGAGACATGGGAAGCAAGCGGATACATAGTGCATGCACGCCTCTTTTTATGTAACGCAATCCGGGCATCCATGTCCACATCTTCCTCAGTAGTGGGGACCGAATCATCTATAACATCCTACACCTCAAGTTGCACACATAAATCGCTAGTGCCATCAGTAGAACTCAAATGCTCAGTACATACCTGGGGTGTGTTGGATGATGGAGGAGGCACATGAGCATGAGGTCGGCGCTGGTAAACCTATAGAAAGAAAGTGGGTGTGGCACAGGTAGTGGAGGTGGTGGAGGAGGAAGAAGTGGTGGTGGTGGTGTAGTGGAGGTGATGTGGTGTAGTGGAGCCTAGAGTAGATGAACTCAGATGTAAAGGCATATATACCTCTTCTCCATTCTACGAGGGAATGAGATTGTCACCTGTAGGAGATAATATACTCAAAGAAGGTGACATCAGCAAAAACATAATACCTTCATCGAACATAGTCAAAGCAACGGTATCCCTTTTGGCTCTTGGAATACCCAACAAACACAAACTTGAGGACTCTAAGAGAGAGCTTGTCAAAACCTGGGGACATCTGATGAACAAAAGCAACATACCCAAAAACTCGAGGCATAAGAGAGAAAAGATCCATCTCGGGAAATGCGATCGAGAATGGAATCTTCTCTCCTAAGACGGATGTGGGTATGCGATTCATCAAGTAACAAGCAGTAAGAACTGCATCCCCCCAGTACGAATGAGGAGCACATCTCTGGATCAAGAGACTCTTGGTAATATCCAAAAGGTGGTGATGTTTTCGTTCAACCGCCCCATTTTGTTAGGACGTATACGCACACGATGTCTGATGCACAATACCATAGGTTCTAAGGAATTGAGAGAGTTGAGTATTGCAAAATTCAAGAGCATTATCTGAACGAATATACTTGACATATGCAGAGAAAACATTCCTTAGTTCATTATTAAAAGGCTAAATAACATGTAGAACATTAGACTTGTTCTTTAGAAGAAAGACCCAAGATAATCTAGAGAACTCAGCAACATCAACAAGATAAAACCTATATCCTTGATGGTATGGGACATGACTTAGACCCTAAATATCAAAATGAATTAACTCAATTTGACTATGACTATTCGACCCTAAAGACTCTAGAATGTTGATCGATGATGCTTCTCAAGTTGGTAGGCCTTACATTGAAGAGTTTTGCGAGGAGAGATCTTTGGAAGAACATGACACGGCTTTTGCAAAGGAAGATGTCAAAATCAAAGGTGTCACGCAAAGAGAGTAACATATCCAATGCGAAGATAAGAAATACTAGTATATGGAGATTGCACCAGTCTGTAGAGACCTCCCTCCTCACGACCGAATCCAATCACCCTGCCCGTAAGAATATCCTGAAACACAAGATCAGATGGGTCAAATATGGCATGCCAATGTAAATCCTTGGTGAGTGGTGTGAGGGACTCAACGCGATGGAGCGGTCGCTTAGGTGGCCGAGCAATTCAGGAGTATTAGAGGTCGGCTTTTTCTTGGAAATAAGCCGACTAAAGGATTCACATAAATTTAAGATGGAATCGAGTTGTGAGAGGGTGTAGAGTCCTTAGGAAATTTATTTTTATGCATTTATTTTATTTTTTATATATTGCACATTTCCAACGGATTCCGTTTGGAATCTCGCATGTGTACTCGGACTTAGACATTTATTTGTGGTGTGTTGAGACATGTTTCACTATCCGGTGATGGTGGGACTCGACTTCAGTGGCGAAATTAGGATAGGCACACGGTAGTTTAATTTCAAATTTATATGTGACATTTGTAGTTCAGGCCACACATCTTAAAAGATTCACATCTTTTAATATTCTTAATGAGATGCTCATAGACATGTATTACTTAGCCAAATTAAACTCGGTTCTTCCCCGCTAATAATATATTGTTTAGGTGTGGTTTTCTCGATCTACATGCATTTAGTGTAAATTTAAAAATTCAGTTTTGCATAACACATAGAGAGTGATGGGGATCACTGTAAGTATACCTTCTTCGGAGCATGCACCATCGTTTTACATTTGCATTCTGATTTCTGATTCCTCCATTGTTTTACAACTTATGTTTTAAAAGAAAATTGGGACTGAACAGTAGATGTGCTTTGTTGTGTTCAGATTAAATTTCAAGTGGCAACCTAACTCTAAAATTAGGATGGAACTGAGCAAATTAATTAAACAAAATTAGAATAAAGAGAACCTTGTTTTACAGGTGCATGAATCCCTCATTGACTTAATTTACTTGCAAGTGAAAGAGATATGACACTATGATAGAGCCAAGGCAGGATTTTTATATAGACTACTAGCACTACAAAAACGATTAGCTACTACTCAGTGAGGATCTACGGGTAGTCGGTAAGCGGTTCGGATTTCTTTAGAAAAGTGGGTGACTTATAGGACACGTATAGGGCTTCGTCCTAAAGTAACGAGTACCCGTATTTTTAGGATTCGTACTTACTCCCATAATGGCTGAAAGTGGGTGCAACTAGTCGTTAGAATCAGACCACTTTGTAGGAAAAATACATGCACCTAACACCTCGTTAATCTTTCAGAATTTGCATTTAACACCAACTAAAACTAACAAGATAATTCCGTCGAACCTTTACAGCCCTTACGCGTGGAGTTGGTGAATTTGGGGGTTTTGCATTGCATTTGTATTGTGTGAGTATTCTCTGCACATTCAAGTATACCATAGAACTAACGTCTCATTGAATATCGTGTTCTAATCGGTTCTTTTACCATTGATTATGACTGATTAGGGGGATATTTATCCGGACTTCGTGAATATTTCATTGAACTCTCCAAGAAGCACGTCTTCAACGGTCCAGTCACAACTTGGGACAACCTGGACTCGTGATCCCCTTGAGTTCAATGTTACTCGCTCTCGAGATGATCACTCTCAAACCATTCCCTTTCTCTCCTCCCACCTCACCGAGGAAGACCTTCGCCTCGGTGAGAATATCTTCATTCCTAAATACTCTTCTGATGAAGACCTCATTATTGATTCGGGCCCTAAACAAGATTCAAGTAAAATACCTCTGAAAAAGAAAGAAGAGGAAGAACACCCCGAGGACCCCATGAGGATGATACTGGCAAAACTAGTTGCATATGAGCAACATCAAGCCTTACTTCGAGCTCAGCTAGGACAACTCAATGTAGAGTTCGAAGCACCAATGGATGCGGCGTACAAGCTCAGACAGTACATAATTCGAAATTATTTAAGTTCGGTCGAACTTGAAGTCGATTTTGTGTTGAAGCCACAGTTCATGAACCTGTTGTCGTACTTTGATAGGAATGTTTATGAGGATCCATATGCATCCATAAGGGACTTCAAGCTCATCTGCGCTAACCTTAGACATCCTAATGTTAGCCAGGATTATATATATAGGCTCACAGCCCTTCTATTTGCCTTGGGTGGCAAAGTCGACTACTGGGTGAAGAAATATGGGAATTACAGTCAACACGTATGTACAGTTCAAGGACCATTTTCTGAAAAAGCTCTACAACCTAAGTAGGACCAACATGATGAGGACACGCATCACTAGCTTTTCCCAGCTAACCCATGAAGTCTTTTGTGACGCCTGGGAGAGGTATAAGGACATCCGACAGAAATGTCCTTGTCATGGATTAGATGACATCATCTTGGTCCAATCATTCTTCACCGGTCTCAACCCTGAGATGCAGGGTTTAGTAAGTGTTTTCTCTAGAGGCAGTTACACTTCACATGGAGTACATACAGTCTGAAAGGTATTCGAGTAGATGGCTGAGACCAGCCACTCACAGACCACCAGCAAGGCATATTCACAGCCCCCTAGTTTACTCTCATCCGGAGGAGAAAATCAGTTGTAGTCAATTTTTCTCAGGATGTGATCCCTAGCATACGACTTATTGTGGACAAGCTTACAGTAGTTGAGAGGATTGACAGGAAGATTGATGAGTTAGATTGGAGCATCTCCAAAATTCCCAAACAGATGGAGGAATTGACTTAGAAGGTATCTAAGATAAAGATACCCAGCGTGCATGCACCCACTGCTCCCATATACTGAGTTCACCATATTCAGGAACAGCTAGTGTTAAGGCAACCCCAGTTGTGGGAGCAGGATCAATCCTACACCCATCTTCCCAGCAACAGTCCTCATCCATAGAGACAGTTCAAGAGGAGCCCCCACCGATTTTGGGGGATGAATGGAGTACGGTATACTCAGGACCTTGTCGGGCAGGGAAGTACGAGGGACCGACAGACTTAACAGCATCTCCTAACCTTTCACAACATTGCATTCACCTCTGCACTACGTTCTTCACAGCAGAGCTCTGGATTTCAGCCACCCCAGTAGCAGTAGCAGTACCAGCAATACGGTCGACATGGCCAATACCAGATGGGCCAACACAGCCCACAGTTTTAGTAGATGCCCCAGTACCAACAACAACAGAGGCAACATCCAAGGTTTGAAAAAACTAAAAACAGAACGAGGCGGTTTCCCTGGAATCAAGGTGAGGTGTAGCCTCGAGGCAGTCGAGGCGTAAGCCTGAGTTTACAAGGAAAAACATCTATAAAAACTAAAATAAATATATACTAATGAAATTATATATATATTCTGACTAACATGTGATATATATCACTATAAGATATGATAAAATTATAAAGATAAGAACAATGAAAGAAAGATACACAAATGTATGAGAATGAATCTATTGATACTCCTCAGAATTCTAACTATCTAACCCAAGCGGAAGAACCGTTGTATGCACCCCTCCTGTCATACCATACCCCAATAAGACGGGGTTCTCGCTGTTGGGCAGTCTGAGACTGCGTGGGTGAAATTTTTTATTGAAGATTTTATTTCTATTCGGGTATATGGATCTTTTTATATGGAAATAGTACATGAACTCCCCTTGAATTCTATTTTGTTTATCCTTCTCGGCATATTGCATAGCTTATTGTGTAACACATAACTCCGTAAAATTTAGTTTACAATTAATGTTTTATATGATATTTGCGGATTTGTATGATTAAGGGTATAACTTAAGAGTTTTTGACAAAGTTGGACATGTTTATTGGTAAATATGAACATGAAAGCAGCCAAATTTAAGCATTCATCTTGTATATTTATATCCTAAACAACTAGACCTCTATAAACATATGAAAATGTTAATAGGACAAATGATTAATATAAAAAATAATTTGAAAATAAAAAAATACCTCATGAACTGCCTCACCTCCGCCTCGAGCGCCTCGATCAACTGAGGCAGTCGCCTCTCAGAGACCCCCTGAGGCGGTTATTCTGGAAAAATTTCTAGCCGCCTCGCTCGAGGCATACGCCTCCTGCGCCTGGAGGTGCGTTTTTAAGAACCATGGCAGTATCCTGGCCAGTAGGGTCAGTCTTCCCATTCTTCTTCTCAGTTTTTCCCACTTCCTTCTTCGTCTGGTCCCACGGACTCACAATTCTAGCAGATACTCATTACATTTCGTTCATATCAGAACGAAGTTCATGACTTACGGGTGGATGTCAACCGCCTATCTAAATGGAGACGAGAGTTTGCACCCTCTAACTCAATCCCCACCCAAGTTTAGGCTAACCCTAACAACCTGAACCGTTCTGGTTCTCAGCAACATCTTGGTTGGGTATACTATTCAGCATCTCTTAGATCTGAACATGAGATTCTTTCATGTGACGAGGCTAACCATATGTCAATTAGGAGCGGAACGACCATGACTGTACATGATCGGCGAGGGACACGAGGAGGGGTATCTCTGGAGCTCTATTTGAGGAGTCTTTAGAGGACGAGGAGAGGCAACACATTCAGGGACCGCATCAACAACATCCGAGGATCCTTTCTCATGGGGCCGAGAAGAGGAGAGTACGGATGCAGTATCAACAACATGAAGATATCTCGGATTCCACAGAGGACCTATAGCATCTGATTGTGGCAGATACCACTGCATCTTCTTTTCCATAACCTATAGTATATTCTTTTGATTTCGATCCCATATTGCATCAAAAAGATTCATGTATGAATAACTTTGTTTCCGTTAATTCCAAGAATGATCTTTCAGTTAATGATTCAGATTCTTCATCTTTTGTTTCCCTTCCCCCCATCCCTTTCCCCTGTGCTATTACGGGAGGAAAGTGCATCAGAAAGATTCAGAAGGATGACCTCAATATGGCATGGTTTAGTAAAGAGAACGTCAAAGTTAATGTGTCATTTGATGAGTATGTGGCTAACCATCATTCATTCTAGAAATACCTTATGATGAGATGCACACCTACTAGGGTTAGCAGGAATAAACTGAACCAATATGTAAATACTCATGTCTTGACAGTAGTCACAACCTATTGTCTCAAGAATCAATAATTACCAAGGAAAAAGAGAGACATGGGTGCTCACTACATAGAGAGTTGTATCGACAACATTGCATTTGCACACACTCTCCTAGATAACGGTTCTTTAATCAACTTACTTCTGTTAGTGTTATATCAGAAATTAGAGTCGGGACCACTTCACAAATCTAGACCTTTACTCTGATTCGCAGATCGCTTAATGAAAAGACCTAAGGGAGAGGTAAAGAATGTCGTTATGTCGTTTAAGGGGCATGACTATAAGGTTGACTTCACAGTCTTAGACATGAGGACCCCCAATCATTGGAGAGAATCTCATATCATTCTCGGACATCCCTTAGGACCGCAGGCGTAACTTTCGACTATGGTATGGGAATGATGAAGTTCCATTCTCTGAAAGGAGAAGTGAACCTTGAGATGAAGCAGAAAAAATGGCAACGATCCGATTCAGATAGTAGTACAAAGTACTAATCTTCAGATGCATATTGCATAATGATCATCACCATTGGGATTTGGAGACATGTTCCTTCAGAACAGATTGAAACCCTTTTATATGTAAAGGACATAGTGCATGATGTAGTTTACCAGGTGTTGCCTAATCTTATGAGGAATGCATCCACCTATTCCCATGATGTCATAGAGATCCATCAGGATCTGTCAGTTTCATCCCCTTCAGAACAATCATGGGACATAGATGATGAGTCGGACGTGGCTTTGGCCGAGTTACCGCATTTCTTTAGCAATCCGACTCTTGATACTATTGAGTTGGTGGCGAGTACTACACAGCTTAGCCCACCTCCATATATCACGTAGCCATATTCTGTTCAGTTCAGCCAGATTTGCTAGTTGACACCACATTGCCAGAACTGGAATCTTTACCTCATACACTGGAGTATGTCTTTCTTACGAGACCCAAAGAAAGATATTCTATTATCATTAGCGCAAACTTGACTTTAGAACATGAGTCTAGGTTGTTCGAGGTCTTAGAGAGGAACCGCAAAGCAATAGGTTGGACAGTGTCGGATCTCATGGGCATCAACCCTGTTATCTGCTCACACCACATTTTCACTGAGGACAACGTGGGACCCTCTTATGAGTTACAGAGGAGAATTAACCCCCATCTACGGGAAGTAGTGAAGGACAAGATTGAGAAATGGTGCAAAGCAAGGTTTATATGTCCTATTTCTGGCTCCAAGTGGGTGGCCCTGCTTCTTTTGTCGGGAAGAAGTCGGGAATTCAGATGGTCACCAATGAGGAGAGCTTAGAGATCACGACACGAGTACATACGTCATGGTGCGTCTGTGTTGACTATAGACATCTCAATGCTGCAACCAAGAAAGATCACTTTCCTTTGCCATTCATTGATTATATCTTGGTCAGACTCGCAAGGAAAGTGTTCTTCTATTTTCAAAACAAGAAGTACAAGCTACAACCAGGTAGCCATAGCCTCTAAGAACCAGGAAAAGACCACATTCACATATCCATTCGGCACATACGCGTTCAGGCACATGTCATTTGGGCTCTGCAATGCCTCAAGCACTTTGCACAGAGGTGCATGATCGTTGTATTGGACGAGATAGTGGGAGATTTCCTGGAAGTATTCATGGATAACTTCTCGGTGCATGGTGATTCCTTTGATGCATGTTTAGCGCACTTGGACAGAGCCCTCAAGCGGTGTAGGGAGGTGAATCTGGTACTCCTGGGAAAAAAGTCACTTTCTGGTGACGGAGGATATCGTGTTGGGACATGTCATCTTCAAAAGGAGAATGGAGGTTGACCCTGATAAGGTGGAAGTGATCAAGAAACTCTATCCACCTACCAACGTGAAGTTAGTGCGGTCGTTCCTATGGCATATTGGATTTTATAGAAGATATATTCATGATTTTTCGAAGATTACTCGCCCACTAACTGATCTCTCAAGGAAAGACACATAGTTTGTTGTAGATTAAAGTGTCTGAGCCCTTTGAGCTCTTGAAGATGAAGACTTGTGCCTCTCCTATCCTACAAGCTCCCGACTAGTCTCTCCTCTTTGAGATCATGACCGACGCTTCATATTTTGCTATAGGAGATGTGTTAGGACAACGACAAGGAGGGATCCTGTTTGCGATCCACTACGCGAGCAAAGTATTATACCCTACAGAGAAGAACTGCACCGTGACTGAAAAGGAATTGCTCGATGTAGTATGGGCCTTCGAAAAAGTTCAGGTCGCTTGTTTTGGGCTCTAAGGTGACAATCTACAATGATCACACAATCATTCGATACCTAATGGAAAAGAAGGACGCAAATGCGCACCTTCTTAGGTGGATTTTACTCCTCTAGGAGTTTGATTTGGAGATATAAGATAAACTTGGAGTGAAGAATGTTGTGGCTAGTCACCTCTCCCAGATTCATCTTAAGGATTCTCCTAATTCTGAACATATTAAAGAGACATTCCTAGATGAGCCAATTTGTGTTATTGACTCACTCCCGTGGTATGCCAAAATGATGAACTTTCTTGTCTCCAAGCAAGTTATCCAAAGTTGGACTAGGAGCAGTATTGACCGACTGAAGTCGGATTCGAGGAGATACCACTGGGATGATATGTTTCTTTTCTTTGAAGGGTCAGATTGCGTTTGGAGAAAGTATATTCCTCAGGAGGAATACCTGAGTGTCTCATGTATTGTCATTCTCTTGAGGCCGGAGGACACCATTCGGGGAAGAGAACCTCTCACAAGGTACTCCAATACGGATTGTATGAGTCGACCCTATTCAGAGATGCTATTGATTTTGTACAGTCGTGTCTGATTTGTCAAAGAATTGAAGGGATTGTTACTCAGAGAGATGAGATGCTTATGCAGCCTATGATCATTTACGATGTTTTTGATGTATGGAGTATAAATTTTATGGGTCCCTTTCCCAACAGCTAAGGACATGAGTACATCTTGTTGGTGGTTGACTATTTGTCTTGGTGGGTGGAGGTTATCCCAATCCAAACTGCAGATAGCAAGACTGTCTGTAAGTTTGTGAGAAACCATATTATTGTCAGGTTCAAGGTGCCAAAAGTTTTGATATCATATGGACGAAGCCACTTCGTGAACTGAGATGTGAGATCTTTTGCCAAGGGCTATGGGTTTGAGCATAGAGTCACTAGTCCTTACCACATGCAGACCAATGGCATAACAGATGTTTCGAATAGAGAGGTGAAGAGTATTTTGCAAAAGTTGGTTCGTCCCGATAGGAAGAGCTGGTCCAAACTCTTGGAACAAGTTCTGTGGGCCTATAGGACAGTTTACATGACACCATTGGGCACTTCACCATTCAGAATGATCTATGGCAAGCCATGTTATTTGCCCACAGAGCTGATTCACAAATCTGAATGGGCAATTAAGAAATTTAATTGGAGTTGTCACTTAAGAAAGCTTTGTCGAGACTTGAACTTGAACGAACTCATGGAAATCCGAAACAGGGCATATGATAATAGTTTGATTTATAAGGACAAAGTAAAAAGATGGCATGATCAGCACATTAGGTGCAAAAATGTTTTCCTTGAGAAAAAGGTATGGTTGTTTAATGTCGGATTGAAGATGTTCCACAGGAAGCTGAAATCTAAGTGGATAGGTCCCTTTGTTGTTAAGAAAGTGTACGGGAATGGAAGTGTAGAGATAACTAATCTCACAGATGGTGCACAGTCCCATGTGGTGAATGGACAACTGTTGAAGCGTTTTCTAGATTCTAAAGAGCAGTTAGTCCAAGTCGAGGTCATCAACTTCATGCAAAGTGAGCACAGTATGGACACATCATATTACTCTTCATAAGATGCAGCATCTAGATTCAGCAGCTTCGAAAATTCATCCACTCTCGTACAGTCTCCCTCCTCTGTATATAATGTGGATCTCATCGGTTCTTACACTCACTTATGTCCTAATTTTAGGCATACCAGAGCCTAAGTATAGGGAGACTAATGCATGCACTGTGTATATACTCATCCATTCCTCCTCTTGACCTCGTCCGTCCCATTTTTGTTCTTCTTCTATGCTTAGGTTAATCAGAGCCTAAGTATAGTTGGGCGGATCGACTTCTTTACTTTTTGTTATTATAACTCTCCTACGCTTAGCACGAGTTATATCTTTTCTTCGCTTCTTGTGCTATGAGGACGTAACACATGCTAAGTATAGGGGGCTTGTATATATTAAATATATACTTTACCCATAGCTTGTACTTTCACGTATTTTTTTGTATATATTATGTAGTGGGTAAAAATGGTAAAAAAACTTTTTTTGGTAAAATACATGTATATTTGTATAATATGTATATAAATTTATAAAATTCTTGTAAATTTTGTTGTAAAATAGGAGGTATATCCGAAAATAATAGATTTTTTTGGAGAAAAATAAGAGGCTTCTTATTTACTCTTGCGTATCATCTTTGCATTCAAAAATGTATCTTGCACTTCATCTACATTACATGTCATCTGTATTCCATTTGCATATCTAGTATGTGAAAAGTTAGTGGGTTGTGGACCTAGTTATGAATAGAAGTCGAGGATGGATTTGATTTGACCTTAATCTACCTAATTTTAGAGGAACCTTATAGGAACTGGAGTTAAAAAATTTCAGGTCAAGCGACTTAATTCTTTGAGTCCACAAGAATACGTTCACATGTCATCAAATAAAAGAAAAAAAAAAGAAAAATCTCCAAAAAAAATTAGACGGGCGACAAGCTAAAAAAATCGCGTTAGAGCAAAAATATGAAAAGCAAGGCATATGCTTCAAAGTCTCATACCATGGAAGCCCGCAGCTGGAGAGTTGGCTACACTGGTCAAGCTCCACGGATTGTGACTACACAGGTCACAATCTATTATCTTCTCTACCCCCTCTTTTTGAGTCGGTTGCACTTGAAGTTAGAAGGAAATACCCCATTCCTCGAGGAAAGAGTTGCTAGATCGGGGAATTAGAGTTACCTTGTCACAGGAGGTTGTTTCATTGCGATTTCTAGTGTGGAGATCTATATTTCACTTCACAGTACAAGTAAGATTCATCGTCATCAGAATTTATGTACGAGGATTTGTTCTGACTTGGCTGTTGACGTGACCTGAATAGAGACTTGTGGAACTCAAAGGTTGTTAGGTCTTAAATTCAATTCCAAATAAGGTTTCACCACATTATTAATCCAGAGGACGAGTTGAGCTCCACTTTCACCTTTTTGTTAATGACCTTGGTATGTAACCCAAAATCATTTCACTTTTGCATTTCATTTTAGTTGCTCGGGGACGAGTAAGGTTTAAGATAAGGGATTGATGAATCAGTGATTCATCACTCTAAAAGTCGAATGTAGAGATTTGTTCCCGAGAAATTGCTACATATCTCCATTTATTTTTCATTATTCTTATTCATACATCTAGAATTAATGACTGCATTTTAGCATCCATATTTACATTAAATAAGAAGCCAAAATTCACTTGTAAATATCACATGTATATTCACCATATTTCCCTATTTTTATTTATTTATATCTAACTCAGAATTAAATAAAATCAACTCTATAGTGTATATATTACTAACATTAGAAAAGGAAAATTGTAACATCCGGTTTCCAATCAAACCCGAAGTCGTCCGATTTTGGGTCTAATGAACCCAAAAGCGTTGTTGGTCAATGCCAAACAACCTAAAACGATCAATTTATTATGAATCAAAAGTCGTTCGGACGAAATCGACCAAAAATCGGTCCCTTTGCAATGCGTGCCGTGAAAAGCCGCGACACAAATTCGGAAACCGCGAAACAAACCAAGACCATCATGAGATCCGATTCGACGATACGAAACCAACGGAATTGACCGTTCGTCAATCGGAGGTCGTTTGATATTTTAAAATTACAAAATTTAATCTTAAACAAAAACCGTATCCGAAAATTCCGGGTATTCAAAACCCGATCGGAAGTAGATCAATATTATACTCATATTAACCGTCATTCTGAGACGATCAATTCGAGATATGGTGCATCAAAATCCGACATCCGGGACACACATACGGTCTATTTTTACGTATACCAAATAAAGAGAAACAAAAAAAAATAATAACAAATAATAACACAGAGCAGACTGTGTTACGGTTTAAAAAAAAAAAGCTTTTTCTATGAAATGGCGGCAGATTGAAAACAGCAGCCCACTGGGCTTTACTCCTCCTTGACAACACATGCACTTTTTCACTCCACATGTCAATAGCAAGATTCATTCCTTCCCGATATATATCTCCTCAATTCCCAAATCCTTCAAATCTCCAACGAGAGGAACTCCCCCTAATCTTCTTTCGTTCTCCCAAAAAGCCCCAACCCTTCCCTGCTGTTTCCTTTTTCAATCAACTCCCGTTGACAAAGATAAGCAGTTTCTGTTTCTGCTATTCAAGAGCTGCAACTTTCGATTGCAACTGGGAAGGTCTGCAAACTGCTGCAGTTGAAATTTTGGATCCTCAACAACAGAAGGAGCTGTAGTACCCTTGCTGTTGTGCATGCAAGAGCAGTCCGCTTTTCTTCAAAAATTGAATCTAAAATAGGTACACTCCCCTCTGACCTCCTACCTTGCTGCCATGCATGATATTCCTATCCCCTTATTTTCTCCTGCTGCTGTCCAACAACCTTCAACTCAAGCTCCTCAGCCTTCTTTCAAGGCCATTGCAGCCTTTCTTTTTTATTTGCTGCACCTAAATGTTGTCGTTTCATGCATGGGATCATAAATTTGGAGATCTATAATTATGTGCAATTTCCCCTCTCAAATTGCTACCATGCACACCATGTTATATTTTCTAAATCCACATTCTGCATTTTATAAAACTTAAGTTTTAAATTGCGTGCAAATTTAATCAAAAATCTAAAGATCTTTCCAGAGATTATATTATTAATGGCTGGAATTGACCCCGAATGGTTGTATGAAAAAAAAAGGGGAGAAAGCTTGTTACTGAAATTCAAATTGGAATACAAATTACCCTACAGATTTTTTTGGTAATTGATATGGTTCATAGTAATATTTGCACTACATAATTCTCCTATCTCTTGAATCTAGTTGATTTTTATGTAATGGGTGGTCTTCTCTGTCGAATGTAATACTCAAGAGGGCTTCTTTTCTACTGCACAATTTCCTATGGTATTTTTCCTCCTCCCATTGATTATACAGTTTCCATGAGTAGAAGTAAATCTTCTAATGAATACCGTTGTTGATCTATTAAAGAGATGTAATTGTATCATCCCTGGAGACATTGATTAGAAATTATTGACCAAGATTTTGGAAACAGTATAGGCATGCATATGCCATCTATTCTTCTTTGGCAACCATAGTCGCTACTTGTGGTCGGAATGCCACGCTTAAAAAAAAAATGCGAAGGGCAAAGACTCAGGACTCTGAATTTGGTACTAATAGGCTTTTTGACCTCTCGGTAACTCTTACCGTTGAGAAGCTATTACTATTTCGATATAGTATTTTATCTTTTGGAAGTTTTGGTAAACATTCTGCTTATTCGTTATAAAGCGTTACTTTAAATTCCTGTTAACAGTATCGAAAGTACACAAGCAAGATGAGTCCAAATGAAGTTCGTATTTTTACTAAGATAGTGAAAAAAAAAATCATAAACATTAGACTAAGATCCAGATCTGATGAACAGTTCCAAATCTTACGGTTATAAAAATAATGATCTACGACCACCAAGATTGATCATATTCATGGAATCGTGTCTTAGATATACACTACCATCTATCGAACACTAATAATAATATCGTTAACCAAAAGACATAAATCTACACAGTCAACCTCAATAAGATTGGGTGAAGAAATGGGTAGTCAAGCAGACGAAGATGTTGAAAATCAATGTTGACAATCAATAATGCCGGTCATGGAAATCCTTACCCCTGACCGTGCGAGGGCGCGGTGACCCTCAACTGGGCGGGAGATAGGAAGCCCAGATTGGGCAGCGGCCGCCAAGTGCGTGGGTCTAGGATCCCAGTCCCTCTTCGGTTTTTACGCGAGCTCGCAGTGTTTTTACGCCTCGTTGGGATCCAGACCTTAGACCAGTTCCGCTGACCCTGACTTTTAGGATGCCCAGGCGGGGGATCCTGGTTTTACAGCTTTACGTACGAGCTCGGTTGCCCGTACTAGTCGGGCTGTTTTCTCTAGAGCGACTTTTCTAGGGAGTCTCTCTCACCCGTCTCAGTGGCGTAGTTGGAGAATAGACCTATCCCTCTATTGGACCGCGCTTCCAATTAGAGGGCGAGACGGAAGAGCCATTTGTAGGCTTCTTCACCGCTTGAGTTACTTCGCCAACAGACATGGCGATTCTACATCTAGATCATTCATATCTGCATCTACACCATCTGGAGTTATATCTGAAATATTGGAATTAAGAGTTGAGAAGTTATGATCAAAATTAGGGTTAGTAGGAAATGACTATCCTCTCTACCCAATGATTTAAATAAATTAATAGATCCTTCCAATCATAACTTTTCCATTATCACTCAACAACATGATCTATGAATAGTTATGTGCTTACACTCAGATACTCACGAATACTCAAGTACTATAAAATATGTCACATATGGGGAATGCCGGGGTATGGGACAAACATTGAAATGCTTACAAGTAGCCTGAAAAACCTTGTTATTGCAAGTAGAAATAAAGTTTAATTTGAGTTGTTCTTGCCTCTCTACTTGCTTTCTTTTGTAAATAATAAATGCCTGTTATTTTATATAAGTTTTTGGGAGGTACCAGCAACCGCTGATGTCTTTTCTTTCCTAACATGTGTGGCAGGCAAACAGCCTGCAGCTCAGTAGCTATACATGCTCCCTGGAGACGGAGTTTATACCCGACGGTATGAATTTCTTTGTCTCAGTTTTTGTCCAGATAATGATGTAAATGTTATCTCTTTTGTATCACATTTTGGGATATATGTTGTAACATGGAAAATGCTTGTACATGTTGTCAATGGATATGAATATTAATGAAAAGAATTTTGGTGCCATATTGTCTCTTTTACTTGTGGTCATGTATTAAGAATGAATGTCATAGTTGCGAAAAAAAATTTCCCTGTATTTTTGCGACTTGTGCAATTAAACATGAATGATATCTTGCGAATTGCGCGTAAACGGGTACCCGGATCCCGAGGGGTTGACAAGTTTTACAATTCCGATCGCATTAAGTTCTCGAATAGCGACAGTCTTCTGACTTGTTGTGAGTTCGAAAAGGGAAATATGACATTCATATTCAATAACCACAGATGTCACCAAGTTCATTAATTTTCATCTTATATCCCAAGAAGAGAAAAGCATTATGATAAATATCTGTCTAGGGCATCCTTATGACTAATTATGGTTCTCATGCAGAGCCATGGCATCTCGACCAGGTCAGGATACTTCTGATCAGCTGGCACGCATACTGAGCACACTTACCGATCTTCAGCAGCAGCAGGCTGCTATGAGAGGCCAGCAGGAGCAGATATTGGCCCAGCAGACTGAGATTGCTGACAGGCAGACGGACCTGGAGATGAGGTTTGAGGACCTGTCAGATTTCACGTACTATCCATCCCAGGATGGGATACGACAGGACCAGCACCAGTCCGTTGAGGTGGAGCAGCCTCATCCTGATGATCCACTAGAGGACATTCCAGAGCATGGAGCTGAGGAGGATGCAGACTTAGACAGGGAGCAGGACCCTGTTGACTTTGCTGACGAGGATACACGCGAGTTTGCAGCCATTCACAGGCACCAGTCAGTCTTCACTTCTTATCAGCGGGCCAACATACCCTTGTTCGAGGGCACAGGTCCACCAGATGACGCTGAGCAGTGGCTGATGAGAGTAATGAAAGTGCTCAGGGCGATTAATGCGCCACGAAACACGTGGCTATCTTTCATAGAGTATTCACTGATAGACTTCGCCGAGCGATGGTGGGAGGCCGTAGTGTCCGAGTTAGGCCGAGAGCCTACTTGGAACGATTTTGTGACGAGGTTCAGAGCCCACTTCTTTTCTGCGAAGTGGAGGGAGTCCCAGCGCCGACTGTTTGCAGAGCTTCGTCAGGGACAGATGACAGCCCGGGATTACTTTATCAGATATACAGAGTTGTCACGACATACACGAGCAGCTGGTGCATTTCCAGAAGAGAATCTGGAAAAGTTCATTGGTGGCATGCGAGAGGAAGTACAGGAGAAGCTGGCTGGACTGCATATCACGTCTATCTCCGAGGCTACAGATGCAGCGGAGAAGTTCGAGGACATCAGAGGGAGACGTTACGGGAGCTCGTCTGGAGCACCGCCTAGACCGCGGCGATATTTTGGGCCGATACGACGACCGTTTCAGCAGCAGAGGTCAGCCAGACGGTTCCGACCTACAGGTTCGACATTCTCTGGCAGTGCTCGCTCTTCTCCATCGACTACTCTAGGAGGAGCACTTACCGGACGTGGCACAGAGTCCGCTCGACCATCTGGGTCGCAGCGAGCTGATAGACCACCTGCAGGACCAGCTCGGAGCACGGACACAGCTACTCCCTCTACTCGACCAGTTCGGTGCTACCGATGTCACGAGTGGGGACATTACCGTGCACAGTGCCCACAGGCTTCTGGCGAGCCTCAGCCACAGCCTTCACAGCCACAGCCTCAGACACAGCGTTCAGGGAGTTTCCGTGGCAGGAACTCCAACTTTAGGCGACAGCAGCCGAGGCAGATGCAGAGTGGGGCAGGCTCCAGTGCCGCACCAGCCAGACAGGGGCAGTTACATGCCGTTACTGAGGAGCAGGCACGTTCAGCCGCTACTGTAGTGAAAGGTATGGTCTCAGTCTTGGGCCGACCTTTCCATGTTTTATTTGATTCCGGCGCGACACACTCTTTCCTTGCTTCGAGGTTGCTTGTTTCTTTAGATAGAGTTGCTGAGACGCTATCGTCTCCATATCACATCCGAGGGCCAGGTGGCCAGTTATTTGTCATATCTCTGATAGTCAGGCACTTGCCCGTACTGATTGGCGGTCACGAGATGATCGTAGATTGTTTACTTCTGCAGCTCGACGAGTTCGACTTGATTTTGGGCATGGATTGGCTATCTACTCATCATGCACTAGTTGATTGCTTTAGGAAAACGGTTGTCTTCAGGATTCCAGATCTACCCGAATTCACTTTTGAGGGTACTACACATGACTCCACCATGGAGTACATTTCAGTATTGCGAGCCCAGCGACTTGTTGATCAAGGTTGCGATTCATATCTTGCTTTTGTTCGGGAGGTGTCTGATAAGGAGCCGATGATACAGGACATCCGAGTAGTCTCAGAATACCCTGACGTATTTCCTGATGAGCTACCAGGGCTACCTCCTGAAAGGGAGATCCAGTTCGAGATCACATTGTTGCCAGATACGCAGCCGATCTCTATGGCACCATATCGCATGGCACCAGCCGAGTTGAGGGAGCTGAAGGTGCAGTTGCAGGAGTTGCTTGACTTGGGATTCGTGAGGCCGAGCACTTCACCTTGGGGTGCTCCAGTTCTATTTGTCAAGAAGAAGGATGGATCCATGAGGTTATGCATCGATTACAGGCAGCTGAACAAGAGAACGGTGAAAAACCGTTATCCCTTGCCGCGCATTGATGATTTGTTCGACCAACTCCAGGGATCTTCGGTTTTCTCGAAGATCGATCTTCGCTCAGGTTACCATCAGCTGAGGATTCGCGAGTCGGACATTCCGAAGACAGCCTTCAGAACTCGATATGGACATTATGAGTTTGTGGTGATGCCGTTTGGGCTCACCAATGCACCTGCGGCTTTCATGGATATGATGAACCGTATCTTCCGTCCATACTTGGACAAGTTTGTAGTGGTGTTCATCGATGATGTGCTCATCTATTCACGGAATGAAGGAGATCATGCTAATAATCTGCGGATCGTCTTAGATACATTACGAGAGCACAAGCTATATGCCAAGTTGAGCAAGTGTGAGTTCTGGCTATCCCAGGTCTCATTTCTCGGGCATATCATTTCTGGGGCAGGTATCGCGGTTGATCCTGCGAAGATAGATGCAGTTATGTCTTGGGAGCAGCCCAAGACGGTCACTCAGATTCGGAGCTTCCTCGGATTAGCGGGCTATTACAGACGCTTTGTCATCGGATTTTCACGCATCGTCCGTCCATTGACACGATTGACGCAGAAGGGAGTTCCATTTATTTGGGACGATTCATGTGAGCAGGCCTTCCAGACACTGAAGGAGAGGTTGACTACAGCGCCTATTCTTGCTCTTCCTTCAGGCACTCAGGACTATGCAGTCTACACGGATGCATCTGGAGAAGGTCTCGGAGCAGTATTAATGCAGAGAGGACAGGTGATTGCTTACGCATCACGGCAGTTGAGACCGCACGAGCGGAACTACCCCACACATGACTTGGAGTTGGCGGCAGTTGTCTTCGCCTTGAAGATCTGGCGCCACTATCTATATGGGGTGAACTTCGAGATTTTCACAGACCACAAGAGTCTGAAGTACATCTTTGATCAGAAGGAGCTGAACATGAGGCAGCGTAGATGGCTCGAGTTACTAAAGGATTATGACTGCACGATCTCTTACCATCCCGGTAAGGGAAACGTGGTGGCAGATGCACTTAGCAGGAGAGCGCACGCTGATGGTACGGCGAACTGGCTATACACGTGGGATACGCTTGCAGCTTTGACTGATTGGCATCCTCAGGAGAGCACATCCATTTCTACCGCCGTACCTCCACGATACAGTAGTCTTTGGGATCGTATTGTAGAAGGCCAGAAGACTGATCCTTGGATTCATGATAGATACATGTGCGCCGTCAAGGACGAAATTGATGACTTTGTTGTGATGGATTCGATTTTATGGAAGGCAGGACGGGTCGTTGTACCCAATGATGAGCAGCTTCGCAGAGACATTCTCGATGAGGCACACAGTTCACGGTTATCTATCCATCCAGGCAGTACGAAGATGTACCGTGATCTGCGTAGACATTTCTGGTGGGATGGGATGAAGCGCGATGTGGCGCTACATGTTAGCAGATGCATGACCTGTCAGATGGTCAAGGCTGAGCACAGGAGACCACCAGGATTACTGCAGTCTCTCCCCATTCCCGAGTGGAAGTGGGAGAGCATTTCTATGGATTTTGTCACAGGATTGCCGAAGACGCCAGGTGGCCATGATTCTATATGGGTCGTTGTTGATAGGTTGACCAAGTCAGCCCATTTCATACCTGTCCACATGACTTATACTCCATCCAGATTGGCCAAGCTCTATGTGCAGAACATTATCAGGCTGCATGGTATACCACGAGAGGTGGTGTCTGACAGGGATTCGAGATTTACATCTCACTATTGGCATCAGTTCATGTCAGCACTACAGACAGAGCTGAAAATGAGTTCTGCTTATCATCCGCAGACAGACGGGCAGAGTGAGCGCACCATTCAGACACTTGAGGATCTACTTCGCGCATGCACTTTGGAGTGGAAAGGGTCCTGGAAGGACCATTTGCCTTTGGTGGAATTCACGTACAACAACAGCTATCACTCCAGTATTGGCATGGCACCATTCGAGGCCCTATACGGGCGGAGATGCCTCACACCTCTCAGTTGGCGTGAGGTAGGTGATCATGCTTTATATTCCGTGGATCTCTTGGAGGAGACTGCGAGAGCTGTTGATCTTGTGAGGCGGAGGCTTCTGACGGCACAGAGCCGCCAGAAGAGCTATGCGGATCGTCGGAGGAGAGACTTAGAGTTCCAGGTAATCTAATTAATTCTTCTTCATCTATGACATATATATGTATATGTCCAAATTACTCTCATATTAATGACACTCCTATCGATTATAGGTTGGAGATTGGGTATTTTTACGAGTATCTCCCATGAAGGGAGTGCAGAGATTCGGTGTTCGTGGCAAGTTGGCACCGAGATATGTTGGACCTTTTGAGATTCTGGCTAGAGTGGGGAAAGTGGCATACCGAGTAGCCCTTCCTCCACATCTTTCTGCTATTCATGATGTTTTCCACATATCCAATCTGAGGAAGTATGTCCACGACCCTCGACACATTATCAGTTACGAGAATCTCGATGTAGAGCCGGATCTGACCTATGAGGAGAAGCCTGTCCAGATACTTGACCGTGCCGTGAAGAAGCTTCGCAGCAAAGAGATTTCATTGGTCAAGGTTTTGTGGCACCGACACGGCGTCAAGGAAGCGACATGGGAGACTGAAGCCGACATGCGGGCACGATACCCGCAGTTATTCTGATGTAGTCAGCAAAACAAGCTTTTGTAATTAGATACATTATAAATATATGGCTGGTTTTCCCTTTGAGGTTTTTATGAGTTCAAAACCCTTTGAGGTTTTTATGGACATATGAAATTCAAACAAGTCACCGAATAGCCTTAACTCGAGTCTCGAGGACGAGACTCCCTTTGAGGTTTTTATAATTGTAACATCCGGTTTCCAATCAAACACGAAGTCGTCCGATTTTGGGTCTAATGAACCCAAAAGCGTTGTTGGTCAATGCCAAACAACCTAAAACGATCAATTTATTATGAATCAAAAGTCGTTCGGACGAAATCGACCAAAAATCGGTCCCTTTGCAATGCGTGCCGTGAAAAGCCGCGACACAAATTCGGAAACCGCGAAACAAACCAAGACCATCATGAGATCCGATTCGACGATACGAAACCAACGGAATTGACCGTTCGTCAATCGGAGGTCGTTTGATATTTTAAAATTACAAAATTTAATCTTAAACAAAAACCGTATCCGAAAATTCCGGGTATTCAAAACCCGATCGGAAGTAGATCAATATTATACTCATATTAACCGTCATTCTGAGACGATCAATTCGAGATATGGTGCATCAAAATCCGACATCCGGGACGCACATACGGTCAATTTTTACGTATACCAAATAAAGAGAAACAAAAAAAAAATAATAACAAATAATAACACAGAGCAGACTGTGTTACGGTTTAAAAAAAAAAGCTTTTTCTATGAAATGGCGGCAGATTGAAAACAGCAGCCCACTGGGCTTTACTCCTCCTTGACAACACATGCACTTTTTCACTCCACATGTCAATAGCAAGATTCATTCCTTCCCGATATATATCTCCTCAATTCCCAAATCCTTCAAATCTCCAACGAGAGGAACTCCCCCTAATCTTCTTTCGTTCTCCCAAAAAGCCCCAACCCTTCCCTGCTGTTTCCTTTTTCAATCAACTCCCGTTGACAAAGATAAGCAGTTTCTGTTTCTGCTATTCAAGAGCTGCAACTTTCGATTTCAACTGGGAAGGTCTGCAAACTGCTGCAGTTGAAATTTTGGATCCTCAACAACAGAAGGAGCTGTAGTACCCTTGCTGTTGTGCATGCAAGAGCAGTCCGCTTTTCTTCAAAAATTGAATCTAAAATAGGTACACTCCCCTCTGACCTCCTACCTTGCTGCCATGCATGATATTCCTATCCCCTTATTTTCTCCTGCTGCTGTCCAACAACCTTCAACTCAAGCTCCTCAGCCTTCTTTCAAGGCCATTGCAGCCTTTCTTTTTTATTTGCTGCACCTAAATGTTGTCGTTTCATGCATGGGATCATAAATTTGGAGATCTATAATTATGTGCAATTTCCCCTCTCAAATTGCTACCATGCACACCATGTTATATTTTCTAAATCCACATTCTGCATTTTATAAAACTTAAGTTTTAAATTGCGTGCAAATTTAATCAAAAATCTAAAGATCTTTCCAGAGATTATATTATTAATGGCTGGAATTGACCCCGAATGGTTGTATGAAAAAAAAAAGGGGAGAAAGCTTGTTACTGAAATTCAAATTGGAATACAAATTACCCTACAGATTTTTTGGGTAATTGATATGGTTCATAGTAATATTTGCACTACATAATTCTCCTATCTCTTGAATCTAGTTGATTTTTATGTAATGGGTGGTCTTCTCTGTCGAATGTAATACTCAAGAGGGCTTCTTTTCTACTGCACAATTTTCTATGGTATTTTTCCTCCTCCCATTGATTATACAGTTTCCATGAGTAGAAGTAAATCTTCTAATGAATACCGTTGTTGATCTATTAAAGAGATGTAATTGTATCATCCCTGGAGACATTGATTAGAAATTATTGACCAAGATTTTGGAAACAGTATAGGCATGCATATGCCATCTATTCTTCTTTGGCAACCATAGTCGCTACTTGTGGTCGGAATGCCACGCTTAAAAAAAAATGCGAAGGGCAAAGATTCAGGACTCTGAATTTGGTACTAATAGGCTTTTTGACCTCTCGGTAACTCTTACCGTTGAGAAGCTATTACTATTTCGATATAGTATTTTATCTTTTGGAAGTTTTGGTAAACATTCTGCTTATTCGTTATAAAGCGTTACTTTAAATTCCTGTTAACAGTATCGAAAGTACACAAGCAAGATGAGTCCAAATGAAGTTCGTATTTTTACTAAGATAGTGAAAAAAAAATCATAAACATTAGACTAAGATCCAGATCTGATGAATAGTTCCAAATCTTACGGTTATAAAAATAATGATCTACGACCACCAAGATTGATCATATTCATGGAATCATGTCTTAGATATACACTACCATCTATCGAACACTAATAATAATATCGTTAACCAAAAGACATAAATCTACACAGTCAACCTCAATAAGATTGGGTGAAGAAATGGGTAGTCAAGCAGACGAAGATGTTGAAAATCAATGTTGACAATCAATAATGCCGGTCATGGAAATCCTTACCCCTGACCGTGCGAGGGCGCGGTGACCCTCAACTGGGCGGGAGATAGGAAGCCCAGATTGGGCAGCGGCCGCCAAGTGCGCGGGTCTAGGATCCCAGTCCCTCTTCGGTTTTTACGCGAGCTCGCAGTGTTTTTACGCCTCGTTGGGATCCAGACCTTAGACCAGTTCCGCTGACCCTGACTTTTAGGATGCCCAGGCGGGGGATCCTGGTTTTACAGCTTTACGTACGAGCTCGGTTGCCCGTACTAGTCGGGCTGTTTTCTCTAGAGCGACTTTTCTAGGGAGTCTCTCTCACCCGTCTCAGTGGCGTAGTTGGAGAATAGACCTATCCCTCTATTGGACCACGCTTCCAATTAGAGGGCGAGACGGAAGAGCCATTTGTAGGCTTCTTCACCGCTTGAGTTACTTCGCCAACAGACATGGCGATTCTACATCTAGATCATTCATATCTGCATCTACACCATCTGGAGTTATATCTGAAATATTGGAATTAAGAGTTGAGAAGTTATGATCAAAATTAGGGTTAGTAGGAAATGACTATCCTCTCTACCCAATGATTTAAATAAATTAATAGATCCTTCCAATCATAACTTTTCCATTATCACTCAACAACATGATCTATGAATAGTTATGTGCTTACACTCAGATACTCACAAATACTCAAGTACTATAAAATATGTCACATATGGGGAATGCCGGGGTATGGGACAAACATTGAAATGCTTACAAGTAGCCTGAAAAACCTTGTTATTGCAAGTAGAAATAAAGTTTAATTTGAGTTGTTCTTGCCTCTCTACTTGCTTTCTTTTGTAAATAATAAATGCCTGTTATTTTATATAAGTTTTTGGGAGGTACCAGCAACCGCTGATGTCTTTTCTTTCCTAACATGTGTGGCAGGCAAACAGCCTGCAGCTCAGTAGCTATACATGCTCCCTGGAGACAGAGTTTATACCCGACGGTATGAATTTCTTTGTCTCAGTTTTTGTCCAGATAATGATGTAAATGTTATCTCTTTTGTATCACATTTTGGGATATATGTTGTAACATGGAAAATGCTTGTACATGTTGTCAATGGATATGAATATTAATGAAAAGAATTTCGGTGCCATATTGTCTCTTTTACTTGTGGTCATGTATTAAGAATGAATGTCATAGTTGCGAAAAAAAAATTTCCCTGTATTTTTGCGACTTGTGCGATTAAACATGAATGATATCTTGCGAATTGCGCGTAAACGGGTACCCGGATCCCGAGGGGTTGACAAAAAATATCAAAAAATACTAACTTATAAAATTGATCAATAAAACCCAAACCCTAATTTAAGACTAGGAATCATAAAACGTGAATATCTCTCCCATACAATCTCCTATGGATCCCTACTCACTTTTGAATTAATGTACATTTGATAAACTTCAAAACAAGACCAAATTCAAAAGAATTAGAGTTCGTATGTGAAATTTGGGTTTCGACCCCCTATTGTATATTGTACATATTGACCAAATTACCCCTTTATTTTGTCTTTTTTTCTTAATTAATAAAAATATCAAAAATAATTGAGTTATAAATATTTGTTTTATATTTTCTCTAATTCTATTTGATTTTTATCTAATTTAAAAATACAAGAAAAATTTGCAAATGACAAAAATGCAGTATTTATACCAATAAGGTACCCACAAAAATATTTTTTGTACAGATTCCTTCTTTCGATTTTTTATCCTTCACGAAAGTTGTAGATCTCATCGAGACGAGCAACTTTCATGCAAATCAATTTTTTATTTGAACTCTGTTGTTATTTCTTTTTTATTTTCTTTTGATTTAATTTCTGATTTTTATGGGAGCAACACGTGGCGTCTCCTAGAGTCGCCATGTGTCACCTCGATTTTTTTCTCTTAATCATTTATTTTATTAGATTATTATTTACTTATTTATATTATTTATTTATCACTTTATTTAATTATTTAATTAATTATTTATTTGTTTTAATTTTAATTTAATGATTTATTATTTTGTCTTAGCTTATTTTTTTATTTATATTCATTATTATTATTTTCTTTATTATTATTTATTTTAATTTTTATTATTTATTTTATATTTCCGCTTGCTACATAGTCTCACCCTTGCACGCCACCCGGTCACCCCTCTCTCCTCTACCTCTACCTCTCTCTCTCTCTTCCCCTGTGACCCAACTCCGCCCGCTTCTGGTGACGATTGTAACCGCTTCCCCACCTTGTGGGGTTGTACTACCCCTTCCACACCACTCTCAGCTCTCTTTATCTTCACTTAGCTCTCTCAACTCCTAGGTGATCCTCATAGGTAACGTACTCCTTCCAATTTCTTTTTGGTTCTTTCCTTTCTAGATTCGCAACTCTTCTTCTTCTGGTCAGTCTTTAGAATTCCCAAATGCAAATCCAAACAACCACCTCCATTATTCTGACCTCTTCGCTTCATTCTTCTCCCCTGTGACCCCTCATCTCCGGCCATTACGTCAGTCGAGGTTACGAGCTCCACCTCCACATGTGCCAGAGCTCTCGCGCCCATTCACTTGACCATTTAGGCCAAGCTTCAAGCTCGAGCATACCTTTCTTGCAACCTTCAAACGGATGATCCAAGTATCGCCGCCTCTACCTCGACCAAAGCTTCAGTTCACACCACCACCATCACCAAGCCCTCAGCCGAGCTTGCAACTCCGCCTTATTTCCATTTCACCCCTTCACCGTCCGCACCTTGGGTGCTTTGCCCGACCGCCACCATCTTAACGCCTCACCCAATGCTTCATCGCTTAGAGTAGTGCCTCACCGACATCATACGTCCAGACCAGCAGCTGTCCAACGACCATTCGTCAATCGCACCATCCGTCGAGATTAGGAGGACACCTTCGCACGCGCTGACGAGCTTTGCACCAAGGCCGTCGAAGAACCACCGACAAATCCAAAAAGAGACTTGCCCTCAGGAAGTACGTGTGCGGAGCATGCATTGGGGTAAATTGCATCCAACATCCCAAGCCTCTCAAATTCATGCACGTAGCACGACGTCCTGAAGCGTACGTGCGACGAACACCCTCTCTAGTCAATTCGCACAAGTCTCATCATTATTATGGGTAATTGCATATCAGTACATTCAACATATTTCTTTTCTTTTCAATTTTTATTCACTGTATTGCATTCAGGTCCTTGTGTTTGCATATTTATTTAAACCTTCATTTATCATTATTTCATTATTTTAAAAATTGCAGACTGTATAACAATTCATCCTCTAACATTGTGGATGATAATGTATTTTTATGAGCTATGTTGTATTTAATATAATTAATTTTGTGGAAAATTATATAATTTACCCATTGCGAGCTAGTTAATTCACATTAAATTAATTGCTGCTCCAAAAATTGCAAAAAAATCAAATTAGATAGATCTTAGATTGTTCTACATTGTATCCAAATCTCATTTTGTTTGCACGTATTGAGGACATAATAAATTAAACGGTGATTTTAGTAATTGATTTTTAAATAATTCTACAGTTAGTATTTTAAGGAATTAAAAATTATTCTGGATACATCTCACGTAAACCTATCTAGGATAATTTTAATCTCCAGAAAATATTGATGTTTGGTATTTATTAAAATCACCTAGTCTGCGTATTCTATTCATAGAAAATTCATTTTGTATCTAAAAATTCCAAAAAATTAATTTAGCTTAATCTCATCATAGTCCAAGAAAAATTTTAGTAACATGAATGCCATGTTCATCAATGCCTGTAATAATAATATAATCAACAGACATGAATAGCAACAATACCTCTCTGGTATCTCTTAACAAAAAGAGAATGCTCTGCAGTAGATTTGACAAATCCATGTCATTCAATCAACTTTGAGAGCTTCTGAAACCAAGCCCTTGGACTCTGCTTAAGGCCACATATAGCCTTGTGAAGTTTGCACACCATACGTGACTCCCCCCCACCCTGGTGGCTTCTGCATGTAGACTTCCTCTTGCAAGTCCCCATACAAAAAGACATTCTTGACATCTAATTGGAAAAACGTCCAATCACGTAACACAACAACATCAATAAGAATCCATAGCGTAGAATTACGTGTAACCGGAGAAAAAATGTCATCATAATCCACTCTATTGGTTTGTGTAAACCCACGAGCAACCAGTTGGGCCTTATATCTATCTACGGTACCATTCGCAAGGTGTTTCACTGTAAACACCGATTTGCTGTCAATAACAGATGCACCGGGAGGAGCATGTACAACACTCCATGTACCACGAGACTGTAACGTCGCCATCTCCTCCTCCATAGCCAGACCTACTGGCTACTCTGCAATACCTCCTGATATGATCGTGGCATCTCAACGATCGAAAGACCCACAACAAACTTCTGAAAGTCCTCGGATAGCCATGTCAGAGAGACATGGGAAGCAAGAGGATACATAGTGCATGCAAGCATCTTTTCTGTAATGCAATCGGGACATCCATGTCCTCATCTTCCTCAGTAGCGGGGTCCATGGAAGGCCGTATCGATATCGATATCGTTTCGATATCGTATCGATACGAGACGAGCTGTTATGAAGAAAATACATGGAAATTAGGATATATCGCCATATCGGTACCCATATCGGTCCCATGTCGATATCGATATATCGGCAATATATCATCGATATATCCCGATATTTCCTTCCATGGGGGTATGAATCATCTATAACATCATGCACCTTAAGTTGCACATGCAAATCACCAGTGCCATCAGTAGAACTCAAATGCTCAATACATACTTGGGGTGTGTTGGATTATAGAGGAGGCACATGAGCACGAGGTCGGTGCTGGTAAACATATGGAATGAAAGTGGGCGTGGCAGGTAGTGGAGGTGGTGGTGGTGGTGTAGTGGAGCCTAGAGTAGATGAACTCGGATGTAGAGGCATATATACCTCTTCTCCGTTCTCCGAGGGAATGAGCTTCTCATCTGTAGGAGAGATACAAAATAGAGTCAAAGAAGGTGATATCAGCATTAATATAATACCTTCGTCGAACAGATTCAAAGCAACGGTATCCTGTATGTTTGTCTCTTTTTTATAAGAAAATTACTATATGAAAAGGTTATAAACCAGTTGTTATAAAATAGAAAGCGGAAGCGGAATAACAGAATAAAGAAGAATAATCATGAAGAACACAAAGATTTTTATGTGGAACCCTACTCCGTGAGGGAGCGGGATGAAACCACAGGAGAAGCCCTCAACGGGGCGGATATTCTATTGAATTTCTCATCTGTTACAGGAGGCCTGGGGCTCCTTATATAGCTTCCACAGGACCTCCAAGTCCCACCACTAGGCGGTATGGGACTAAACTCAGTGGTGGGGTAAATGGACCCTGGAGGGATCCATTTACCCACCTATTACATAAGTGGCGCATGCTCCAAATACTCTAACACTCCCCCTCAAGCTGGAGCATGCAATGCTCAGCTTGGACAAACAGGAAGAAACTCAACTCACAATACATGACACTACAGACAATATCAACCCAACGCGCACAGCTGCTGCAGTCGAGGACGTTGCTTCTCATGGCGTGCATGTGAGGAGGACGAACGGGGCTGGAGTGTCTATCTGGCTCAGAGAATGGTACTCTACTGTGGAGTCCCTATGATACCACATGAAAACCCTTGCCCTTAATGGCATAGGGAATAGTCCTCTGCTATGGAGTCCCTATGGCTCACATGAAAGCTCTGGCCGACCAACAAGAATGACAAATAATTGGCATGCGTCATCGTCGAGTCTGAATCTGAAATTTGTAGAGTCTGAATATCTGACTGGTCTGCAACATATGATATCTGAATCTTAGAACAAGACCTGTGACTCTACATATACTCCCCCTTTCTCCCATACTGGTCGGAATGACATTATTGACCACGTTGGGAGAAGATAAGATAATACATAAATATGAGGAAAACATGAATATTCTCAAAAGATTTCAAAAGATTCCTTGCGGCTTTTCATAATAAATTTTTTTTTTAAAGCCGTCTCATCATCATTTTTTTTTAAACATTTTTTTCCAAACATTTTTTTTTAATTTGCGTACGGCTTTTTCAATTTGTACGCGCCTCTTTTCATCATTTTTTTAAGCCGTTGCAATCAATTTTTTTCGGCTTTCGCAACACCTTTTTTTTGTTTTGATAAACTTTGCGTACGGCTTTTTTTTCTCTTTTCAAATGTACGCGCCTCTTCTTCTTTTTCTTTTTTTTCTTTTTTTTTCTCTTTTTTTTTAAGAAAATACAATAGCCCATTTGGGCTTACAATAGCTCCCTTCCTCTTTCTCTCTTTCTCTTTCCCCTTTTTTTTCTTTTCCTTTTTTCTTTGGCCCAACAAGACAGCCCAGGCCGAAAAATCAAATATTTTTTTATAAAGAGCCCTACGGCTTATGTTGGAAAACGTGACTTCGATGATTATTCAGAAAACCCTAGGCTCTCTTATATAGGGAGAGACCTTAGGGTAAATTACAGAGAGGTCTATAGAAAAGAAAGAAATAACAACAAACTCCATAAATAAATAATAACACTACTAACTATTTCTACACTCCCCCTCAAGGTGGAGCATAGATATCTATCATGCTCAGCTTGGACGAACATCTCTGAAATGGTCCTCTGAGCAGTGGCTTGGTAAATATATCTGCAGTCTGATCTCCTGAGCTCACATGTGCAGTAGATATCAATCCTCTCTGGATCAAGTCCCTAGTATAGTGGCAGTCAACTTCAATATGCTTGGTCCTTTCATGAAAAGCTGGATTGTTGGCAATGAACAATGCTGCCTGGTTGTCACACTGAAGCTTCATAGGTAGAGGTACCGCTACATGTAGATCTTCTAGTACTGAGCGAACCCACATCATTTCCGTACTGGCTTGAGCCATGGCCCTATACTCGGATTCGGCACTGGACCTTGCCACAACAGTTTGTTTCTTGCTTTTCCAAGAAACCAAAGAGCCTCCAACAAACACTGCAAACCCTGAGGTTGATTTTCGGTCCTTGGGACATCCTGCATAATCTGCATCTGCACATGCTGAGACAGATAAGTCCGTGCCCTTTCTGAATAGCAGCCCTGAACCTGGAGAAGACTTTAGATACCTCAGTATCATGTGTATAGCGTCCATGTGAACCTGTCTTGGCTGCTCCATAAATTGACTCACCCTGCTAACTGCAAATTGAATGTCTGGGCGAGTTATGGTGATGTAGAGGAGTTTGCCCACCATCTCTCTATATCTCCTCTTATCTACTTCATCAGTATCACCATCATACAGCCTCACGCTGGGATCCATAGGAATACTTGATGGTTTGCAACCATCCATGCCCGTCTCAGTCAGGAAGTCTGTAATATACTTCCGTTGGGTCATTACCAAACCCTGTGCATTCCTCGCAAATTCTAACCCCAGGAAGTATCTCAGGGTGCCAAGATCTTTTGTAACAAATTGACGGCCAAGGAATGCCTTCGCCTTTTCTATGCCCTGTGCATCATCTCCTGTAACAAGAATATCATCCACATAGACCATAATAACAACCGTACCTGCCGATGACTTCTGGACAAACAATGAGTGATCGGCATTTGACCTCTTGAATCCTTGTTGCTCAATCAGGTTGGACAACTTTTGGAACCATGCTCTGGGGCTCTGTTTGAGGCCATATATTGCTTTGTGAAGTCTACAGACCATCTGCTTCTCCCCCTCAGCAGTAAACCCAGGTGGCTGCTGCATGTAGACTTCCTCCTGCAAGTCTCCATACAGAAATGCATTCTTGACATCTAGTTGAGATATACTCCAATCACGGACTACAACAACAGATAAGAGAATGCGAAGGGTAGAATGTCTCGCCACTGGAGAAAAAGTATCCATGTAATCCACACCGTAGGTTTGCGTAAACCCACGAGCGACCAAGCGTGCTTTATACCTATCCAGGGTTCCATCTGCATGGTATTTGACTGTAAAGACCCATTTGCAGCTCACAACGGATGCATCAGAAGGTGCAGGGACCAAAGACCATGTGCCACGAGACTGCAGGGCCCTCATTTCTTCTTCCATTGCTAATCGCCAGCATTCAATCTGCAAAGCCTCCTGGTATGTCCGTGGTATCTCCACGGAAGACAGAGATGTGGCAAATCTCTGAAAATCACCTGTGAGACGGTGAAAAGAAACCTGTGAAGCAAACGGATAAGCGGCACATTGCCGCTTCTGTTTCCGAAGAGCAATCGGAACATCAAGACTGTCATCTGCTGTACGAGATGGGCTAGTGTCAGCCTGAACTGAAGGATCCTGCACATGTACCAAACCTGACCCGTCAGTAGTAGTGCCATCTGAACATACCTGAGGCGGGATGATCGGCTGCTGTGTGGTCTGAGCAGGACCTGACCGGCGCGTATAGAATTTCGGTAACGGTGATATGATAGGCCGTGGATTGGGTGGAGGTGGAGGAGGTGGTGGGGGTGGTGAAGGTGGTGCTGGCGTGGAGACAGACAGAGGGAAAGACTCAGATGTACTCAATGTAGGTGGTGGAGGAACATAGATCTCATCAGTGGTAGTGGATGGTACCATTCTGTCACCTGCAGGAGAGAAATACATGACAGACTCAAAGAAAGTGACATCGGCACTCACAAAGTATCTCTTAGTTGTGGGATCATAACACCGGTAGCCCTTCTGAGTTCTGGAGTAACCAACAAAGACGCACTTGACTGCTCTAGGAGAGAGTTTGTCAAGTCCGGGAGATAGACGATGCACAAAAGCAACAGTGCCAAAGACACGTGGAGTTAGTGAGAATAACTCCCTATCTGGAAAAATAATGGACATAGGTATCTTTTCACCAAGGACTGAGGATGGCATACGGTTGACTAGATAACAAGCAGTAAGGACAGCATCACCCCAGAAAGAAATAGGGGCACAACTCTGAATCAACAATGTACGAGTAATATCTAAGAGATGGCGATGCTTCCTTTCCGCGACACCATTTTGTTGTGAGGTATATGCACAAGTGGTTTGGTGAATAATTCCCTTTGATGACAGGAATTGTGACAGTAAGCGTGTACAAAATTCAAGGGCATTATCAGTCCGAACATATTTGACATTTGCAGAAAAGACATTGAACACTTCATTAATCAAGTTTTTGATCACATTTCCTACTTCGGATTTATTTTTCAAAAGAAAGACCCATGACACACGAGAGAAATCATCCACTACCACAAGATAAAACCTGTGTCCCTGATGATCGGGAACACGACTTGGACCCCATATATCTATATGTAACAACTCAAAAGGGGAGCTACTGCTCCGACTCAGACGACGTGGGAAGCTCGACCTGTGATGCTTTCCCAACTGACACGCTTCACATTGAAACGAAGAACTAGGAGAGATCTGAGGCAGAAGATGGCGCATTTTCTGAAGCGGAAGGTGACCAAATCGGAGGTGCCAAATGTACGGAGAGACTGGTCCAGCCGAATGAGAGGAGACACCAGCATATGAATCCCGGACCAGCCTATATAAACCATTCTGCTCAGAGCCACAACCAATCACCTTGCCCGTGAGTATGTCCTGAAAAATGAGAGAAGACGGGTCAAATATGGCACGACAGTTCAAATCCTTCGTAATCTGACTAATAGATAGCAAATTCATTGAGAACTCAGGAGCATGCAGAACATTCTGTAAATGCAAAGTGGAGGACAGGAAAACCTCCCCCTGTCCAATAAGGGGCGAATGGGTACCATCTGCTATCTGTACTGAACGTCCGGGAGGAATGTCCCTGTAGGCCTGTAATCTACCTCTATCTCGGCAGAGATGATGTGTGGCTCCAGAATCAATAATCCAGTCGGATATATCATGAGATGTAGTAGATCTACCTGAGGAGCTTGCGGCTGCGGAAGAACTGGCAGAGGCAGTGGCAGCAATATCTGAGGAACCACCAGGCGAATCACCAGAAGCATGTGGCATAATTTCTCGGAGACGGGCAACAAGTTCGTCAAATCGACTATCTGCAGTAGAGGTCTGTGGAGACTGAGAGTGCTCTGCAATGCGGGCTGATGCTGGAAATCCATGCTTCGAATAGCATGTCTCCTCCGAGTGTCCTGTGCGACGACAATAGGAGCATGTCTAACTAAAGCGACCACCCCTCCCCTGGGGTCCACGGCCACGTCCACGACCACGGCCAGATGGTGGTCCACCTCTCCCACGCGAGACTGCCATCGCTGAAGGAGGTGGAGTAGAAGAGCTGGAGGAGACTGGAATGCGGCTAAGCCGTCTGTAAACATCCTCAACTGGAGGAATAACTGCATCTGCGAGAATCTGAGATCGAGCTGCATCGTACTCTGGGTCAAGGGCCGCAAGGAGAACACCAACCATGGTGGTGTTTCGAAACGCCTTCTACTGCTCAGGAGTTGCAGTCAGAGGGATGATACTATATAACTTCTCGAACATCCCTCTTAGGGATGTATAAAGAGAATGGAGAGGTCTGCCGCTCTGCTTCATTGTGAATATGTCGTGCTGAAGCTGCAACATCTTCGTCTCATTTCGCACTTGCGAATATGTGGCGGCAAGAATTTCCCACATTGCCTTAGCAGTGGGCTGATGGAGGACGTCGTTGGCAATCTCCATCGTTAAGGTGCCGGACAACCAGACCTTTGCATAGGAATCATCAGCCTCCCATGAGGCATAGATCCCAGTCTTCTCTGCGGGCTCATCCTCGGTAAGAATATGTTTCTTACCATTCGACTTCATAAGGCTCATGAACTGCATAGCCCAGAGCTCGTAGTTAGACCCGTCCATCTTGACTATTGGCGCAGGACCTTTGAATGCGCCGGTGGAGGGCATATCAACTTTTGATTCTGACATACTGCCGCTTGGAGAAGAACTAGGATATGTAGACGTAATGCTGGATGTCTACAAAAACTGCATCAGATTTGAGTGCGTATGTAGACGTTACGCACTCAAATCCATAGAATGGATGTGGAAGAAACTAGGGCACGCCTAACAAGAGGCTTACAGCCCTTGAACCGGCCTGTTGGGTGCCGCCTAGGGTCGCGTATATGTCTTCGCGACTGGCTGGGACTGGCGGCGACTGGAGCTGGCTGGCTGGATGCCTACAGCAACTTTATGGGGCTGGAGGCGATGCTTGGGATGACCGTGAGGCCGCTGGATGCAGGCTGGATGCCGCTGGCGTTGACTAGCGGCGCTAACAGTGGCCGCTGGATGCTATTGGCAGCGGCCTGGATGCCGCTAGCGGCACTGGCGGATGGCTGGGCCTAGGCGCGGGGGCGCTAGACGATGGAGAGAGAGAGGCGGCGGCGAAAGACACGCCGAGGAGAGGAGAGAGAGAGAGAGAGAGCGGCGGGTGGGGAGAGGGAGGCGGTGGGTGGAGAGCCCTAGGGCGGCTCTGATACCATGTTGGAAAACGTGACTTCGATGATTATTCAGAAAACCCTAGGCTCTCTTATATAGGGAGAGACCTTAGGGTAAATTACAGAGAGGTCTATAGAAAAGAAAGAAATAACAACAAACTCCATAAATAAATAATAACACTACTAACTATTTCTACAGCTTAGGGTTCCCTTCGAGAAACCCCTTCAATTTGGGTTGCTGCCGCCTGGATCGAGAAGATGGATCGCCTGTACGCGCCGTTTGTTGCCTTGAAAGCCCTCCAGGCTTTGCTGCTCTGGTTGGAGGCGAGGTAGCCCTCGCGCGTCGCGCGTCAACGAGTCGGGGAGGAGGAGCAGCACCGCCTAGAGCGCCTGCGCCGCCCCAGTGATCTGCATCAAGGGTTTCCGAAGGGGTGCGCGCTGGCGGTTGGATTAGCGCCGCTTGAAGGAATCGGTCGGCATCGTGCGCGGAGTGGGGAGCCTCCTCCTGGAGCATCGGGCGGCAGGGCTTGGAAACATGTCGCCGCCCCTTGGACCGCTTGAGCGCCTGCTGCGATTCACGACTTGGAAGACTGCGGGGGCTCGCCACTGGATGCGGGATCTGGAGATGTGCAGGAGATGGCGCCGCCTTGTCGAGATGCATCGCATTCGCTTGCACCGCTCGGAAGGGACAACCGCCTCGGGGCTGCCATCGCGCTTGAAGAAGAGAGTCGCGCGTGCATTGAGGAAGATGCACGTTGAGTAGAGGCTGTTGTTTGCGCACTTTCTTCATGTGCGATTCGGAGAAAGCGTTTATTTTCGCCCAAATTTTTTTTTCTGCGGCCTGATAAGAATATGTTGAAGATGCAGGACGGCAAGAGTTTTGCCATCAGAAGAGATGCAGCAGAATGACGAACATGGCATGATTTTGGCCAAAAGATAATAATCTTCAACAATAACCGAACCAGAAACGATTCTCAAATTGATCACAAAAAAAAATAATCGAAGAACATGAAAAAAAAATCCTCGAGAATCGACCCGCTCTGATACCATGTTATAAAATAGAAAGCGGAAGCGGAATAACAGAATAAAGAAGAATAATCATGAAGAACACAAAGATTTTTATGTGGAACCCTACTCCGTGAGGGAGCGGGATGAAACCACAGGAGAAGCCCTCAACGGGGCGGATATTCTATTGAATTTCTCATCTGTTACAGGAGGCCTGGGGCTCCTTATATAGCTTCCACAGGACCTCCAAGTCCCACCACTAGGCGGTATGGGACTAAACTCAGTGGTGGGGTAAATGGACCCTGGAGGGATCCATTTACCCACCTATTACATAAGTGACGCATACTCCAAATACTCTAACACCAGTGCAAAACCAGTTAAATCATTTCCTTATTTTGTATCTCCATAATCATGACCTCCGTGTACCTTTGAACAGTTCAAAGCATTTTTTTCCTGCGTATCTGTTTAAACCTCAGTCTAATCAAATCAATTTACTTTATGGGATTCTTTGAGGAGTTATATCAAGCTCTTCTTAGACCTTTATTTTTATACTTTCCTTTAGGCTCACATGGGTGCACATGCCATGAATTAATACAATAAAGTTTTGAATATCATATAAGTCATGGTTGTCAGAAAGTTGTTTTTCCCTTCTTTTTGCCCAGTTATTCTTTATCCAACATCTTGGGAATTTAAAAAAAAAAGGGAATTTTGTAGAAAGTATCAATTTGTATGTTCAGCTTTATTTTCAATGCAACATAAGGATGACCAATACACCTAATTGTGGTCTGACTTCTTCCTCGGTAGTTTGGATATATAAAGATTTTCATGCACAATCTTGCCCTTATTTTAAGAATATAATATTGTTTGTATCTGTGTTACTCCAACTCTTTCGATTGGTATTCTAAAGATTATACTCTCTTTTTTACTCAAAAAAGAAAAGATTGCTCTTTTTTTCATGGCCATCAAGTACAGATTTTCTTTCTTTATTATATGGTTAAAGATGAATATCGTTGAAGAGTTTTATGTTATGTTACTGTTGAGATGTTTATTTATCACTGTATTATATTTACATTTTATGTTTTCTTTGGGTATCGCTTATGTAATTAACCCATGTCCCTGCTCCTATATAAGAGAGCCTTTGGATCTCTTTTATGTAATGAATAAATTTTCTCTCAATACGGTATCAGAGCAACGGTCCTAGATCGGGGTTCTTGAACTAAAACCCTAACCTTAGCTCACCTGTCGGCCTCTCCTCGCGCCCTCCGCGTGTCTCCGCGCGCTCTGGGCGGCCTGCAGCGCCCCCCCCCCCCCCCCCCAGCACCGCCACCCCCTGCGGCAACCCCAGTGTCGCCACCACCCCTCCCAGCGATCGCTGCCGCCTCGGCAAGGCCCCGACGACCCCCCTTTGCCTCCATAGGCGTTGTGGCTTGATTCACAAGGCGTTCAGCATACCCTAGGCGGCCCCGGGTCCCCCGTTTGAGTCCATCGGACCCTTGTTCACATGCGTCGAGGTCAGGACTGATCTGGGAAGGGTGATATAGTCTGATTTCTCCCTTCATTTGTGGCCTTCGACCACAATTACAGCATTAGGGATGAGTGTATAAGTCTACAGATACACCTCATTCCACATTTGATGCTGTAGATAAGATTTTTGCGAGATATTGCCCTCTTGTTCCACATTTTGGTGTATTAAAGAATGACAGAAATCAATGGTGATGTGTTCTCCTCTTCCAGTGCCTTAAAGGACCGGCACCTATCGTAAAGATGGACGGGACCAACTATGAGTTATGGTCCATACGGTTTCGTACCTTGATGCAATGCCACAACAAGCAGCATATTCTGACTGATTCAGAGCCGACGGACAAGACTGGGGCCAACGCATCATGGAAGCAAGATGATGCATATGCTCATATATGGCTCTTCGGACGCTTAGCACAGAGATTGCTAATGATATTGTCAATCAGCCAACTGCAAAGGCCATGTGGGACATATTAGTTGCCATCTATGGACAAGCAAAAAATGAAAGCAAGATATTTCAACTTCAGTTCGGCATTTTCTCGACCAAGCAAAATGGTCGACCTTTACATGCCCACTTTTCACATCTGATAGGCATGTTTGAACGACTCCGTAGCTTCATGCCTATCACTGCCAGCGTGGAAGAACAACAGGCATATCGGAATGCCACTATAACTGGTGTTTTCCTATCCTCTCTTGACTCGGAGTACGATGCCGCTCGTACTCAACTTTTGACTGGAGAGACTATACCACCAATGGAGGAGGTCTACAAGCAGGTGAGCAGGATTACTACCACACCTACATCCACGCCACAACCGACTTCCTCGGCTCTGGCTGCTTCTCATGGACGAGGCAGTGCATCCCAGTTCTATGGTCATGGACCTCGTGGTAGAGGTGGAGGCCGTCAGCGTGGTCCATGTTCTTATTGCCGTCGTCCTGGTCACTCAGAGGAGACATGCTTTCACAAGAACGACTTTCCGGCATATGCACGTGTTATGGAGCAGACTGACTCTTCACCTGCACCTACTACTGATGCATGTTTTGATGATCTTGTCTCGAGACTTTGAGAAATGGTGACCACTCCTGTGACTCAGACTGCATGACCATCAGATGCAGCGGCCACCTCCAGAGCACTACCCAGTTCATCAGGTATTTAATATATGCTTACCAGTAGCAGCAGTTATGATGTGACAGATTGGATTATGGATTCTGGAGCATCTCATCACATGTGTGGAGATCGGACACTATTTTCCTCTTACACGACTATTGCTCCTGGGCGATCCGTAATCATAGCCAATGGAGTTCGGCTACCCATTATTGGTCAGGGCGGATTGTTTTAGCCCCTTCTATACGTCTTCAGAATGTTCTACATGCTCCAGACTTTCAAATGAATCTTTTGTCTATTAGTCAGATGACAAAAGATTTACACTATCGTGCAATTTTTGACCCCTCTTCTCTTATTTTTCAGGACATACTAACTGGTAGGATAATTATTCATGGTCATGAGCAGAGAGGATTATACAAACTCGTTGTTCAATCATGTGTTGGTGTGGCCTCTATTCCCTCTAGACCTGCTTCGCCTTTTCTGTCGCATCTTCGCTTTGACCACCTTCCTCTCCAAAAGATGATACGTGTTCTCCCGCAACTATCTACTCGTACTACTCTGGACTGTGAAGCTTGTCAGCTTGGGAAACACCATTGATCCTCCTTTCCGAGTCATCCAAGTCGTAGTAGTAGTCGGTCCTTTGAGTTGTTTCATTTTGACATTTGGGGTCCAAGTTGTGTTCCTGATCATCAGGGGCATAGATTTTATATTGTTGTTGTGGATGATTATTCTAGATTTTCTTGGATTTTCTTGCTTAAACATAAGTCTGAAGTAGGTGCTATAATTAAAACCTTTCTTATTGAGATCAACAACATTTTTCTGCTAAAGTTAAATACATTCATACCGACAATGCTTTGAAATTTTCTATTATTCATTTGGCAAAATTTCTCCGGTCTCTAGGTATAGTTCATTAGACTTCTTGTACTTATACATCACAACAAAATGGGGTTGCAGAACGCAAACATCATCACCTCTTAGACATCACGAGGACCTTGTTGATTCACAGTAGTACACCTCATTCCTTCTGGGAGGATGTCGTCCTAACCGCCTGTTACTTGGTAAATCGCATGCCTTCCACTATTCTTGGAGAAAAGAGTCCCTTCTCGATTACGTTTCCCGAGAAGGAACTCTTCACACTTACACCTCGGGTTTTTGGCTCGGTAGCTTTTGTCCATGACTTTACTCCTGGTCATGACAAGCTCTCACCTAGAGCTGTCAAATGTGTCTTTGTTGGTTATTCTCGTACCCAAAAAGGGTATAGATGTTTTGATCATGTTGGGAGAAAATACTATGTCAGCGCTGATGTTACTTTTTTCGAATATGTTTTGTATTTCTCTCCTACAGGTGACAGGTTGTATAATACTGGATCCAGAGAAGATGTTATGGTTCCTCCACCTCCATCTGCTCCTTGTGATGTCCCACAGTCTTCGCCGCCTACACCCCCACCCCCACTGCCACTCCACCTCCTCTCAAAGAGTCTACTTTCTTACCCCATGTTTATACTCGCAGAACTTCTACTCACCCCTCTACTCATGCGCTTAGCACATCATCCACCATGCCTCAGGTATGTCAGGAACATATTATTTCTACTGATGGCACTGGAGATTTTATTGATGAACAGGAAGAGTTAATTCCAGAGGACAGTGAGGCGGATGACCTGGCGATACCGATTGCTCTAAGGAAACCTCGTTGCCAATGTGCTACTTACCCAATGGCTGCATATGTTTCCTTAGATCATCTATTAGAGGACTACAAGAAGATTATAGTGGGACTATCTGCTATTACTATCCCACAGACGTATCAGGAGGCGCTCCAGGACAGTAGGTGGCGCCTCGCTATGGAAGAAGAGATAGTGGCTCTGCGATCACGTGGCACATGGAGCATTGTTTCACCTCCACCATGAGCATCTATTGTGAGCTGCAAATGGATATTCATGGTCAAGAAAAGGGCCGATGGCAGTGACGACCGATTCAAAGCAAGGCTTGTGGCTCGGGGGTTCACCCAAACCTATGGGGTGATTTATCAGGACACCTTCTCTCTAGTAACAAGACATTCAACACTACGCATTTTGCTATCTGTTGCAGTTTCCAGGGACTGGCCTCTGTATCAACTTGATGTGAAGAATGCCTTTCTCTATGGGGATCTCCAGGAGGAAGTATATATGCAACAACCACCAGGATTTTCTAGTGAGGGGGAGTCTCAGAAGGTGTGCCTCCTTCACAAGGCCATTTATGGCCTGAAGCAGAGTCCGAGAGCATGGTATCAAAAGCTATCGGAGTTGATAGAGCAGAAGGGGTTTGTGCTATTTACTGCGGACCACTCATTGTTTGTACAGAGGACACCTAGAGGTACCGTGGCTATTCTTGTTTATGTGGATGATATAATCATTACAGGAGATGATGAGCAGGGTATTCTTACCGCCAAGGAGTTCCTTGGTCAGCAGTTTGTGACTAAGGACCTTGGCAATCTTCGCTACTTTCTTGGATTAGAGTTCACCAGGAATCAACGTGGACTCGTGATGAATCAAAGGAAATTTGTTATGGACCTCCTATCTGAGACAGGCATGACAGGGTGTAAACCTGCTTCTACTCCTATGGATGCAAGCATGAGATTGTATGATGAGGACACCGAAGAAATTGACAGGAGGAGATATAGAGAGCTTGTTGGGAAGCTCCTATACGCCACCACTACCAGGCCGGATATTGCTTTTGCAGTTAGCAAAGTCAGCCAATTCATGGAGCAACCCAGGAAGGTAGATATGGATGTCGTACACATGATCTTGAGATATTTAAAGACTTCACCTTGCTCTGGCCTTATATTCAGTAGCGATGCATCACTTGATGTGACAGGACATGCAGATACAGACTATGCTGGTTGTCCCAGGGACAGAAAGTCAACTTCTGGTTTTGCTATCTTTATAGGCAGCTCACTTGTTTCATGGAAAAGCAAGAAGCAGACTGTGGTGGCCAGATCTAGTGTTGAGTCTGAATACAGGGCTACGGCACAAGGATGTACAGAAATGATGTGGGTCAGATCAATATTAACCGACCTTACTATTGAGGTTTCTCTTCCTATGAAGTTTTTATGTGATAATCAAGTAGCTTTATTTATAGCCAATAACCCGTGTTTCATGAGCGTACAACGCATATCGAGGTGGATTGTCACTACACTAGAGACATGATCCAGAAAGGCCTTATATCTACCTCTCATGTTTCCACAGGAGATCAGACTGCAGATATCTTCACGAAGGCACTGGCCAGAGGTCCATTTCAGAGATGTTCCAAGCTGAGCATGATTGATATTTATGCTCCAGCTTGAGGGGGAGTGTTGAGATGTTTATTTATCATCGTATTATATTTACATTTTATGTTTTCTTTGGGTATCTCTTATGTAATTAACCCATGGCTCTTCTCCTATATAAGAGAGCCCTGGGATCTCTTTTATGTAATGAATAAATTTTCTCTCAACAATTACGGTTTTACGGTTATTTATTTCTTCTATCCATAGTATGTAATTTACCCATTAGGGTTTCTCTCTTCTATATCAAAGATCCTTTGGGCTATGGAATAAACACAAGTATTCTATATCATAAAGCCCTGAGCCAAAGAAACCCTAACGCTACCTCCAATCCTTCTCTGCGCGCTCTTCGTGCGACATCCACTCAGCGTCGTTATGCCGCCCCCAGCACCTCGCACCACCCATAGCGTTCTCGCGCCACCCCTAGTGGTACCATCTGCCACCTTTGTCGTTGCCCGCGCGCACCATCTGCCACCCAACATCCTTGAAGGGTTGTGTGCCACCTCTCGCAGCAAGCCACGACATCGCTAGGACCTACGGGGATGCCCAACAACACCTATGCTACTGCTTCGCATCCCTATGGCATCGCCTAGCAATGATCTTGACATCCCAAAAGCCTATTGCGTCGCTTGGTGACCCGTGACCAGAATTTGGCGTCCTAAATTGTCGTTTTTGGTGTGATCTTGATGATTTAGGGTCTGATTTACCCTTTTTTTTAGATCAGGCCATGTTTCTTCTGAAAATAGTTGTGATATGAGTCTAAAATCACAACCACACTATTTTATCTCCATTTAGATGCAATACGATTGGTTTAAGGTCCCATTGATTGCTCATGATGTCAGAAAATAAAGTTGATATGCCATCCACGGGTGCCTTCAGGGGCCCCACCCCTATTGTGAAGATGGATGGTACCAACTATGAGCTATGGGCAATGCAGTTCATGAATCTGATACAATGCCATGGCAAGAAGCATATTCTGACGTAGGATGAGCTGCTGGACAAGACTGGGACCAACACCTCATGGGAGGTTGATGATGCATATGTAAATGTGTGGCTATCTGATATCGTTTATGTGGAAATAGTCAACGACATTCGTAGTCAACCCACATCAAAGCAATGTGGGACATTCTCGCAGGGACACTCAGAGGAGAAAATGGGTCAAAGATACTGCAACTCTAGCACGATATCTTCACAACCAAGCAGGATGATCGCCCCCTTCATGCATGTATACTTATCTGAAGGGTACGTTTGAGCGACTTCAAGCTACATACCCCTGATAGCTTCTACAAAGCAGCATAAGGCCTACAGAAATTCCGTCATGACTTGTGTATTCTGGTTTCACTCAACCCAGAATATGATTCGGCTCTCTCTCAGCTTATCATCAATGTTATCATACCTTCCTATGGAAGAGGCGTACCGCAGTATGAGCCATTTGAGCATCTCCTCCTCCACACACTCTCAGACTTCGTCAGCTATGGCTGCATCATGAGGAAGAGGTTAGATCTACTTCTTTCAAAGGACGAGGTACACCCGGCAGAGGCGGTACACGCCCTGTTCTGACACGTTCATACGGTCATCGATCAGGCTTTCAATGGACACGTGCTACTCCAAGCACAGATTTCCTCTATCAACCCGTGTTGCATAGCAGAATCAAACTGCTTATGACCTCACTGACCATCACTACAATGACTTTGACGCTCGCTTGAGAGAGATCATACCTCCAGTTACTAGATCTTCTAGAATGCTCCATCAAACACTGCATCCTTTACCTCTACTAGTAGCTCATGTATTACTCATGCTTTTAATGGTCGCTCTCGACCATATCCTTCAGAGTGGATAATGGATTCCGGAGCATCACATCATCTTTGCGGAGGTGGACTACAATTTAGTACATATAGTTCAGCACAACTAGGGAGATTAGTAGTGAGTGTTGATGGGACTCAATCCTCTATTACTGATCATGGGGAGGTTCATTCGACACCCTTCATACATCTGCAGTATGTTCTTCATGCACCTTCCTTTTCGATGAATTTACTATCTATTAGCCATATTACAAAATATTTACACTGTTGTGATATATTTGACCGTAGTTCCTTTGTTTTTCAGGATATACTCCCGGGCAGGGTGATTGTATGTGACCGTGAACATGGAGAGCTATACATGTTGTCTCAATCTCCATATGGTGCTACTTCTCTTTCTACAAGATCTATTTCTCCATACGCATGGCATTTCATATTCGGCCACCTACCATTGTAGAAAATATGTCGTCTTATTCGTGGCATCTCTATCAAGTCCAATTTTTAATGTGAGTCCTGTGAACTTGGAAAGCATCACATGTCCAGCTTTCCAAGTAGTCAAGGTCGCAGTACTCATCGTTTGTTTGATTTGTTTCATCTTGATATGTGGGCCCGAGTCGTATACCTGATCATCATGGACACATGTAATATCTTGTTTGTGTTGATGATTTTTCCAGACTGTCCTGCGTCTTTCTTTTAAAGCGTAAGTATGAGTCTAGTACAATAATACAAAATTTTGTAGTTGAAATGAAGAATATCTTCTCCGCCTCAATAAAATATATTCATTCGGATAATGCGTTTGAGTTATGTACTACTTACCTGTTTCATTTTTCAGCTCAAAGGGCATTATTCATCATATTTCTTGTCCCTATACATCTCAACAGAACGGTGTAGCTGAACGCAAACATCGACATTTTCTAGATATCACTGGGACTCTTCTCATATACAAGGTTCGAGAAAATGAAAGAGTGAACGAGGCGTTTTCCATGGAGGCGAGACGAGGCATAGCCTCGAGGCGGTCGAGGCGTAAGCCTCAATTTGTATAGGAAAATACTTACAAAAAGTATAATAAATATATTGATGAAATTATCTTAATTGACATACATATAATATATAACATTGTAATATATGATGAAATTATGAAGATAAAAATGTAAAAGAAATGATATGTAAATTCCATAAACCTATCTACTAAATTTCTACCCAATAAAAAATAGAATCATTGGTTAAAATTGTCATTAAAGTATCAAAGACAACATATTTTCTTGAAAAATATTGTAGTGCATAAAAAATTATGATTAGATGTACTTATTATATGACTGATATATAAAATATGACAACATTGACATGCTTTGAAGCTAATCTCATTTTTTTCTAGTTGGTATATAACGTCGCTTATTATGTCACTTCTCTTAACACTAGCTTTTCTTTATGCTTTATGGATTGTGTATTTAAAAGTGCAATATTAAGAATTTCTTGAAAAAATTAGGCAAGTTTAATGCTCAATATGAATATGAACAAACTAAAAATTCGAAGCATTCATCTTGTAAATATATATCCTAGACAACTACACATTTATAAGCATCTAAAAACTACCAATAAGATAATTTAAATCCTTAGAAAATGGTTTAAAATCTAGAAAATGCCTTACAGAACACCTCACTCTACCTTGACCGCCTCACCGCCTTGGACTGTCTCGACCTTCGTACACCTCATCAATACCATCCGAGGCGTTTGCCTCGAGGCTAAAATGCCCTGCCTCGTTCTACCTCGACCAGCTCGACTGCCTCAAGGCTAGACTTTTCATACCATGCTCATACAAAGTCGGGCTTTACATTCCTTTTGGGGTATTGCTGTAATGACAGCTTGTTATCTTATTAATCAGATACCATCTATATCTTAGGTGAAAAGACACCCTTTTCTCTTGCTTTTCTTAACAATGACCTATTTTCTTTTACCCCACGAGTGTTAGGGTGTGTGGCATTTGTCTACATACTACGCGCTCCTCGAGCCGTCAAATGTATGTTGGTTACTCTCACACCCAAAAGGGTTATTGGTAGTTTTGACCCTGTACATGGATAGTACTATGTCAGTGTTGACATCACCTTCTTTAAGTCCATCACGTACTACTCTCCTACATGTGGCATGATGAGTCCCTCTGAGTCCGAGGATGTTATTATTCTCCCAACTCCACCTACATATACCTCAGCTTGCACTCCATGTTCCCACTCCTTCCCCGGCATCCAGCATGCCTCTGGTAAATTCGAAAAACTTGGTTTTGACTAATGGAACTAGTGGTGTGCATGATGTACAGGATGAGCATGCAGATATACAGGTTGAGCCAGAACCACTAGTAGAGAGTGATTTAGGGTGTTCCATTACCTTGCAAAAAGGAAAGCGTTCTTGTGCACGATACCCCATGGTAGGTCAGGTGTCTCTGGGGAGGCTTTCACCAAATTTCTTGAAGTTTATTGTGTGACTAGGGAGCATACCCGTGCTCTGTGGAGGGCTGTATATTTGCAATAATGTAGATAAAATATGCTGCAAAAACACAAATCGAAAAGAAGGAACGAGGGTGTTAGAACTGAGAAAGAGAAATGCGTACATGAAGTCACGCATCATTTTCTGGGTAAAAAATCGAGCTTGAAATAGAGTATATATAGAAGATATATAGAAAATCGAGTCGTGAAACATTGATTATGTGTTATTTTTTTCGTTTAATTGCTTTTTTTCTAGTATTCATTCACTCAATGAAGCATCTTTCCCTAAAGACACCGGTTTTTAAGCTAAACGTATGAATATAAATGTATTCAAAATATCCTTAGATATTGAATAATATTCACTACCAATCAAATAGTAATGAGATGTGATATAAATAACTAATTTTGTAATTACTATAAGATTACAATTACCCAACATTAATTATCTAAAAATGAAGCTTGCATACTTGATTAAAATAGAGGAACAAATTGACTAATCAAGTTCAAATAATAATCGATTAACATGATTATAATTGAACAATTTTAAGAAAGAAGACATTGTCAATATAACACAAACTCGTAATTTTATGGAAGTATGATAGAAGAATCAAGCATATCTAGTTCAATTTTGAGCAAGACTCACGTTACAATGAATATAAAACAAATGAGAAGTTATTTGCAAGAACATGCATTCATAGTACCATCTTTTTAATATCTAGCTAAAAATTAGTATTTTATTAAAAATAATAAAGAAATAAAAAACCAATTGAAAATTTACATGATTTATTTGTAATTATATCTCAGTTATTTTTTTCCAAAAATAGTAGATTTAAAAGGAAAATAGAAGTTTTAAAAAGAATTTTATAATATATTTTTAAAATTTTATAAAGGATATAAATAATAGAAAAAGGATCCTACTTCATGATGTAGGTAACTTACCTACAACATGCTTATTTTTTTCATTTTTTGATAAATGCTTCTGTGGATTTTCATAACTATTTCCCTCTAATATGTCATTCAAATTTCGTCAAAAACAGAAACTCCTATTCCCTCCATTCAGAACATGTAATTTTAACGGTTTTAGATTTGCTGTAAATTATCTGTTCTAGATGGAGGGCATATGAGTCTCTATTTCTGACGAAATTTGAATGACATGTTAGAGGGATATACATATAGCTATGAAAATCCATTGAAGCATTTTTCAAAAAAATAAAAAAAAGTTGAAAAAACAAATGGAGTAGGTAAGTTACCTACTCCATGGAGTAGGATCCCTTTCCTCTAAATAATATGTGCTTTTGCTTTTATTTATTTAATATTAATATATTTCTAAATTTAGAAAGAGGAAATGAGAAGCATAAAATGTGAATTGATGTAAAGAGAAAATTATGTTTTCCAAAGTAGTACAAAGGAAAATAGAAGTTTTAAAAAGAATTTTCTTATATATGTTTCAAATTTTATAATAAGACATAAATGATATATTCTTTTATCTTTATTTAATTAATATTAATATATCTAAGTTTAAGAAGAGGAAATGAGAGATTTAAATATGAATTAATGGAGAGAGAAAGAGAGGGAGGGAGAGAATACGGAGAGAGAGTGAGTGGGGAGGGAGAGAGAGAGGAAGAGAGGAAGAGAAATCGAGTGAGGATAGAGAGAGGGAAGGATGGAGAGATATATCGTTGAAAGAGAGAAGAGAAATGGGGAGGAGAGGGAGAAAGAGAGAGATCGAGTGGGAGAAAGTATGTGGAGAGAGAGAAGAGAGAGATCGTGTTGGAGTTATCAGAGAGAGAAAGAGAGAGAAGGGAGAGAGAGAGAGAGATCGGGTGGAGTGATCAAGAGTGAGGGGAGTGAGTGGAAAGTGATGGGCAAAAGGAAAGAGTTCAGAGTGCCACGTGTCAGAAAAAGGAAGAGTTCAGAGTGCCACATGTCAGAAAAAGGATGAAAAATCGGAGTTTAAATAGGTATATAGATTATCAGCTGTTGAAATCCTACGTACATATCAGGAGACACTCAAGGTGAGCCAATGATGGCTGGCCATGGAAGCGGAGATGGCATCTTGACAGTATCGTGGCAAGTGGAGTACTGTTACACCTCCCGCAGACATGTCTGTTGTAGGATGCAAGTGGGTGTTCATAATGAAGCATCGAACAAATGGCAACATTGATCGCTACAAGGCACAACTCGTAGCTCATGGGTTCATCTAGACTTATGAGGTGGACTATCAGGGCACTTTCTCTCCAGTAGTTAGACACTCCACACTTCGGGTTCTCTATCGCTATCACCTCACAAGACTGGCCTATGTACCGGGCTTGATGTGACAAAAGGCTTTGGTGAACCCTGAGGATCCACGTTTACAAAACATTCGCATTGTTACATTCACAAAAGATCGAACAAGTTATAAAATTACGAGGAAATTTTTTCATGTTGTTTCCATGACATTTAAATCAATATTCACAACCACAAAACAAAAAGAAGATATGCCACCAATATTTCATTTCATTAAATTTTTCATATATATACACATTATATAACAATAGAGATGACAATGTATACATTTATCCCATAAAATACATATGAGAAAGAAAAGTAATTTATATCAAAAATTGAACAAAAATTCTGACAGAAGTAATTGTACCATCTGGTATATACTCGGGTGGCAGAAATCATCCACCAGTTATTGAAATGCAGGTTGCTTACATGTCACGCATGCAAGAAAGAAAAGGACGTCACAAATGTCAGTACAACCAGCAATTTAAAATAATAGCAAGTAATTTAATATTTCCAAAAGAAAGCAAGTATACAAGCATTTATGAATTTAAAATCTATCATTACCTGCGTAGAAAAAGGTTTTCAAATTATTATGTATGCATTCCCCCCTGATTACTCAATATCCCAATATTTCCTATTTATAACCTTTTCCAATAATAATTGAGGCCAGTAAGTATATATTATTTCTTGTCTTTGAGATCAGATTATGGATCTTGATAAGGAGTTGGTGAGGTGATGCTTTGTATAACTCTTAGTTTATTGATGATGGAAAAGATAATATTCTAATTTGGTTCTCAATTCTCTCTAACTTTTCGAGTCTAGTGGATAGTCTATGGTCTTGGTCTGTGTATGACCTCACACTATGACTTTACGGTGTAAAAGGTGCCTTAAGGTTGGGGTCTCCGTTGGCATGTGATGTTATGTAATGCATCCTAACTAAGTTCCTAACACGTCCACTAGCTTATAGGGATTCCGAATCCAATTTAATTATAGTCAATTCTAACCAACACAACTTATCATTGATTTCATCTCTTAGCCAAGATACATTATAACCCGTTCAACTTTGATTGTAACTCCTCTAATCCTCAACTACAATTGTTTCAAATCTAGCTTGGAATGATTCAGATTTAGCCTTGAAATTTAGATGTAGCATCGCCAATCCTATTGACAGAAAGGAACCAAAACTCAAGCGGTGAGGTAGCCTCCTAAGAGGCTCTTTCGTCAAGCCCTCTAATTGGAGGTGCAGTCCAATAGAGGGATAGGTCTACTCCAAAACTATGCCATTAATACGGGTGAGAGAGACTCTCCAGAAAAGTCACTCTAGACGGACCCGACCATTACGGGTAGACGGGCTCGTACAAAAAAAGTATAACCGAGGATCCCCCGCTTGGGTATATTAAAAGTGAGGGTCATTGGAGCTGGTCAAAAGTTGGGATCCCAACGTAGCGTAAAAACACTGCGAGCTCGCGCAAAAACCATGAAAAAGACTGGGATCCTAGACCCGCGCACTTGGCGGTCCTTGCCCAACTAAGCTTCCTTTCCTCCGTCCAATTGAGGGTTATTGTGTCGCACAGTCAGGTGTAAGGGTCACCATGACCGGCACTATATCTAAAGTTATTTTCCAGTAATATAGCAGAGAGATCAACGGGTAGGAAATAAGAAATGTGTTAATCCTTTTCTAGAGTTTGCTCATCATCAAAGAATAGTGAAATGCGCATGCCAACAAAATCAGAGGAAGAGGTGATCCATTGGTTAAAAATAACCATTGGTTCAGCCAAATCTTTTTAAAAATAGAAATCCATAATTCATGATTTTGTTTCACACGGGTTGATCATTAATGTTCACTGAAAAATAAAGTCTGCACTAAGAGTCTAAGATCCAACACTTTACTCCTTTGAGATTAGATTATCTCTAATGATTTTTTTACCTCACAGTCATGTCAGTTTCATTTCAATCTTGGTCATAGAAATTGAATCAAATCTAATGTAAATCAAATCACCAAAATAGTAATCTACAATGAATTTGAAACTCTATTAACGTGGTGCTCCCACTGAAATCATTTGATCACAAAATATGTAAAAGCCACCTTATTTCCATATATCAACACAGATCATAACTGTCATTACTTTTCCAAGGAAATACTTAATTAAAGTCGAGGGTTAAGTTCCAGCAAACTTGCAATGATCCAAGTCCAACACCAATCTATTGCATGTTCAATGTAACTGAAAATTGAAGCCCCTAAGATCGTCTCAATTTCTTAAATTGGTGAAGATAAAGTTGCCATGATTCTAACAATCCTCAAATCACGAATATCATGCTCAATTCGAAATTTACTAATAATAATGTTCACCATCACATTGATCACTGACCCAATATGAAGAGTATCCATTAGTACAGAAAATTTTCTGTTACACAAGTTCCTTATTTGACTGCCCCAAGAAGGGCATATCTTACCTAATGAAATGTGTAAGCATGTCTCCTGAAATTCCATGTTAACAGGAAACTCCTATAGTGCCATTATGGCTATCATTTTACCATTTAAATTAGTATATGGCTTTACAAACAATAGTTTTAAGAAAGTTATTGCAAATCTACAACCAAATATTAGTAGTAAATAGATAGCAAATTTCAATCAGACCCATGAAGTCCATTTTTTTACCTGCTTAAGTTTAATGAATGTAAGTCAACATGCAACTTGAAACTTTTTCATATTTACGGAAAAGGAATAAAAAATAATAACGATTTACTGAATTTTTTAAAATGCATTTCAAGCACACGGTTAAAATATTGCAATGAACTCAGGGAGCACTAACCCCTCATGTACCCTGAACCTTTCAACACCTCCAGACAACATCAATTTCAACAAAAGATTGGATACCTTCGTAACCATAAAAGTTCCTATTGAAAATTCTAAAATAATCATCAATGCTCATGTGGTTGTAGACAGTAATTGTATAACAATTAAAAAATTTGTATCCTAAAGAAAAACACAACCATTCACAAAAGCTTCAATATGTAATCATGACATCAAGTAGTTAAAGGTCATTTTAGCAGACTAAAATAAATACTGAAATAATTAAATCTATTTTTTTCTGGATGTGAAATTAAAAAGAATTATACAAGAAAGAGGAAGAGAATAGATATCAATTTTTGAGATAAATTTGGTGTAAAATATCATGCATGGCAGCAATGCATGGCAGCAAGAGGAATGTAGGATTGTACCTATTTCTCCAAGATTGAAGAGGACTCTTGCATGTAATAAGGAGGACTGCAACAGATTTCAGAAATGGATCTCCAACAACTCAATCCAGAGCAGCTATTGACTATTCTTGAAGCAATGTAGCAGAAGAAATGAAGGGCTATAGCAGATTTCAAAAATTTGTGAAGGAAAAAGGAGGTATCTGGTGGAAATTGGGAAGGAGAAGTGGAGAGTTTAGGTGGAAAAGAATGTAGAAAGAAAAGGAAAGAGAAGGGCTCCCACGTTTTGGGTTTCAAGAGCTCAAATTTCACCTTTAAAATAACCTCATCCTTGTCATCAGCAGGCTGACATCTGCTTGTTGGCATTTTTTTACAACAACAGTAGCAGCCTGCTGCTACCATACAGAATCTTAACATTTTTTCTTTTATTGTTTTTCATTTATTTGAGATGTTTAAAAATGTTTGTATTCGTACTTTGGGTCTCAGATTTCGATGCGCAATAGTTCGATTTGATCATCTCTAAACGACGATCAATATGAGTATATATTGAGATACTTTTGATCGGGTATAAACACATGAATTCGAGATACATTTTGGTCTTGGAACGTTCTCCGATTGACGAACGGTCGCGATTCCATTGGTCTTATTTCGTCGAATCAGATTTTATGGCGGTCTCGATTTATTTTGCGGTTTTCGAAGTTGTGTCATGCCTTTTTCGGGCATACATTGCGATGCGATCGATTTTTGGTCGATTTTGCCCGAACGACTTTGATTCACGTCGATAACTTTATTGGGTTAATCAGACACTAATTGGGTCGGATTCAGCTTTAATTGAATTCGGATGTTACTAATATAAAAAACTCAAAGGGAGTCTCGGACTCGAGACTCAAGTCAAGGTTACCTTGTGTTTTGTTTGGATTTCAACTAACCATAAAAACTTCAAAGGGCTTTGAACCCATAAAATCCTCAAAGGAAAACAGACCATATCCCTTTACTCATAAATATATTAACAAAAGCTTGTCTTAATGATTACCTGAGAAGAGTTGCGGGCATCGTGCCCACATGTCGTCTTCGGTCTTCCGCGTCGCCTCTTCGACATCATGTCGGTGCCACAACACCTTGACCAATTGTATCTCTTCCTACAAAGCTTCTTCACAGCATTGTCTAATATCTGCACTGGCCTCTCCTCGTATATCAAATCTGGCTCTATGTCAAGATTCTCGTAGTTGATGACGTGTCGAAAGTTGTGCAGATACTTTCTCAGGTTGGATATATGAAATATGTCGTGGATGTCTGAAAGATGTGGAGGAAGGGCAACCCGATAGGCCACCTTCCCTACTCTAGCCAGAATCTCGAATGGACTAACATAGCATGGCGCCAACTTGCTGTGAACGCCAAATCTCTGTATTCCCTTCATGGGAGATACACGGAGAAATATCCAATCTCCCACTTGCAATTACAGAAATTTCATTATTATGAGAGATTAAGTTAAATATGCAAAAGTGGTAAGAGAAGAGGATTGGATACCTGAAATTCCAAATCTCTTCTTCTACGGTCTACGTAGCTTTTCTGCCGGTTTTGTGCCATCAGAAGCTTCCGCCTCACTAGATCAACAACTCTCGCAGTCTTCTCCAAGAAATCCACATAATATATAGCATGATCACATACCTCATGCCAACTGAGAGGTGTAAGGCATCTCTGCCCATATAGGTCTTCGTATGGTGCCATGCCTATACTGGAATGATAATTGTTGTTGTATGTGAATTCCACCAAAGGCATATGGTCGTTCCGGGACCTTTTCCACTCCAAAGTATATGTACGAAGTAAATCCTCAAGCGTCTAAATAGTGCGCTCGCTCTGCTCGTCGATCTGTGGATGGTACGTAGAACTCATCTTCACCTTTGTATGTAGTGCTGACGTGAACTGATGCCAATAGTGCGATGTAAACCTCGAGTCCCCATCAGACACCACCTCAAGTGGTATACCATGAAGTCTGATGATTTTCTACATATAAAGACTAGCCAGTCTAGATGGAGTGTAAGTCATGCTGACAGGTATAAAATGGGATGACTTGGTCAACCTATCAACAACAACTCAAATAGATATATGGCCACATGGTGTCTTCGGCAATCATGTGACAAAACCCATAAAGATACTCCCCCACTTCCGTTCGGGAATGGGGAGAGACTGTAATGACCCTGATGGTTTCCTGCACTCTGCCTTGACCATCTAACAGGTCATGCATCTGCTGACATGCTGAGCCACATTACGCTTCATTTCGTCCCACTAGAAATATCGACGCAAATCATGATACATCTTTGTGCTGCTAGGATGAATAGATAATCGTATGTTGTGTGCGCCTTATCAAGAATGTCTCTGTGTAACTGCTCGTTGTTGGGCACAACGACCCGACCTGCCTTCCATAAAATAGACTCCGTCACAACAAAATCATCAACCTCATCCTTGACGGCGCGCGTATATCTATCTTGAATCCAATGATTTGTCTTCTATCCTTTGTCAATGCAATCCCACAAACTGCTGAATCATGGAGGCATGTCAATAGAAATGGATACGTTCTCCTAAGGATCCCAATCAATCAAAGCTGCGAGCATATCCCACGTGTATAGTCAGATTGTTGTACCCTCTGCATGAGCTCTCCTGCTAAATGCATCAGCCACCATGTTTCCCTTACCAAAATGGTAAGAGATCATGCAGTCGTAGTCCTTCACTAGCTTTTACCACTTTTGTTGTCTCATGTTCAGCTTCTTTTGATCAAATATGTACTTCAAGCTCCTGTAATCAGTGAAGATCTCGAAATTTACCCCATATAGATAGGATGCTAGATCTACAAGGCGAAGACAACTGCTGCAAACTCCAAGTCATGGGTGGGGTAATTCCGCTTATGCAGTCTCAACTGTCGTGATGCGTTGGCTATCGCATGTCCTCGCTGCATCAACACCGCTCTAGACCTTCTCCTGAGGCATCTGTATAGGCTGCATAATCCTGAGTACCTGAGGGAAGAGCAAGAATGGGTTTTGTAGTCAATCTCTCCGTTAATGTCCTAAAAGTCAGCTCACATGAATCATCCCAAATGAAGGGAACTCCCTTCTGTGTCACTTGTGTCAGAGGGGAACAATGCATTAAAATCCATTGATGAAGCGTCTGTAATAACTCGCTAGACCAAGGAAACTCCGAATCTGAGTAATTATCTTGGGTTGCTCCAAAGACATAACTACCTCAATCTTCGTAGGATCAACTGCGATACCTATTCCAGAAATGACATGCCCAAGAAATGAGACCTAGGATAACCAGAATCCATACTTGTTTAGCTTGGCATATAACTTGTGCTCTCACAATGTCTCCAAAACCATCCTTAGATTATTCACATGATCCCATTCATTTCGAGAATATATGAGCACATCATCAATAAATACCACCACAAACTTGTCCAAGTACAAACGAAAAATTCGTTTCATCATATCTGTTAGAAGAAAAGAGTCTTCGTTATAGTAATGAGAAAACCCTAGGCTCTCTTATATAGGGAGAGGTCGTAGGGGTAAATTACACGGATGTCTAAGTAGAATAGAGAAATAGAAACTGGGTACATCAACATATAATAATAATAGAAACTAACTATCTCTACACTCCCCCTCAAGGTGGAGCATAGATGTCGATCATGCTCAGCTTGGATGAACATCTCTGGAAAGGTCCTCTGAGCAATGGCTTGGTGAATATATCGGCAGTCTGATCCCCTGAGCTAACATGGGCTGTGGATATCAATCCTCTCTGGATTAGGTCCCTGGTGTAATGGCAGTCAACTTCAATATGCTTGGTCCTCTCATGGAAGGCTGGATTGTTGGCAATGAACAACGCTGCCTGATTGTCACACTGGAGCATCATCGGTAGAGATACGGCCACATGTAGATCTTCTAGTATTGAGCGAACCCACATCATTTCCGTACTGACTTGAGCCATGGCCCTATACTCAGATTCAGCACTGGACCTGGCCACAACAGTTTGTTTCTTGCTTTTCCAAGAAACCAAGGAGCCACCAACAAACACTGCAAACCCTGAGGTTGATTTTCGGTCCTTAGGACAACCTGCGTAATCTGCATCTGCACATGCTGATACAGATAAGTCCGTGCCCTTTCTAAATAGCAGCCCTGAGCCTGGAGAAGTCTTTAGATACCTCAGTATCATGTGTATAGCATCCATGTGAACCTGTCTTGGCTGCTCCATAAACTGACTCACCCTGCTAACTGCAAACTGGATGTCTGGGCGAGTTATGGTGATGTAGAGGAGTTTTCCCACCATCTCTCTATATCTCCTCTTATCCACTTCATCAGTATCATCATCATATATCTTCATGCTGGGATCCATGGGGATGCTAGATGGTTTGCACCCATCCATACCAGTCTCAACCAGGAAGTCAGTAATGTACTTCCGTTGTGTCATCACCAAACCATGTGCATTCCTTGCAAATTCCAACCCCAGAAAATATCTTAGGGTTCCAAGATCCTTTGTAACAAACTGACTACCTAGGAATGCCTTTGCCCTTGCTATGCCCTGAGTATCGTCTCCTGTAACAAGAATATCATCCACATAGACCATTATGACAACCGTACCTGCCGAGGACTTCTGGACAAATAACGAATGGTCAGCATTGGACCTCTTAAATCCCTGGTGCTCAATTATATTGGATAGTTTCTGGAACCACGCCCGTGGACTCTGTTTAAGTCCATATATTGCCTTGTGAAGTCTACATACCATATGCTTCTCCCCCTCAGCAGTAAACCCAGGTGGCTGCTGCATGTAGACTTCCTCCTGTAAGTCCCCGTACAGAAAGGCATTCTTGACGTCTAGCTGATAAATACTCCAGTCTCGAACCACTGCAACAGACAGAAGGATACGAAGAGTCGTGTGTCTCGCAACTGGAGAGAATGTATCCATGTAATCAACGCCATATGTCTGTGTAAATCCTCGGGCAACCAAGCGTGCTTTGTACCTATCCAATGTGCCATCCGCATGATACTTGGCTGTGAAGACCCATTTGCAGCTGACAACTGATGCATCAGGTGGTGCAGGAACCAAAGACCATGTGCCACGGGACTGCAGGGCCTCCATTTCTTCCTCCATAGCTCGTCTCCAGCATGCAGTTTTCAGGGCTTCCTGGTATGTCCGTGGTATGTCCACAGAAGACAAAGCTGTGGCAAACTGCTGGAAATTACCTGTGAGTCGGTGAAAGGAAACCTGGGAAGCAAGTGGATATGATACACACTGTCGTCTCGGTTTCCGAAGAGCAATCGGAACATTCAGATCACCATCTGTGTCCACCTGTAAGGAGTCATCCTGCATATGAACCGAATCTGACCCGTCATTAGTGATATTATCCGAACATACCTGAGGCTTAGTGATTGGCGGAGCTGTCGGCTGAGCAGGACCTGAGCGACGCGTATAGTGATGAGGAAATGGTGAGACGATTTGCCGTGGACTGGGTGGAGGTGGAGGTGGTGGTGGAGGTGGTGGTGGTGCTGGCATAGGAACGGACACAGGAGATGTGTTAGGTAAAGGACAAGTAGGTGGTGGTGGAACCAAAATATCATCAGCGGTGGTGGATGGTACCATTCTGTCTCCAGCTGGCGAGAAGTACATGACCGACTCGAAGAAGGTGACATCCGCACTAACAAAGTACCTTTTGGTAGTAGGATCATAACACCGGTATCCCTTCTGTGTTCTGGAATACCCAACGAAGACACACTTGACTGCTCTTGGAGAGAGCTTGTCAAGTCCAGGAGAAAGACGATGGACAAAAGCCACAGCACCAAAAACACGAGGTGGTAGTGAGAATAGCTCCTTGTCAGGAAAAATAAGCGAAATGGGGATCTTCTCTCCAAGGACAGAGGATGGCATTCTATTGACCAGATAGCATGCAGTGAGGACAGCATCCCCCCAGAAGGAAATAGGAGCACAACTCTGAATCAATAAGGTACGAGTGATATCCAAGAGATGACGATGCTTTCTTTCTGCCACCCCATTCTGTTGGGATGTATATGGGCAGGTGGTTTGATGAATAATACCCTTCGATGACAGAAACTGAGAAAGAACACGTGTACAAAATTCCAGGGCATTATCAGTTCGAACATATTTTACAGAAGACGAAAAAACATTCTGTATTTCATTAATCAAGTTTTGAATAACATCGCCTGCTTCAGACTTATTCTTCAGAAGAAAAACCCAAGAGACACGGGAAAAATCATCAACTACCACAAGATAGAACCTGTGCCCCTGATGATCGGGCACACGACTCGGACCCCATATATCTATATGCAACAACTCAAAAGGGGAGCTACTGCTCCGACTCTGACGACCTGGGAAGCTCGACCTGTGATGCTTTCCCAACTGACATGTTTCACAACGAAACGACGAACTTGGAGAGATCTGGGGTAGAAGGTGGCACATCTTCTGGAGCGGAAGGTGACCAAAACGAAGATGCCAAATGTATGGTGAATCTGGTCCAGCAGAGTGAGTGGAGATGCCAGCATAGGAATCCCGGACCAGCCGATATAGACCGTTCTGCTCAGAGCCACAGCCAATCACCTTGCCCGTGAGTATGTCCTGAAAAATAAGAGAAGACGGGTCAAATATAGCGCGACAATTCAAGTCCTTTGTAATCTGACTAATAGATAATAAATTCAGGGAGAACTCAGGGGCATATAAAACATTCTGTAGCTGCATGGTGGAGGATAAGAAAACCTCCCCCTGACCAACAAGGGGTGAGTAGGAACCATCTGCTATCTGTACTGAGCGACCTGGAGGAATAGCCCTGTAGTCTTGTAGTCTTCCTCTATCTCGACACAGATGATGTGTAGCTCCGGAATCTATAACCCAGTCAGATATATCATGTGAAGATATGAAGGCTGAAGAGCTACCTGAGGAACTGGCTGCAGCGGATGAACTGGCTGAGGCTGTGGCAGCAATGTCTGACGAGCCACCAGATGAATCACCAGAAGACTGTGGCATAATATCACGAAGACGAGCCACGAGTTCATCAAATCTATGATCTGCAGTAGACGGTAATGGAGACTGTGAGTGCTCCGCAACCCGTGCTGATGCTGGGAACCCATGCTTTGAGTAGCATGTCTCCTCCGAGTGTCCAGGTCTGTGACAATACGAGCATGTCTGACTAACTCGACCGCCTCTTCCATGAGAGCCACGGCCACGTCCACGACCACGCCAAGAAGGTGGTCCACCTCTCCCACGCGAGGCTGCCATCGCAGATGGGGGTGGAGTAGATGAGCTGGAGGAAACTGGGATACGACTGAGTCTCCTGTAGACATCCTCCACCGGAGGAATAACTGCATCTGCTAAGATCTGTGACCGTGCAGCATCGTACTCAGGATCGAGGGCAGCAAGTAGAACACCCACCATGGTGGCGTTCCGGAACGTCTTCTGCTGCTCTGGAGTAGCAGTCAGAGGAATGGTACTGTAGAGCTTCTCGAACATCCCTCTTAGGGATGTGTATAGAGAATGAAGCGGTCTGCCGGCTTGCTTCATCGTAAAGATGTCATGCTGAAGCTGTAACATCTTTGTCTCATTCCGCACCTGCGAATACGTAGTAGCAAGAATGTCCCACATTGCCTTAGCAGTGGGCTGATGGAGAACATCATTTGCTATCTCCATCGTCAGCGTGCCGGACAACCATACTTTCGCATAAGCATCATCGGCCTCCCACGAGGCATAGATCCCTGTCTTCTCCGCAGGCTCATCTTCGGTAAGAATGTGTTTCTTACCGTTTGATTTCATGAGGCTCATGAACTGCATGGCCCATAACTCATAGTTAGACCCGTCCATCTTCACGATTGGCGCCGGACCCTTGAACGCGCCGATGGAGGGCGAATCGACTTTCGATTCCGACATACTGCTGCTCGAAGAAGACGAAGGGATAATAGACACTGCGATGAATGTCTACACAAACTGCATTGGATTTGAGTACGTGTGTAGACTTTTACGTACTCAAATCCATAAACCGAAGTGCTTCTGGACTGCTGGAAATTCTGGAAGCCCTACAGCGACCGAGGACGGTGTCGCTGGAGGGACTAGGTGCCGCTGGATTCCACGGGACTAGGGCCGCAGGAGCGGCTGCAGGTGCGGCTGGAGGGTGCCGCTGGAGCGCTGCAACGCTGGGGCAGCTGGAGGGCGGCTGGAACGCTGGGCTGCAGGGGCGTAGGATCGGCAAGGCGGCTGGGAGCCGCTCGGAGTAACAGCGGCTTGGCGAGAGAAGGGGAGGGGAGGGGCGGCGGGTGGGGAAGGGTGGAGAGCCCTAGGGCGGCTCTGATACCATGTTAGAAGAAAAGAGTCTTCGTTATAGTAATGAGAAAACCCTAGGCTCTCTTATATAGGGAGAGGCCGTAGGGGTAAATTACACGGATGTCTAAGTAGAATAGAGAAATAGAAACTGGGTACATCAACATATAATAATAATAGAAACTAACTATCTCTACAATATCCATAAATGTTGCAAGGGCATTGGTGAGCCCAAACGACATCACCACAAACTCGTAGTATCCATAACTAGTCCTGAAGGTTGTCTTTGAAATATCGAAATCTCGTATCCACAACTGATGGCAGCCTGATCGAAGGTCAATCTTCGAAAATACCGAAGATCCCTTGAGCTAGTCAAACAAATCATCAATACGCTGCAAAGGATAACGGTTTTTCACCGTTCTCTTATTTAGTTGTATGTAGTCAATGCATAAGCTCATGGATCCATCCTTCTTCCTGACGAATAGCACTGGAGCCCGCCAAGGTGAAGTGACCGGCTTCTCAAATCCCAAGTCAAGTAACTCCAGCAATTGTACCTTCATCTCTCTCAACTCAGTTGGTATCATGCGGTATGGTGCCATCGAGATCGGTTATGTATCTGATAGTAATGTGATCTCCAACTTGATCTCTCTCTCAGGAGATAATCCTTGTAGTTCATCAGGAAACACATCTAGGTAGTCTGATATTACTCGAATGTCTCATGTCATCGGCTCATGATCAGATACCTCTCGAACAAATGCTAGATAGGAATCACAACCCTGATCAACAAGTCTCTGATCTCTCAACACTGAAATATACTTCATTTTGGAGTCATGTAATGTACCCTCAAAAGTGAACTCAGGAAAATATGAAATTCTGAAGACAACTGTCTTCCTAAAGCAATCAATAAGAGTATAATGAGATGATAACCAATCCATGCCTAGAATCAAGTCAAAATCATCAAGTTGTAGTAGTAGAAAATCTGCGATCAACTCTGACTGCCCATCACTACTGGCAAGTCCCTGATTATCAGTGAAATGATAAACAGTTGGTCACCTGGCCCACGGATATGTAATGGAGAAGATAGAGTCTCTACGACTCTTCCTAATGAAGCTAGAAATCTCGATGCAAGGAAGGATTGTGTCACTCCAAAATCAAATAAAACATGGAAAAGTCAGCCCAAAACTGAGACCATACCTTTCACCACAGGGTCCACAGCAATTATTGATTGGGCATGTTCCTCAGTCACTACGTGTAGCTGACCCTGCCTGCTTGGTGCGGTAGTGGAACCTGCCACACAATGTGTCTATCTCTACTGCTACCTCCTGAGGTTGGAGTTCCTGCCACGGGAACTCCTTGTATGATGTGCCTATGGTTGTGACGACTGTGGTTGTGTTCCAGGCTTACCAGATATCTGAGAACACTGATGCCGGTAATGTCCCTACTTATGCCACAAGTAACATCGGACTACCCGGGTAGGTGGAGTGGTCGTGTCTATGCTCCGAGTTGGTCCTGTTGGAGGTATGTTAACTCTCTACGACCCAAATGGTCGAGCGGAATCGAAGTCATGTCCTGCATGTACTCCTCCTAAGGTAGTCAATGGAGATGAGCGAGTACTGTCTGAAAATGTTGATCTTGTTGGTCGAAACCTCCTGGATTCCTCTACTGCTGAAATTGTCGTCATATCGACCCGAAGATCATTGTGTTCTAGGTGTCGCTCCAGACGAGCTTCCAAATCGTCTCTCTCGGATGTCCTCGAACTTCTTTATTACGTCGGTAGCCTCAAAGATGGAAGTGATGTGCAGTTTGGTCGGCTTCTCATGTACCTCCTCTCTCATACCTCTGATGAACTTTTCCATATTCTCATCTGGAAATATGGCAGCTGCTGGAGTGTGCCGAGACAGCTCGGTGTATCAGACGAAGTAATCTCTAGCTGTCATCTGTCCTTGACGAAGCTTTGTGAATAGTCAGCACTGGGACTCCTTCCACTTCGTAGGAAAGAAATGAGATCTAAATCGTGTCTCAAAATCGCCCGATGTAGGCTCACGGTCGAACTCAGAAACTACTGCATCCCATCATCTGTCTGTGAAATCTGTCAGTGAATACTCCATGAAAGATAGCCACGTGTCTATGGTACGCGAATCATCCTCAATACCTTTATGACCATATTGAGCCACTACTCTGCCACATCTGACGACCTTGTGCCCTCGAACATCGGCACATTGGCACGCTGATAGGAAGTCAAAACCGACTGGTGCTTGTGGATTGCGGAGTACTCATGTGCATCCTCATCTGCAAAGTCTACAGGTCCTGTTGAGAGGAGAATCCTTCCCACGACGACGCAAGAAAAGGAGCTTCCCTACTATGTCTACTGTTACAGTCTCCATCCTCAGCTCCAGGTGCTGGCGTCTCCTCATGTGGATCGTTAGAATGAGGCTGCTCTACCTCAACAGACTGGTCTGGTCCTACTGTGTTCCATGTTGAGATGGATGTTACGTGAAATCTAATAGCTCCTCAAATCTCATCTCCATGTCCGTCTGTCTATCAGCAATCATATACTGTAAATGCACGTATCAGGGTACCACGGCTCTGATACCATACTATGAACCCCTGAGGATCCGGGTACATGTTTACAATACATTCGATGTGTTACGTTAACAAAAGGTCGCACAAGTTATGAAAGTAAGGGGAAATTTTTTATGCGTTAGTGCCATTGTTAGAATTATTATATTACAATTATGTTTGTAACCCTTTGGATTCCGTAACCCTTAACCCTTCGGGTTTTGTAACCCCTCAGGGGTATTTATGTATTTTTCCTCTTGTACTCTCTAGGGTTTTCTCTCTATATAAGAGACCCCAGCCTTATGGAATACATATCATATACCTCTCTCTTCTCCACATGGTATCAGAGCAACGATCCTAGATCGGGGTTTTGACCTAAAATCCCCACCGCCACCTTTAAGCCTCGTAAAGGCCTACGCGGTCCCTCTTCCCTGAATCAGGGCCCTGCGTAAAGCCCTCCAATCGCCTCAAGTGCAGCAGCTCGACCCCAAAGGAGCATCTCCAGCACCTACCGGAGCTGCCAGGGGGTACACAACCTCCTGCTAGCACTGCCCTATGCTTCCAGGACCTCCTACGAAGGTCGTTAGCCCCATAGCTACCCTCCACAAGTACCTTAGGACTCTTTGGTGATACAAAACTCATCATGGATCGCTGCTAAGAATCCAGATTTGTTGTCCATTGAGGGTTTTCAACCCTTCTTCAAGGGCAGACGTGAGTTCTAGATCATTTTTGTAGCTCTTATATGCATCCTTAATTGTTCACATGATGTTCTTTCTATTTTAAGACCACCATGACGCCTTCTTCTACTGAGACAAAGCCCTTGGCCATGAATATTATGGCACAAGGCACTACTATCAAACTCAAGGGCACAGAAAATTACGTGTCGGCCTCGATCTTTTATGGTTTTCATTGGTGGTCAGAGGAAACTCTATATTTTGACTAAAGATCCTTTAGATGAAAAGGACAAAGAGTACAACAACTAGCAGACTGACAACTATTTGGTTATAACTGGATGACCAATAGTGTTGAGGCTCACATTGCCTCAAATCTTCTTTACAAAAATACGGCCAAGGAAATGTGGGAGGATCTCGAGCAAACATACTCCCAGAAGAAGACGAAGTCACGCCTTGCAGATATTTACAGGTGAATCTGGTCGGCATCTCAGGGTGATTCCACCCTCATCGAGTACTACAGGCATCTCTCCAGCCTGTATAAGGAGCTTGTAATATTTCAGCCCTCATGTTGCACCAAACAAATACAAGAGTGTTCTGACTGGCAGGTATACTGCTTCCTTGATGTCTTGCATTTTAGATACCATGCAGCGAAGGAGCAATTTCTTATATCAGACACACTATGAAGGTCATCTTTGGCCGACTTGAGGAGCTCGAGACATCCGATGCCCAATCTCCCGTCTTACCTTCAATAGAGAACTTTGCACATACCGCCTCATCTGGGCGAGGAGGTGGATATGGCTTATGAGGACACGGTTGTGATCCAAGTCGTGGTCGTAGACGGGAATCTGGACGAGGCTGTGATTTTGATCGTGGTTGTGGGGGAGACTCTACTGCCCCATACACTCACTGTGGTAGGTGGAACCAACCAACTGAACGATGATGTCAGAAGTTTGGCATACTTTCTTATCACGCCAATAATGCTTATGAGGATGCCTATGATGTGGAAGAGGCATCACCTACCTCAAGTGGCAAGACTATTCATCTTAATGATGTAGATTATTCCCTCCTAATACAGATCCTTCATACTCCAGGGCCTACCATCACTAGTAACACTACAACTGCTGCTCTGGCTACTCCTTCAGGTACAACAACCAAGTCTACTATCACTCCTACTCTGTAACATCCGGATTGCACAAACCCGAACCCGACCCGATTAGAGTCCGTATAACTCAATAAAATTATTAATCAATGTTAAATAACATAAATCGATTAATTGATCGTGAATCAAAAGTCGTTCGGGCAAAATCAATCAAAAATCAATCGCATCGTAATGCGTGCCCAAAAAAGCCGCGACGCAAATTCGAAAACCGCGAAACAAACTGAGACCACCCAAAAATCCGATTCGACAAATTAAGACCAACGAAATCGACCATTCGTCGATCGGAGGTTGTTTGATATTTTAAATTCAATAACCAATCAAGACCGTATCCCGGAAATTCGGGGATTCATCTTCAATCCGAAGTATATGAATATTATACTCATATTGATCGTCGTTCATAGACGGTCAAAACGAACTATTATACACAAAAATCCGACAATCTAGGTGCATATACGGTCAACTTCAGTTTTCTAGATATAATAAAGCTATTGTAAAAATAATAATAATAATAAATATATAAATAAAGTGGTTATAAGTACAGACGGCAGAGCAGACTGCTAGCTGGCTCTTCCCACGTCAAACTCTTCTCTCCATTTAGCCCAAGAAGCTTATCCACCTGTCAACACCAAATTTCTTTCTCCCTTATAAGTATCACCGTTTTCCTCCAACTCTCTCAAATCTCCATCGAGAGAGCTCCAACCTCTCCCTATTTTTGTTGTTGCCGATAGAAAAAACAGTTGTTGCTTCCCTCCCAAGCATATGGGAGCTGCTGCTACCATTCTAGTCAATAAAACCCACGAAGGGCTGCAAGAACAGCAACCCACTGCTGCTCCACAAACAGATGGAAACTGCTGAAGCCCTTTCGATGGCTTGAAGCTGCTGCCATCAGCCGGAAGAACCACACAGCTGCCGCCTCCTGCTTCTGTGAAACTCTCCTGGAGTAGTTGCTGTCCAACAGCTCTGAAGTGTTGGTGTCCTCTTTTTCAAGAGCTCCGATCAACCAAGTGCAGTTGCAATTGGTCCAAATAGGGTTGCATGCATAACATTTGTTCTCCAATTTGGAGCAAATCCAAAGGTACAATCTAAAACCTTCCTCTTGCTGCGTTCCATGGATTTTTCACGATTGGGGGTGGCGTTTTGGGTTCCTTTTACATGGACTTCGTCAGCATACTAATCAGATCTGCTGTATTTTACATGACTCTCATAAAATGGAGAGTGACTTGGGGGATATCTGATCATGCATGCTCTTGATATTTATTAATTCCTTGAGTTCCATCAATTCTTTTCAAATGCATGTTAACTTTTATTTAAATTTTCATGGTACTTATAACAGGTTGAATTCCAATTAGTATAATAGTTCCAATTAGTATTATTAGGAAATAACAAAAAGATATAAAATCTGTTTATGGATAGGGTTAGTCCATGCGTAATTGGCTCATTGTTTTTCTGCACATTGCATAAAAAAACATAAATGCATTATAGATTCAAAGTGGTCCTATCCTCCCCTAGACCTTACATCACAGAACCTGAAGCACTAGGAAGCCTTTTATATGGCACGTTCACATTTCGCATCCTAATAATTGGATATGACCTGACTGCCTTTTGTTTCTCATGTGCTAAAAGCTTTGCATATGATTTAACTGTCCGGTAGGTCTTTTTTATTAGGGCTTTTGAAAAGCGGTGCAAATATCATCAATAAGACATAGTTGAGTAGATTTCTCTCTCTATGCGCTATTTTCAATGTCGTGGAGCTTTTGGAACTGAATAAATAGATCAACACATGGTTTGACTGATTTCCATCTTCTATTATTTGTTTGTCTCATCCTCCCGGTGGATTTAACTACTAAGTTCCTGATTCAAAAACCTAAAAAAATGAGAATTTGGTGTAGTATTGAATTTAAATCCAAATGTAATGAGTAGCTCTAAATATCATTAATTATAAATGAAAACGTTAGGTGTCTCAACATGAAATCAACTCAATTTTCAGATCACCAATTAATTCTAGAATACAGATCCGATGAATACCTGTTAATCATATGATTTCAAAAATAATAACCTGTGACTACAAGGACCGATCATCTTCATCCCTTGGTTATACTTTACTAAGTATATATCACTATTGAAATTATTAACAAAAGACCTAGATCTGAACAACTAATCACAAAAAGGATTGAGAAAGAATGCAGAATCAAGTCAGTGATGGAGATTCAACAATGACTGATATTTATGAGTGCCAGTCATGGTGACCTTTACACCTGACTGTGCGAGGGTACGGTGACCCTCAGCTGGGCGGGAGATAGGAAGCCCAGTTAGGGAAGCGGCCGCCTAGTGCGCGGGTCTAGGATCCCGGTCTTTTTTTCGGTTTTCTCGCGAGCGCTCGCAGTTTTTACGCCTCTCTGGGATCCACAGGTTTCTTTTAAAGACCAGTTCCGCTGACCCTTGTTCATTAGGGTGCCTGGAGGACCCTTGATTTTAGTTTTTCGAGCTCGTTAGCCCGTACCGATCGGGCCGGTTTTTCTTTAGGGCGACTTTTCCGGAGAGTCTCTCTCACCCGTCTCAGTGGCGTAGTTTTGGAGTAGACCTATCCCTCTATTGGACCGCCTTCCAATTAGAAGGCGAGACGGAAGAGCCTTTTGTAGGCTACCTCAGCGCTTGAGTTTTGTTTATTTTTTGCCAGCAGGCTTGGCGATGCTACATCCGAATCATCCATGTATACATATGAATCCTCTATGGCTACATCTGAATCAGTTACAATTAAATTTGGAAAAGTTACATTTGAGATTGGATTGAGTCACAATTGAGTTTGGCTAAAGTTGAATTACAGTTGAATTGGTTACATGGAAGCTTGGTTACAGTTGAGTTGGTTTCTGTTGAACTAGTTACTTTTCTGCCAATAATTCCTGATAAAGAGAAAAGACCATATCATGAAAATCATCCTTATCAGACTACAAGCTACTATCACAGTTGGTTGAAATAGCTAGTGGACGTGTTGGGAACTTAGTTAGGATGCATTTTACTCCACCGCATGCCTACGGAGGCACCCCAACCCTAAGGCTTCCTTACTACCTTAGAGTCATAGTGTGAGGTCTTACTCAGACCAAGACCACAGACTATCCACTAAGCTTGAGAAAATCAACAAGAAAAGAATCAAAACCCCGGATCCATCATATACCCTTACTATGATCAATCCACAAGATTCTTAATCATCATTATAAGCATTTAACAGAGATAATGATCATATCAGAGTCTCATCATTCACATTCTCAAATAGAAAGGCAATGACTTAAATATGGACCATATGATATTTGTATATCAATGATTAATGTGGGTAATTAGTGTAGGATGAGTAGAATGGGGTTTTACATACCAAACAACTTGAAAGCCTGTTCATTGCAAGTAGCTTTAAATTTTAATTGTCAAGGCCAAATTACTTGCTTTCTTTTGGAACCACTAAATTCCTGTTAATTTTAATAAATTAGATGTACTCAACGTTTGTTGATGTTCTTTTCTCCCTATTCCATGGATTGCAGGCAAAATACCTGGACCGTTGTATTGGGAGAGTTGAACATCAGCTTCTGCAGTTACAATTATCAGGTACGCATGTTATAGTTGTTCAAGATATTATATGTTTTTATTTCTCTTCTGCTATAATTGGGATGCATGTACATAATACAATTTCTGTTGTTACATGCCAACTGCTGTGGAATTTATGCAATATAATTGTGACATAGTGTAGTTCTGTGGCTTATTAGTTAATTTGTTAATGTCATTCGTAAATGCAAAAATTTTCCCTTAATTTTCAGCACTCTAATGCAATCTTTAGCGAACATAATACTACGGGTGATATGTAAATGGGTATCCTAGATCCGCAGGATCGGGCTTCACAGTTTAATATCAGAGCAGTGGTACCTCACTACATACATTCGTCGTATTATAGTTCCGATCGCATTAATTATCCGATAGCGATAGTCCTTTGACTTGTCGCGGGTCTGAAGGGAAAATATGACATTCAAAATCAATGACCACAGATGTCACCAATTGCAACTAATTTTCCATATGTATCCCAAGAAGAGAAAAAGCATAGTTAGAAATATCTATGAACATTTACTATTAATGATATCGGTTCTTACATAGAACCATGGCGTCCCGAACCGGCCTTTCTATGTTTTAATTGATTCTGAAGCGATAGACGAACTTCGAGTTTCTAGCTTAGGTAGGTAGAATTACATATTCCCAAAATCATCCTTGTCATTTTTATGGGTCAGGTGGCTAGTTGTTCATCATTAGACTGATAGTTTGAGGGTTACCAATGTTGATTGGTGGGCAAGAGATGATCACAGACTGTCTGTTACTACAACTTGACAAGTGGGACCCAATTATGGGCATGGATTAGCTGTCAACTCATTATACCTAGTTTATTACTTCAGGAAGACAATTGTCTTCAGGATTCCGGACTTACCTAAGTTACTATTAATGGTACATTACATGACTCCAAAATGGAGTATATCTCAGTATTGAGAGCTCAGAGACTGGTTGATCAGGGATGTGATTCATATCTAACAGTTGTCTGAGAGACATCTGATGGAGAGCCGATGGCTCAGGACATCACGATAGTATCAGATTACCCTAGTGTGTTCTCTAATGATTTGTCAGGTTTATCACCTAAGAAAGAGATTGAGTTCGCGATTACATTACTACCATACACAAAACCCATCTCGATGGCTCTTTGCCGCTCGGCACTAGCATACTTGAGAGAACTGAAGATGCAATCGCAAGAGTTACTTAACGTAGGTTTCGTAAGGCCGAACACTATACATTGGGGTACTCTAGTTCTTTTAGTCAAGAATAAGGACGGATCGACGAGAATATAAATAGATTACATATAACTAAACAAGAAAACGGTGAAGAACCAATATCTTATGCCACACATTAATGATCTGTTTAATCAGCTACATGGATCTTCGATGTTTTCAAGATTGACATTCGATCAGGCTACCATCAAGTGAGGATTAAAGAGTCAGATAGTCCGAAGATAACATTCAAGACTCGATATGGACAGTACGAGTTTGTCGTAATGTCGCTTGGGCTCACAAATGCCCTACAACTTTTTATGAATATAATAAACATGATTTCCGTCCATACTTGGACGAGTCTGTAATTGTATACATTGACGATGTGTTGATATATTCCTGAAATAAATAGGGATCACATCAATGATCTAAAGATAGTTATGAACATACTTCAAGAGTACAAGTTGTAAACCAAGTCGAGCAAATGTGAGTTCTAATTATCCCAGGTCTCATTCCTTGGGCATGTCATTCCTGGAGTAGGTGTCGTAGTTGACATTGCGAAGATTTCGACAATCATGTCTTGAAATCAACCTAAGATAATCATCCATATTCATAGCTTCCCTGGACTAACGGGTTATTGCAGACACTTCATCAGTAGTTTTCCCGAGTCATTCTTTTCTAACAAGATTGGCACAGAAAGGGATTCCTTTCATTTGGGATGATCCATGCAAACAAGCCTTCAAGACACTGAAGGAAAGATTGACGACTGCAAATAATCTTGCACTTTAGGCACTCAGAATTTTCCAGTATATACAGATGTTTCAAGTGAAAGTTTAGAAGCAGTTCTAATGCAACAAAGTCACGTGATTGCTAATGTATCACGTCAGTTGAGGACGCATGCGCATAATTACTCCATCCGTGACTTAAAGTTGGTGGCGGTTGTCTTCTCTAAAAAAACTGGTGTCACTATCTCTATGAGGTGAATTTTGATATCTTCATAGATCACAAAAATTGGAAGTACATCTATAATCAGAAAAGAGTTAAACATGAGATAACATCGGTAGTTTAAACTACTGAAGGATTTTGATTACACGATCTCATACCATCCCGATAAAGGAAACATGGTGGCAGATGTGCTGAGCAGGAAAACTCATGCATATACGACAAACTAGCTACACATGTGGAATACGCTCACATCTTAGACTAATTGACATCCTCATAAAGAGTGCGTTTATATCTACTGTCATACCTCCGCGATTCGGCAATCCTTGAGATTACATAGTAGGACATAAGACATCCTTGAATTTGAGACAAATATACGCGTGCCAACAAGGACAAAAGTGATAATTTTGTGGAGACTAAGTTTACTTTACGAAAGGATGGCTACATCATTGTGTCCTATGATGAGCAATTGCGTAGAGATTCTTGATGAAGCACACAGTTCACACCTGTCTTTTCATCCTGGCAGTACGAAAATGTATCGTAATCTGCGCCAACATTCTGGCGGGTCGGGATGAAGTGTGATGCAGCACACCATGTTAGCAGATGCTTGACCTGTCAGATGGTCAAGGTTGAGCATAAAAGACCACCATGATTATTACAGTATCTCCACATTCCCAAGTAAAAGTGGGAGAGTACTTTAATGAAATTTGTTACTAGACTACCAAGGACACCATGGTGACCACAATGCTTTGGGTCGTTGACAAATTGACCAAGTCAACCCATTTATACATGTCAACATGATGTACACTCCATTTAGGTTGGCTAGATTGCATGTGCATACCATTATAAGGATTCATGGTATACCACGTGAGGTAATGTTTGACAGATGCTCGAGGTTTACATCTTACTATTGGCACCAGTTCATGTCAACACTACAAACAGAGCTGAAGATGTGTTCTGCATTCCATCCATAAACAGTCGGACAGAACAAACACATTATTCAGATACGAGGAATTAATTCATCAGCGTACCCTTGGGTGAAAAGGATCCTGGAAGGACCACCTGTCGATTGGTAGAATTCATGTACAACAACAATCATTATTCCAGGATTGATATGGCAACATTCAAAGACCTTTACGGGCGGAGATATCCCACACCTCTCAGATAGTATGAGATAGGTAAACACACTCTTTACCCTGTAGATCTCTTTGGGAAGGAACTACGAGGACCTTGATGTTAAGTAAGATTTGACATAAAAGGAGAGACCAATACTGATATTCGATAATACTGTAAAGAAGCTTCACAGCAAAAAAACCCTAGTCAAAGCGCTATGGCACCGATATGGTGATAAAGAAGCGACATGGGATATCGAAGCAGGCATACGGGCAAGATACTGTAGCTCTTTCAGGTAATAGTCAAAACAAGCCCACTTAATTATATCTATTGAAAGAGCATGACCTGTTTTTCCTTTTGAGGTTTTTATGGGTTCAAAACCCTTTGAGGTTTTTATGGCCAGATGACATCCAAACAAGAGACAAAGTAACATTGACTCGAGTCTCGAGGACGAGACTCCCTTTGAGGTTTTTATATTTGTAACATCCGAATTTGCACCAACCCGAACCCGACCCGATTAGAGTCCGTATAATTCAATAAAATTATTAATCAATGCTAAATAACATAAATCGATCAATTGATCGTGAATCAAAAGTCGTTCGGGCAAAATCAATCAAAAATCAATCGCATCGTAATGCGTGCCCGAAAAAGCCGCGACGCAAATTCGAAAACCACGAAACAAACTGAGACCACCCAAAAATCCGATTCGACGAATTAAGACCAACGAAATCGACCATTCGTCGATCGGAGGTCTTGATATTTTAAATTCAATAACCAATCAAGACCGTATCCCGGAAATTCGGGGATTCATCTTCAACCCGAAGTATATGAATATTATACTCATATTGATCGTCGTTCATAGACGGTCAAAACGAGCTATTATACACAAAAATCCGACAATCGAGGTGCATATACGGTCAACTTCGGTTTTCTAGATATAATAAAGCTATTGTAAAAATAATAAAAAAATATATAAATAAACTGATTATAAGTACAGACGGCAGAGCAGACTGCTAGCTGGCTGTTCCCACGTCAAACTCTTCTCTCCATTTGGCCCAGGAAGCTTATCCACCTGTCAACACCAAATTTCTTTCTCCCTTATAAGTATCACCGTTTTCCTCCAACTCTCTCAAATCTCCACCGAGAGAGCTCCAACCTCTCCCTATTTTTGTTGTTGCCGATAGCAACAACAGTTGTTGCTTCCCTCCCAAGCATCTGGGAGCTGCTGCTACCATTCTAGTCAATAAAACCCACAAAGGGCTGCAAGAACAGCAACCCACTGCTGCTCCACAAACAGATGGAAACTGCTGGAGCCCTTTCGATGGCTTGAAGCTGCTGCCATCAGCAGGAAGAACCACACAGCTGCCGCCTCTTGCTTCTGTGAAACTCTCCTGGAGTAGTTGCTGTCCTACAGCTCTGAAGTGTTGGTGTCCTCTTTTTCAAGAGCTCCGATCAACCAAGTGCAGTTGCAATTGGTCCAAATAGGGTTCCATGCATAACATTTGTTCTCCAATTTGGAGCAAATCCAAAGGTACAATCTAAAACCTTCCTCTTGCTGCCTTCCATGGATTTTTCACGGTTGGGGGTGGTGTTTTGGGTTCCTTTTACATGGACTTCGTCAGCATACTAATCAGATCTGCTGTATTTTATATGACTCTCATAAAATGGAGAGTGACTTGGGGGATATTTGATCATGCATGCTCTTGATATTTATTAATTCCTTGAGTTCCATCAATTCTTTTCAAATGCATGTTAACTTTTATTAAAATTTTCATGGTACTTATAACAGGTTGAATTCCAATTAGTATATTAGTTCCAATTAGTATTATTAGGAAATAACAAAAAGATATAAAATCTGTTTATGGATAGGGTTAGTCCATGCATAATTGGCTCATTGTTTTTCTGCACATTTCATAAAAAAAATATAAATGCATTATGACGATTAGTTGATGAAATATAGATAAGATGATTTGTTTAAAAACTTATGCATGAGCCGAAAGCATGATATACTGGTTATGTTCTTACCTTCTTATCACGTGGGTGTATTTAAATGGGACATAAATCTATCTTTTCTATGAAATATAATTTTTGTTCACGGAAATGTTAATGGACCTGCACATGGTTGTACTCATTAAGTCGTTCTGGCAGGGGAGGTGGTGTGTCCTATTGAGTTATTTATGATTAAACCTAAGAAATATAATAATGGGTTTAGGTTTCATACATCTGTTACGTTTTTTTTGGGTAATATCAGGTTATGGTTTATGATATCCTGTTGTTGTAAACATGAAAATTATACTCCAATCTGTCAAACTTGTTAGTGGTGCATCTAGTTGCTTTCTTGTTCTGGATGCACAATGTTAATTTTTAATGCTTTTGTGTTATCCCATGTTGTTAGATCTTGAACTTGGAACACAACTGATAACATGTGACTTGTCCATGACCTTGGCGCAAGGAGTGATAGTTACAGATGTGTCGTCAAGATTTTGGGTTCGAGTCGTGAAAGTGACTTCTTATAAATATATATATATACAAGGTAAAGCTGTGCATGATAGATTCAAAGTGGTCCTATCCTCCCCTAGACCCTACATCACAGTACCTTAAGCACTAGGAAGCCTTTTATATGGCATGTTCACATTTCGCATCCTAATAATTGGATATGACCTGACTGCCTTTTGTTTCTCATGTGCTAAAAGCTTTGCATATGATTTAACTGTCCGGTAGGTCCTTTTTATTAGGGCTTTTGAAAAGTGGTGCAAATATCATCAATAAGACATAGTTGAGTAGATTTCTCTCTCTACGTGCTATTTCCAATATCGTCAGCTTTTGGAACTGAATAAATAGATCAACACATGGTTTGACTTATTTCCATCTTCCATTATTTGTTTGTCTCATCCTCCCGGTGGATTTAGCTACTAAGTTCCTGATTCAAAAACCTAAAAAAATGAGAATTTGGTGTAGTATTGAATTTAAATTCAAATGTAATGAGTAGCTCTAAATATCATTAATTATAAATGAAAACGTTAGGTGTCTCAACATGAAATCAACTCAATTTTTAGATCACCGATTAATTCTAAAATACATATCCGATGAATACCTGTTAATCATATGATTTCAAAAATGATAACTTGTGACTACAAGGACCGATCATCTTCATCCCTTGGTTATACTTTACTAAGTATATATCACTATTGAAATTATTAACAAAAGACCTAGATCTGAACAACTAATCACAAAAGGATTGAGAAAGAATGCATAATCAAGTCAGTGATGGAGATTCAACAATGACTGATATTTATGAGTGCCAGTCATGGTGACCTTTATACCTGATTGTGCGAGGGTGCGGTGACCCTCAGCTGGGCGGGAGATAGGAAGCCCAGTTAGGACAGCGGCCGCCTAGTGCGCGGGTCTAGGATCCCAGTCTTTTTCTCGATTTTCTCGCGAGCGCTCGCAGTTTTTACGCCTCTCTGGGATCCACAGGTTTCTTTTAAAGACCAGTTCCGCTGACCCTTGTTCTTTAGGGTGCCTAGGCTAGAGGACCCTTGGTTTTAGTTTTTCGAGCTCGTTAGCCCGTACCGGTCGGGCCGATTTTTCTTTAGAGCGACTTTTCTGGAGAGTCTCTCTCACCCATCTCAGTGGCGTAGTTTTGGAGTAGACCTATCCCTCTATTGGACCGCCTTCCAATTAGAGGGCGAGACGGAAGAGGCTTTTGTAGGCTACCTCACCGCTTGAGTTTGTTTATTTTTCACCAGCAGACTTGGCGATGCTACATCCGAATCATACATGTATACATATGAATCCTCTATGGCTACATCTGAATCAGTTACAATTAAATTTGGAAAAGTTACATTTGAGATTGGATTGAGTCACAATTGAGTTTGGCTAAAGTTGAATTACAGTTGAATTGGTTACATGGAAGCTTGGTTACAGTTGAGTTGGTTTCCGTTGAACTAGTTACTTTTCTGCCAATAATTCCTGATAAAGAGAAAAGACCATATCATGAAAATCATCCTTATCAGACTACAAGCTACTATCACAGTTGGTTGAAATAGCTAGTGGACGTGTTGGGAACTTAGTTAGGATGCATTTTACTCCACCGCATGCCTACGGAGGCACCCCAACCCTAAGGCTTCCTTACTACCTTAGAGTCATAGTGTGAGGTCTTACCCAGACCAAAACCACAGACTATCCACTAAGCTTGAGAAAATCAACAAGAAAAGAATCAAAACCCCGGATCCATCATATACCCTTACTATGATCAATCCACAAGATTCTTAATCATCATTATAAGCATTTAATAGAGATAATGATCATATCTGAGTCTCATCATTCACATTCTCAAATAGAATGGCAATGACTTAAATATGGACCATATGATATTTGTATATCAATGATTAATGTGGGTAATTAGTGTAGGATGAGTAGAATGGGGTTTTACATACCAAACAACTTGAAAGCCTGTTCATTGCAAGTAGCTTTAAATTTTAATTGTCAAGGCCAAATTACTTGCTTTCTTTTGGAACCACTAAATTCCTGTTAATTTTAATAAATTAGATGTACTCAACGTTTGTTGATGTTCTTTTCTCCCTATTCCATGGATTGCAGGCAAAATACCTGCACCGTTGTATTGGGAGAGTTGAACATCAGCTTCTGCAGTTACAATTATCAGGTACGTATGTTATAGTTGTTCAAGATATTATATGTTTTTATTTCTCTTCTGCTATAATTGGGATGCATGTACATAATACAATTTCTGTTGTTACATGCCAACTGCTATGGAATTTATGCAATATAATTGTGACATAGTGTAGTTCTGTGGCTTATTAGTTAATTTGTGAATGTCATTTAAAAAAAATTCCCTTAATTTTCAGCACTCTAATGCAATCTTTAGCGAACATAATACTACGGGTGATATGTAAACGGGTATCCTAGATCCGCGGGATCGGGCTTCACGTACTCTATCTTGGATTATTAGTTCTGGTGCCTCTACATATCTCACTGGAGAAGGTAGTCTGCTCACCTCTTCCATACCATCTACCTCTGTGAAGTCAGTTCGAGTCGTTAATGGGATTCAATCACATATTACTACTGTCGGAACTATGGAGTTCTCTTCCAAGCTCCGACTTTTGGGGGTTCATTGTGCTCCTGATTTTCCTCTTAGCTTGTTGTCAATTCACAAGCTTTGTGTTGAGCTTCATTATCGTGTGATATTTAATGAGTCTTGTTGTTATTTTCAAGATATTCGGACGAGGCAGATTTTTAGTGGGTGTCATGAGAAGAACAGTCTATATTATCTTGACATGCCCTCAGTCTCCAATTTTGTTGGTGTTGCGTCCATCTCCGAAGATCTGCTCTTATGGCATATGCGCCTTGGCCATCCCTCTGCCAAGGCCATCTCCATGATGTTTCCTGAACTCTCTGCTCTGAAGCCCTTTCAGTGCGAGGCATGTGAGTTTGGGAAACACAATCGAGCTTCGTTTCCTGTTCGTACTAAGTCTCGTAAGACTGTTGCTTTTCATCTTGTTCATTGTGATGTTCGGAGACCTTGTTCAATCCACACATTAAGTGGCCATCGTTATTTTATAGTTTCTTTGATGATTATAGTTGATCTTCTTATGTATATTTAATAAAGGAGCGTTCGGAGATTAATCACACAAACAACAACAACAAAGCCTTTTCCCACAATTAAGTAGGGTCGGCTACATGGATTCTTCGCCTTCATTCAGATCTATCTTGGGTCATTCTCGAACTTATATCCAAAAAACTAAGATCCCTTCGTATAGTCTCTTTCCAACACTTCTTGGGCCGTCCTCGCCCTCTCTTAGCCGGCTCAACATCCCACCATTCGCATCTCCTAACCGGTGCATCAGTTGACCTTCTTTGCAAATGACCAAACCATCTTAAGCGGTTTTCTCGCATCTTATCCTCGATCGGAGCTACACCAATTTTCTTTCTGATTGCATCATTCCGAATCCGATCTTTACGTGTATGTCCACACATCCATCTTAGCATTTTCATTTCTGCTACAGCCATTCTCTGCACATGTCTATGGTTCACAGGCCAACATTCAGAACCATAAAGCATAGCAGGTCTCACGGCTGCTTTGTAAAACTTTCCTTTAATTTTTAAAGGAATTTTTTTATCACAGAGAACAGCGGAGACTCCTCTCCACTTTAGCCAGCCTGCATTTATTCTATTAGTAACATCTCCATCAATTTCCCCATAATGTTGCAAAATAGATCCCAGATATCTAAAAGAATCTCTCTTCTGAATGTTATCGTCACCAATCTTCACCTCGATTCCTTTACCATTGCTTCCATCAAAGGTGCATTCCATATATTCCGTCTTAGCCCTACTTATACGAAAACCTTTAGTCTCCAATTCATGTCTCCAAACCTCAAGCTTCTCATTTACTCCATCTCTAGTCTCGTCAATCAACACAATATCATCAGCAAATAACATACACCAAGGTAACTCATCCTGAATGTGACTTGTCAACTCGTCCATAATCAAAGTAAAAAGAAATGGACTCAAAGCTGAACCTTGATGTAAACCAATGTTGATATCAAAATAGTCAGTCTTCCCCGTCGGGGTCCTTACACAAGATAAAGCCCTATCATACATATCCTTTATGAGATTAATGTATAGGACAGGTACTTGTCTCTTCTCCAAAACTCTCCACAGTATCTCTCGTGGGACGGAATCATAAGCCTTCTCCAAATCAATAAAGATTATATGGAGATTCTTCCTTTTAGCTCTATAAATCTCCATTGTTCTCCTCAGCAAATGGATGGCTTCAATAGTTGAGCGACCTGGCATGAATCCGAATTGGTTTTCTTTTATTTGGGAAACTTGTCTCAACCTTCTTTCGATCACACGTTCCCAAATTTTCATAGTGTGACTCATCAGCTTGATACCTCTGTAATTTGAACAATTTTGAATGTCTCCTTTGTTCTTATAAAGAGGCACAACAATACTCCTCCTCCAATCTTCAGGCATTTTCTTACTTCGCCAAATAACATTGAATAGATTCGTAAGCCATGTCAAACCACGCTCACCTAAAACTTTCCATACTTATACAGGGATGTCATCCGATCCAACACCTTTCCCAGTTCTCATAACCTTCAAAGCTTCCTCTACTTCTTTTCTTTGTATTCGTCTATAGCATGCACGATTCAAGTAACTTTCACTACTAGCTAGATCACCCAAAGTGATCTCTCTATTTCCTTCTCCAATGAAAAGTTTATGGAAGTATTGCTCCCATCTAGTCTCTATATCCTTTTGAGTAACAAACACGTGACCTTCCCCGTCCTTAATGCATCTCACTTGAGAAAGGTCTTTGGTCTTTCTTTCTCTTGCTTTGGCCAACCTGAATATATCCTTCTGGCCCTCCTTAGAGTTGAGATTTTTATACAAAACCTCATAAGCTTTTGACTTAGCTTCGCTTACAGCCTTCTTTGCTTCCTTCTTCGCTATTTTATAAATTTCTTTCAATATGTTAAAACTTACTTTTTTAGCATTGTTAAGATTATTCGTACTGACAATGCTCTTGAGTTAACCCAACATGACTTGTCCTCTTTCTTTGCCTCCCAAGGAATTGTTCGTCAAACATCATGTCCATAAACCTCATAGCAGAATGGTATAGCTGAGAAGAAACTCCAACACTTGCTGAATGTTGTCAGATCTCTTCTTAATCAAATGAGTATTCCTAAACAATATTGGGGAGATGTTATCCTTACTGCGGTGTATCTCATCAACCGTGTTCCTTCATCTATTCTCAAAGGGCAACTTCATTTTCCTTACCTTACCCTACTGAGTCTTCTTTTCCCATACCTCTGTGAATTTTTGGTTGTATTGCCTTTGTTCTTAACTTTCATGCAGCTGACAAATTATCCTCTTGTACCATCAAATGCGCCTTTCTTGGGTACTCTCGTACCCAGAAAGGCTATCACAACTATGGTCCTGTTGGACGTCGATACTATGTGTATGTTGATGTCACTTTCTTTGAGCAAACAAGTTATTTCACACAGATTGTGAGTGGCATTCCTCTGGCACCAATGTCTGTACTCGCCAGCATACCTCCCTCCTCCGCCAATCGTCTATACTCGTCAGTGTACCTCTATACCTTCTACACCAGTGTATGTACCTTTGCATGTCCCTTTTATGCAGTATGATATGACCACTTTGAATGCTCCCACCCGTGTTGTCCCGGATGTACCTAGAGAGCTTCATATAGCTCTACGCAATCAAAAAAGGCAATGCATGTATCACCCCATGTCACATTTTACTTCTACATATGGTTTATCTAGCTGTGACAAGAGATTTGTAAATGCTCTATTTTTGTTCCAAGAGATCATTTCAGTGCAATGCAGGATCATGTTTGGCGATTGGCCATTGATGAGGAGATGGATGCACTTACCTTCAGTTACACGTGGGATCTTGTGTCGTGCCCCCCGGAGTGCGCCCTGTGGCTTGTCGATGGGTCTTCATGACCAAACAGTCGTCTGATGGTTCCATTGATAAAGTCAGACTTGTTGCCAAAGGTTTCACACAAACTTTTGGAGTTGATTATTTTGAGACATTATCGCCTGTTGCCAGAATGAGATCAATACGTACCATTCTCTCTATTATTGCCACAAGGCTTGACCCATTTATCAACTTGATGTGAAGAACGCCTTTCTTTATGGTGATCTTGAGGAGGAGGTCTAGATGATGCAACCACCAGGGTATGTAGTCGAGGGGGAGCATGTATGTCGACTACGTAAGGCCATTTATGGCCTGAAGTAGAGCCTAAGGGCATGGTTTGACAAGCTCACTACGGAGATCAGCACACTTGGTATTCATAGGATAGTATCTGACTACTCTATCTTTGTTAGATGACGGTCTACTGGCACGATCATCCTTGTTGTCTATGTTGATGATATGGTTATCACAGAAGATGATGTAGATGGTATTCATGAGAGCAAGACCTTCCTCCAGAAGGTCTTTGTCGTGAAAGATCTAGGCCAACTTCATTATTTTCTTAGCATCGAAGTAATACGCACTACAGAGGGGCTCCATCTTTCACAGAGAAAGTATTGCCTCAATATTCTGATTGAGGCAGGACTTCTTTGATGCAAGCTATCTGGCATCCCTGCAGAAGTGAGAAGATATCCAGCATTTACTTATCCGGCTTTTGAGGATTGATGAAACTCGATTTCATCATCTTAATTTGTATTTTTTAACCCCCTTGCTTAAATACGGGTCAATAAAAATTAGATAAAGTCATCAGAGTCTTGAATAAATAAAAAACCATAAAAAAATGTCAAAATTTAAAATCTGTGGTGTTTTTAGCCTTAAAACACCCTCAAAAATATTTTGTGGCTTCGGATGACCTCATCTCCATTTTCGGTTAACATGAAACTCGTAGATCTCATCGAGATCTATAACTTTCATGTTTTGAGTTTTCTCAAATTCGGCCATTTGACCCTTCAAATTTCAAATTCTTCTTTCGAATACTCTGATTGGACCACATGGCTCTTTCTGGTTGAGCCACGTGGCCCGGCCTCCTTTGCACAGTCCGCCCCTTGCCGTCTGTCGTTGGATCTATTCTTGATCCAACGACCCCAGGTTCGCCACGCATCCTCTTTATTTCAGCCCTTCGATCAGCGCTGGCTTCTCATCTCAGCCGTACGCCAGCGCCGAGATCTCCATGCGCCACGTGGCCGCATTCCCTCCGCCCAATCATCTTCGGGAGGCTTAATCTCCACCACCCACTTCCACTATGATATCAATCGCCACGTGGCGCTTTGTGCGCCACTCGATCTCGCTCTCGTCCTGTCATCTCCACCGTTCTTTGACGCCCTTGATATGGACCATCTGATCATCCCCCTGAGTCCATCTGCGCCGCCCGCTTCCGCCTGCCCGTGTGCTCGACACGTGGCAACATCCTGGCTCTCTGATTGCATCGCCTGGGGCTCCATCACTGCCGTTCTTTAACACATGATCTTCAGCCGTTGGATCTCCAGATCCAACGGCCAAGGCATCTTCCTCAACCTCCCGTCAGCCCTCACTCCCACGATCTCCACCTCGCAGGACAGCCTCGCCCTTCCCATTTTTTCCGCCATCTCTGACGACCTTCTCTCTTCCTAACCACCCCACGACCAAGCCCACTCATCCACGACCCTCGCGAGTCACCCTTCCATCCACGACGTCCTCTCAGTCGCTCCAAATCGCCCACTCAAAGCACGATTTCGATCTCGCAAATCGCCAACTCCCTCCTTCAAATACGTCGTCCCGGACCCATTGCACACATGTCCACCTTTATGCGGGGTGAAGCCCAGCCCTCCTCCACCTCCCTGTGATAGGGGGAGGTGGCGGGATCGAGCGACGACGACTTACGCCTCCGGTGTCGACCCGTCGCCCTCCATGGCAATGTCGCGGCGCTCCCAGCCCGCTCGAGCTGCCTCTATTAGCTGAGGAGGTCCAGTGACGACCCGGGGCTCGAATCGAGCCCCAGCCCAAGCCTCTGACCTCCATCTCCGATCAGGTAAACCCCCTCTACCTCCATTGCATTTTTTTCTTGATTTTTACTTAATTAATTAGGATGTTATCCCCCCTCTCGACCCTCATCACTCACCTCCCGATCTCCGTCCCTCATCCACCGTTCACGCGCACACTTACGTTTACACTCATCTTCCTCCACACCCTAGTACACCTCCGACCCAACTTCCCCGAATTCACCGGAGAAGAAACTTGGCCGCCGCCTTCCTCATCCCATCTCGACCAACCATTCCATCTCATCCCGCACCCCTCATCATCTTAGGACGCTTCGGCTATCAAATTAATGTTGCAGATGCCTACTCTTTCAATGGTCGGACGCCTTCGCCGGAGCTTCTTCGCCAAGCTCGTCTCCGGCATGCTTGCGTCGTCATCCTCCTCCAGAGGGTCCAACGGCTTCGTTGAGCTTCAAAGGTGCTACCAGACGGTCAGTAGCAACTGGAGACCTCCACCGTGTCCGAGAACGAGCGGCGGAGCTGGAGCTCCTTCGCCGGAGATCGAACTTCGCCGCCCAACGCAAAGGAGGAAGGAGGTACAGCAGCCATCGTATGGTTCTACCCCGATGACCATCTGACGGTCCATATGAGGCCACGATGATATCTTCGCCCGCTACAGCAACCGTCTGATCTCGATGATCAGACGGTCCAGGTTCTTCCACGTGTCCACGTCAGGACGGTGGCACCAGACCTCCAGGCTCGAGGTGCTCAGGCCTTGTCCGAACCTGATCCGAGCCATCCCGAGCCTGCATCAATCCCAAGCCGGCTTCCGAACCTACTCCGAGCCTTGCCGAAGCTGCCTCCACCTCCGTCGAGCCTCATAGTCTACCCTAGCCTGGAGAAGCACGTGCATAGCATGTGTCATCTGGGCAAATTGCAGAGAGGCCCACCGAAGTCTTCAAATTTGCATCCAGGTCCTAATACCACGTGCAATCCATGTGCATCTGGGGTATTTTGCATTTTTACCCTCGCGAGTTTTGATAATTGCAAATATGCCCCCGCGTGTGTGGGTTATTTACAGGGAAGGCCTCACGCTTAATTTTAATTACTCTTTAGTCCCTCCCAGGGACCTATTTGTAGTTATCTTTCATGTTTCTTTCAGTTATGCCCTTATCTTCTTTTATTGATATCTTGAGCATCGTAACTCGGTTTCAGTTGATTTCAATTTCATTTCGAAGCTTGTTTGATGAACTTTCTAATGGCATGATAATTTCTTATTTTTGGACGCATTAACTTTGATGTATTATTTAAGTAACCATATGTCTCTTAATGCTTAAACTTATGCCTTGTTCACTTTGTCAATCAAGTTTGTCACCTAAATTAAACCCGAAATTGATTCATTATTAAATTTGCTCATCATTTTATTCTGATCTAGGGTATATCATTCTTGTGTTGCATTTCATCGCATTTGATCACATTAAAAATTTAAAAAAAAATTGCATGTTCATATTGTTTTGTCTTCATGCCTGTAGTGACCTATAGTTATCCAATTCAACACTTAATTAATGAATGAAAGTCTGACTAATCATGAGAGAGGCCCGTGTCCCTGAGTTCGACCTTGGTTTCTTACCAAGTAAAATAAATTAACGACCATCTGATTTCATTTACATATATCATATAGATGGTCTTTGATGAACCTAGTTCAGCCCGACTGCGATGACATTCAAGTGTTAATTCAACACTCTTAAAGGGCTGGATTTGCGGGTCGTCAAATGGCGTCGTTGCCGTGGACACGGCTCATTTCTTGTATTATTTGGGTTTTTATATATTTAATTAAGTGTTTCATTTTATAGGTGACCTTGTTCATCTATTTTGCATTATAAAAGTTTTTCTTTTCAATTAATCTCTAACCGTTGCTTTTGTGGCAGGGCCCTTGGTGTTCAAGGAGGCGAGGAGCAGGCGCTTCCCGCTGTGAGGAGCCGCAGAAGCATGCTTGGAGCAAATAGAAAAGAAAGAAAGAAAATGTGTAATTTTGCATAACATTTTATCATGAAATAATCATCTTTTACAGCGGTCTTCGATCAAATACTCGCGATTGTAATCGAACGAATGTAGTTGTGCGGGGCTCGTCCCCACTTGAGTGTCGACCTAGGATCAGGCACGTAGCTCTTCGAGCTTATCTTATCATTCATATTTTTATGTACTTGTTCGTAGGTAGGACACACTATAAATAAAGACGCATATAGCATCGCCTCACTTAGCCAAATTTAAAAGAAATTCTCCACCGCTAATAGAAGCATGTAGGTGCGGCTTTTTATCGACTTGCATACATATCATGTTGGTTTTCAAAACAGTCCAAACTTTTCAAGTATTTTCGTCAAGTCACTGCATGTTTTATCGCTTAGCATAGATCATGATTTTTATCGAATACATGGTTTTTCTCGATTTCCCCTCATGGCTTGATCACCTAGGTTAATGGAAAATGGGAATGAACGGTAGACGATGATTGCTTGATTTATGTGCTCACCCTAAATCAGTGATAACCTTAATAATTGGGACTGTTAATTGCAAGTCAATCTAAAATGGAGTAAAATTTTATTTTGGGAGAGCAACACCCTCGTTTACGCATATGTTTTTTACTTAACATTTTTCTCCGCGTAAATATATAATGTTTTAATCATCAATAAAACCGCCAAGATAATAAACCAACCTCGGTTGGTTTCATGTGTGAGTTGGTGAAATTGAAGGGTCTTGCATGTTTGATTGAGCCGTGTTTGCTCCGACACCCTCCCCTGAGCCTTACTCACTCCATTAATCTCCGCAGATTCATCCACTCATTTGTATATCCTTCCATCTTCTTCGTTCACCTCAGGTCCCTTCCATCATCAAAATTCCATCTTTATACTCAGGCTACTCTCAGCCTAAGTATAGGGGGGACCCGAGTCCCTGTGATTTCTCTACTCATTTTTTCCTTGCCTTTATACTTAGGTTATTTCTAACCTAAGTATAGGGGGAGCCCTCCTTTGTTCCCGTATATTTCTCTATATTTAAATGGACCTATGGACTTGTATCATTTAGTGCTATGAGGACATAGCAAAGTTTAAGTATAGGGGGTATACCATGTATACAATACATGTACTTTAGCTAAAATCTGAAAATTTTGAAAAATTTAAAACTTTTAGGCTAAAGTAAAAATTCTTTGAACTAAGTGGACTCAATGGATTTCAAAGCTTTTCTATATTATGTTACACTATTTTTATAAAAATATTTTTGAAAATGATTTGAAAAATGAGTTTCCCTTGTTTTGAAAAATCTTTTGAAAATATTTTGAAAATTTTTATTTGTGTGACATGATTTTGAAATTTCCTTTTTGATTTCAGGGAAAGTTGAGTCTAACCAGTGTTCTAACCTTTAATTAAAAACCATAAAAATGAGAAAAATAAAAAAAACCTTTAAGAGTCATTAGTGACTACTAAGCCCAATTATGTAGCCGCGTTCAGTGAGGGTTCGCCCTTAGCAGATTGGGTGGTTTAGAGGACATCGCGTAAGGCCCCGTCCTCAAGCAACGGGCTCCGACCTGTACTTACACCCATACTGGCTGAATGCAGATGCATCTACTTAATTGATTTTAGGCAGTCATAATATCTCTTGGAGTCAAAAAAAGTTTTTGAATGAAAGAGTTGGATTAATCCTCTACAATCACACTTCCACCCTGGATCTGAAATGTTCAAGGAAACTTAGTTTGTGAGGACTTGAGATTTTAGGTTAACCTGCCTTAGCCATCAGGGTCTTAGACTTAATCATCTACATTCCCCTAAATTTCTAGATTTGCATGTTATATTTCATGCTTAGTCCCAGACCATTAAGAATATGATCAACACATCACATGCACGACTGCGGTTTCGATGAGATGAGTTGATTTTTCACTTGAGGGCTTGGGATGAGGGATTCAAGTTTGGACTTGATTTAATGATGCTCGAGGATGGGATAAAATCTTTGAAGGCTTCATGAAACCTGAGTGTCAGCAAATTTTAGCCAATATGAGAACTTGGTTCTTATACTAATCTCTTGACATTGACCTAAGTGCCAGGGTGTGAAATAAAATAAATGTTGATCAGTGTGCGCCAACTCTTGGTAAAAGCAGTGGAGCTAGCCAAAAATACTACAAATAAATGAAATGTCGAAGAAAAGCTCTCATTCCACAAAGTCAAAGATCAAAGAGCTTCCACCAAAGGCGAGCGCTCCCAACCATTTCAAAGTGTCCACTTGGACCACTGCTATTAGGACCAGGAGTCGGGCTTGCACCAAAAAAGGGTTCTGGATCGTAAATGCTACAAGTCTGGGTGTCAAGGGTACGATAGGTACTCAAAAAAGACACACCCGGTGTATTCCCAGGAAAACAAGTGCAGATCGCTCCAACTTCTCTTGACGGGCGCACTGATCAACACCAAAAAAATGTGTTGCGTAATAAGGCACTAGAGAGAATCCTAGTTCCAATGAGAGGGAGAGAAGAAATGACACAATCCCATGCCCTCCATTACTGGCCTTCCATCTACATTTTTAAGTCTGACAACTAAAGAGATGGTGGACTGAACGCAAGATTTGATTTATTCCCTAGTGTTGAGGATTGGGTCCTTAGGAGAATTTCTTGGATCAAGACCTTGGGTGACGTTTTGACTCTACTCTCGGAAACGCAGTCAACACTAAGTGTCATACCCTTAGCCTATACGTACAATCAGAGAGAGTCTGGATAATTAGAGGAATTGGGTAGCTCTTGATTAATGCTGGGTTGAACTCTAGAATTTTGGACCTCTAAAGTTGAGTGGACTTGAACAGATCGGACCCTGTACTCACATGCACAAGGGGGTTAATCCAATTCATTCATTTTTTTTGATGCTCGAGGACGAGCATAGTTTAAGTATGGGGGGGTGATGAAACTCGATTTCATCATCTTAATTTATATTTTTTAACCCCCTTGCTTAAATATGGGTCAATAAAAACCAGATAAAGTCCTTTAATTATCAGAGTCTTGAATAAATTAAAAACCGTAAAAAATGTCAAAATTTAAAATCTGTGGTGTTTTTAGCCTTAAAACACCCTCAAAAATATTTTGTGGCTTCAGATGACCTCATCTCCATTTTCGGTTAACATGAAACTCGTTGATCTCATCGAGATATATAACTTTCATGTTTTGAGCTTTCTTAAATTCGGCCATTTGACCCTTCAAATTTCAAATTCTTCTTTCGAATAATCTGATTGGACCACGTGGCTCTTTCTGGTTGAGCCACGTGGCCCGGCCTCCTTTGCACAGTCCGCCCCTTGCCTCCTGTCGTTGGATCTATTCTTGATCCAACGACCCCAGGTTCGCCACGCATCCTCTTCATTTCAGCCCTTTGATCAGCGCCGGCTTCTCATCTCAGCCGCACGCCAGCGCCGAGATCTCCATGCGCCACGTGGCCGCATTCCCTCCGCCCGATCATCTTCGGGAGGCTTAATCTCCACCACCCACTTCCGCTATGATATCAATCGCCACGTGGCGCTTTGTGCGCCACTCGATCTCGCTCTCGTCCTGTCATCTCCACCATTCTTTGATGCCCTTGATATGGACCATCCGATCATCCCCCTGAGTCCATCTGCGCTGCCCGCTTCCGCCTGCCCGTGTGCTCGACACGTGGCAACATCCTGGCTCTCCGATTGCATCGCCTGGGGCTCCATCACTGCCGTTCTTTAACGCCTGATCTTCAGCCGTTGGATCTCCAGATCCAACGGCCAAGGCATCTTCGTCAACCTCCCGTCAGCCCTCACTCCCACGATCTCCACCTCGCAGGACAGCCTCGCCCTTCCCATTTTTTCCGCCATCTCTGACGACCTTCTCTCTTCCTAACCACCCCACGACTAAGCCCACTCATCCACGACCCTCGCGAGTCACCCTTCCATCCACGACGTCCTCTCAGTCGCTCCAAATCGCCCACTCAAAGCACGATTTCGATCTCGCAAACCGCCAACTCCCTCCTTCAAATACGTCGTCCCGGCCCCATTGCACACCTGTCCACCTTTATGCGGGGCGAAGCCCAGCCCTCCTCCACCGCCCTGTGACAGGGGGAGGTGGCGGGATCGAGCGACGACGACTTATGCCTCCGGTGTCGACCCGCCGCCCTCCATAGCGACGTCGCGGCGCTCCCAGCCCGCTCGAGCTGCCTCCATTGGCTGAGGAGGTCCAGCGACGACCCGGGGCTCGAATCGAGCCCCAGCCCAAGCCTCTGACCTCCATCTCCAATCAGGTAAACCCCCTCTACCTCCTTTGCATTTTTTTCTTGATTTTTACTTAAATAATTAGGACGTTATCCCCCCTCTCGACCCTCATCACTCACCTCCCGATCTCCATCCCTCATCCACCGTTCACGCGCACACTTCCGTTTACACTCATCTTCCTCCACACCCTAGTACACCTCCGACCCAACTTCCCCGAATTTACCGGAGAAGAAACTTGGCCGTCGCCTTCCTCATCCCATCTCGGCCAACCATTCCATCTCATCCCGCACCCCTTATCATCTTAGGACGCTTCGGCTATCAAATTAACGTTGCAGATGCCTACTCTTTCAATGGTCGGACACCTTCGCCAGAGCTTCTTCGCCAAGCTCGTCTCCGGCATGCTTGCGTCGTCATCCTCTTCCAGAGGGTCCAACGGCTTCGTTGAGCTTCAAAGGTGCTACCAGACGGTCAGTAGCAGCTGGAGACCTCCACCGTGTCCGAGAACGAGCGGCGGAGCTGGAGCTCCTTCGCCGGAGATCGAACTTCGCCGCCCAACGCAAAGGAGGAAGGAGGTACAGCAGCCGTCGTATGGTTCTACCCTGGTGACCATCTGACGGTCCATATGAGGCCACGATGATATCTTCGCCCGCTACAGCAACCGTCTGATCTCGATGATCAGACGGTCCAGATTCTTCCACGTGTCCACGTCAGGACGGTAGCACCAGACCTCCAGGCTCGAGGTGCTCAGGCCTTGTCCGAACCTGATCCGAGCCATCCCGAGCCTGCATCAATCCCAAGCCGGCTTCCGAACCTACTCCGAGCCTTGCCGAAGCTGCCTCCACCTCCGTCGAGCCTCAGAGTCTACCCTAGCCTGGAGAAGCACGTGCATAGCATGTGCCATCTGGGCAAATTGCAGAGAGGCCCACCGAAGTCTTCAAATTTGCATCCAGGTCCTAATATCACGTGCAATCCACGTGCATCTGGGGTATTTTGCATTTTTACCCTCGCGAGTTTTAATAATTGCAAATATGCCCCCGCGTGTGTGGGTTATTTACAGGGAAGGCCTCACGCTTAATTTTAATTACTCTTTAGTCCCTCCCAGGGACCTATTTGTAGTTATCTTTCATGTTTTCTTTCAGTTATGCCCTTGTCTTCTTTTATTCATATCTTGAGCATCGTAACTCGGTTTCAGTTGATTTCAATTTCATTTCGAAGCTTGTTTGATGAACTTTCTAATGGCATGATAATTTCTTATTTTTGGACGCATTAATTTTGATGTATTATTTAAGTAACCATATGTCTCTTAATGCTTAAACTTATGCCTTGTTCACTTTGTCAATCAAGTTTGTCACCTAAATTAAACCCGAAATTGATTCATTATTAAATTTGCTCATCATTTTATTCTGATCTAGGGTATATCATTCTTGTGTTGCATTTCATCGCATTTGATCGCATTAAAAATTTAAAAAAAATTGCATGTTCATATTGTTTTGTCTTCATGCCTGTAGTGACCTATAGTTATCCAATTCAACACTTAATTAATGAATGAAAGTCTGACTAATCACGAGAGAGGCTCGTGTCCCTGAGTTCGACCTTGGTTTCTTACCAAGTAAAATAAATTAACGACCATCTGATTTCATTTACATATATCAATTAGATGGTCTTTGATGAACCTAGTTCAGCCCGACTGCGATGACATTCAAGTGTTAATTCAACACTCTTAAAGGGCTGGATTTGCGGGTCGTCAAATGGCGTCGTTGCCATGGACACGGCTCATTTCTTGTATTATTTGGGTTTTTATATATTTAATTAAGTGTTTCATTTTATAGATCACTTTGTTCATCTATTTTGCATTATAAAAGTTTTTCTTTTCAATTGATCTCTAACCATTGCTTTTGTGGCAGGGCCCTTGGTGTTCAAGGAGGCGAGGAGCAGGTGCTTCCCGTTGTGAGGAGCCGCAGAAGCATGCTTGGAGAAAATAGAAAAGAACGAAAGAAAATGTGTAATTTTGCATAACATTTTATCATGAAATAATCATCTTTTACAGCGGTCTTCGATCGAATACTCGCGATTGTAATCGAACGAATGTGGTTGTGTGGGGCTCGTCCCCACTTAAGTGTCGACTTAGGACCAGGCACGTGGCTCTTCGAGCTTATCTTATCATTCATATTTTTATGTACTTGTTCGTAGGTAGGACACACTATAAATAAAGACGCACATAGCATCGCCTCACTTAGCCAAATTTAAAAGAAATTCTCCATCGTTAATAGAAGCTTGTAGGTGAGGCTTTTTATCGACTTGCATACATATCATGTTGTTTTTCAAAACAGTCCAAACTTTTCAAGTATTTTTCGTCAAGTCACTGAATGTTTTATCTCTCAGCATAGATCATGATTTTTATCGAATACATGGTTTTTCTCGATTTCCCCTCATGGCTTGATCACCTAGGTTAATGGAAAATGGGAATGAACGGTAAACGATGATTGCTTGATTTATGTGCTCACCCTAAATCAGTGATGACCTTAATAATTGGGACTGTTAATTGCAAGTCAACTTAAAATGGAGTAAAATTTTATTTTGGGAGAGCAATACCCTCGTTTACGCATATGTTTTTTACTTAACATTTTTCTCCGCGTAAATATATATTGTTTTAATCATCAATAAAATCGCCAAGATAATAAACCAACCTCGGTTGGTTTCATGTGTGAGTTGGTGAAATTGAAGGGTCTTGCATGTTTGATTGAGCCGTGTTTGCTCTGACACCCTCCCCTGAGCCTTAGTCACTCCATTAATCTCCGTAGATTCATCCACTCATTTGTATATCCTTCCATCTTCTTCGTTCACCTCGGGTCCCTTCCATCATCAAAATTCCATCTTTATACTCAGGCTACTCTCAGCCTAACTATAGGGGGGACCCGAGTCCCTTGATTTCTCTACTCATTTTTTCCTTGCCTTTCCTTAGGTTATTTCTAACCTAAGTATACTGGGAGCCCTCCTTAGTTCCCGTATATTTCTCTATATTTAAATGGACCTATGGACTTGTATCATTTAGTGCTATGAGGACATAGCAAAGTTTAAGTATAGAGGGTATACCATGTATATACATGTACTTTAGCTAAAATCTGAAAATTTTGAAAAATTTAAAACTTTTTGGCTAAAGTAAAATTTCTTTGAACTAAGTGGACCTAATGGATTTCAAAACTTTTCTATATTATGTTACACTATTTTTATAAAAATATTTTTGAAAATGATTTGAAAAATGAGTTTCCCTTATTTTGAAAAATCTTTTGAAAATATTTTGAAAATTTTTATTTGTATGACATGATTTTGAAATTTTCTTTTTGATTCAGGAAAAGTTGAGTCTAACCAGTGTTCTAACCTTTAATTAAAAACCATAAAAATAAAAAAACCCTTTAAGAGTCATTAGTGACTACTAAGCCCAATTAAGTAGCCGCGTTCAGTGAGGGTTCGCCCTTAGCAGATTGGGTGGTTTAGGGGACATCGCGTAAGGCCCCGTCCTCAAGCAACGGGCTCCGACCTGTACTTACACTCATACTGGCTGAATGCAGATGCATCTACTTAATTGAGTTTAGGCAGTCATAATATCTCTTGGAGTCAAAAAAAAGTTTTTGAATGAAAGAGTTGGATTAATCCTCTACAATCACACTTCCACCCTGGATCTGAAATGTTCAAGGAAACTTAGTTTGTTAGGACTTGAGATTTTAGGTTAACCAGCCTTAGCCATCAGGGTCTTAGACTTAATCATCTACATTCCCTTAAATTTCTAGATTTGCATGCTATATTTCATGCTTAGTCCCAGACCATTAAGAATATGATCAGCACATCACATGCACGACTGCGGTTTCGATGAGATGAGTTGACTTTTCACTTGAGGGCTTGGGATGAGGGATTCAAGTTTGGACTTGATTTAATAATGCTCGAGGATGGGATAAAATCTTTGAAGGCTTCATGAAACCTGAGTGTCAGCAAATTTTAGCCAGTATGAGAACTTGGTTCTTATACTAATCTCTTGACATTGACCTAAGTGCCAGGGTGTGAAATAAATAAAATGTTGATCAGTGTGCGCCAACTCTTGGTAAAAGCAGTGGAGCTAGCCAAAAATACTACAAATAAATGAAATGTCAAAGAAAAGCTCTCATTCCACAAAGTCAAAGATCAAAGAGCTTCCACCAAAGGCGAGCGCTCCCAACCATTTCAAAGTGTCCACTTGGACCACCGCTATTAGGACCACGAGTCGGGCTTGCACCAAAAAAGGGCTCTGCATCGTAAATGCTACAAGTATGGGTGTCAAGGGTACGATAGGTACTCAAAAAAGACACACCCGGTGTATTCCCAGGAAAACAAGTGCAGATCGCTCCAACTTCTCTTGACGGACGCACTGATCAACACCAAAAAATGTGTTGTGTAATAAGGCACTGCAGTCTTAGTGTAACGGGTTTGTCGGGAAATATGCGCGGACTAGCCTTTCACTACTGAGATCTCTCCTTTGTTTGGTGGGAAGAAGCTAGGAAAGCAAGGGCAGCTGAACAACTACTGAGAGAGAAAGAGTCTGATGGATTTGCCCTGATGCCCCCTGTCGAGAGGCTTTTTTGATCTCTCTTTCCGGCACTTCTCTTCGGTTCTAACAGTTTCGGGTCCCTTTCTGCTGGGGGACCTTAGCCCTCCTTTCCAATCCAACGAAATCAACAAGCTGTGTGCGCTTAGCGCCCCGTTGGTTGGAGCGCTTTAGTTACGTGTTCTTCCTTCGCTGATTGAGTGCATTTCTCCTTCTGATTCAGAATCAATATGTTTTCGGACCCTTTCTTTTAAATTCAAAGTGGATGCTCCGGCACAGAATGAATCCTAGTTCCAATGAGAGGGAGAGAAGAAATGACACAATCCCATGCCCTCTATTACTGGCCTTCCATCTACATTTTTAAGTCTGACAACTAAAGAGATGGTGGACTGAACGCAAGATTTGATTTATTCCCTAGTGTTGAAGATTGGGTCCTTAAGAGAATTTCTTGGATCAAGACCTTGGGTGACGTTTTGACTCTACTCTCGAAAACGCAGTCAACACTAAGTGTCAAACCCTTAGCCTATACGTACAATCAGAGAGAGTCTGGATAATTAGAGGAATTGGGTAGCTCTTGATTAATGTTGGGTTGAACTCTAGAATTTTGGACCTCTAAAGTTGAGTGGACTTGAACAGATTGGACCCTGTACTCACATGCACACGGGGGTTAATCCAATTCATTCATTTTTTTGATGCTCGAGGACGAGCATAGTTTAAGTATGGGGGGTGATGAAACTCGATTTCATCATCTTAATTTATATTTTTTAACCCCCTTGCTTAAATACAGGTCAATAAAAACCAGATAAAGTCCAGTCCTTTAATTATCAGAGTCTTGAATAAATTAAAAACCATAAAAAATGTCAAAATTTAAAATACGTGGTGTTTTTAGCCTTAAAACACCCTCAAAAATATTTTGTGACTTCGGATGACCTCATCTCCATTTTCGGTCAACATGAAACTTGTACATCTCATCGAGATCTACAACTTTCATGTTTTGAGTTTTCTCAAATTCGGCCATTTGACCCTTCAAATTTCAAATTCTTCTTTCGAATAATCTGATTGGGCCACGTGGCTCTTTCTGGTTGAGCCACGTGGCTCGGCCTCCTTTGCACAGTCCGCCCCTTGCCTCCTGCCGTTGGATCTATTCTTGATCCAACGGCCCCAGATTCGCCACGCATCCTCTTTATTTCCGCCCTTCGATCAGCGCTGGCTTCTCATCTCAGCCGCACGCCAGCGCCGAGATCTCCATGCGCCACGTGGTCGCATTCCCTCCGCCCTATCATCTTCGGGAGGCTTAATCTCCACCACTCACTTCCGCTATGATATCAATCGCCACGTGGCGCTTTGTGCGCCACTCGATCTCGCTCTCGTCCCGTCATCTCCACCGTTCTTTGACGCCCTTGATATGGACCATCCGATCATCCCCCTGAGTCCATCTGCGCCGCTCACTTCCGCCTGCCCGTGTGCTCGACACGTTGCAACATCTTGGCTCTCCGATTTCATCGCCTGGGGCTCCATCACTGCCGTACTTTAGCGCCTGATCTTCAGCCATTGGATCTCCAGATCCAACGGCCAAGGCAACTTCGTCAACCTCCCCTCAGCCCTCACTCCCACGATCTCCACCTCGCAGGACAGCCTCGCCCTTCCCATTTTTTCTGCCATCTCCGACGACTTTCTCTCTTCCTAGCCACCCCACGACCAAGCCCACTCATCCACGACCCTCGCAAGTCACCCTTCCATCCACGACGTCCTCTCAGTCGCTCCAAATCGCCCACTCAAAGCACGACTTCGATCTCGCAAACCGCCGACTCCCTCCTTCAAATACGCCGTCCCGACCCCATTGCACACCTGTCCACCTTTATGCGGGGCGAAGCCCAGCCCTCCTCCACCTCCCCGTGATAGGGGGAGGTGGCGGGATCGAGCGACGACGACTTATGCCTCCGGTGTGGACCCGCCGCCCTTCATGGCGACGTCGCGGCGCTCCCAGCCTGCTCGAGTTGCCTCCATTGGCTGAGGAGGTCCAGCGACGACCCGGGGCTCGAATCGAGCCCCCGCCCAAGCCTACGACCTTCATCTCCGATTAGGTAAACCCCCTCTACCTCCTTTGCATTTTTTTCTTGATTTTTACTTAATTAATTCGGACATTATCCCCCCTCTCGAACCTCATCGCTCACCTCCCGATCTACGTCCCTCATCCACCGTTCACGCGTACACTTCCGTTCACACTCATCTTCCTCCACACCCTATTACACCTCCGACCCAACTTCCCCGAATTCGTCGGAGAAGAAACTTGACCGCCGCCTTCCTCATCCCATCTCGGCCAACCATTCCATCTCATCCCGCACCCCTCATCATCTTAGGACGCTTCGGCTATCAAATTAACATCGTAGATGCCTACTCTTTCAATGGTCGGACGCCTTCGCCGGAGCTTCTTCGCCAAGCTCGTCTCCGGCGTGCTTGCGTCGTCATCCTCCTCCAGAGGGTCCAACGGCTTCGTTGAGCTTCAAAGGTGCTACCAGACGGTCAGTAGCAGCTAGAGACCTCCACCGTGTCCGAGAACGAGCGGCGGAGCTGGAGCTCCTTCGCCGGAGATCGAACTTCGCCGCCCAACGCAAAGGAGGAAGGAGGTACAGCAGTCGTCGTATGGTTCTACCCCGGTGACCATCTGACGGTCCATATGAGGCCACGATGATATCTTCGCCCGCTACAGCAACCGTCTGATCTCGATGATCAGACGGTCCAGGTTCTTCCACGTCAGGACGGTGGCACCAGATGGTCAGATGATCTCGATGATCAGATGGTCTTTGATGAACCTAGTTCAGCCCGACTGCGATGACATTCAAGTGTTAATTCAACACTCTTAAAGGGATGGATTTGCGGGTCGTCAAATGGCGTCGTTGCAGTGGACACGGCTCATTTCTTGTATTATTTGGGTTTTTATATATTTAATTAAGTGTTTCATTTTATAGGTCACTTTGTTCATCTATTTTGCATTATAAAAGTTTTTCTTTTAAATTGATCTCTAACCATTGCTTTTGTGGCAGGGCCCTTGGTGTTCAAGGAGGCGAGGAGCAGGCGCTTCCCGCTGTGAGAAGCCGCAGAAGCATGCTTGGAGCAAATAGAAAAGAAAGAAAGAAAATGTGTAATTTTGCATAACATTTTATCATGAAATAATCATCTTTTACAGCGGTCTTCGATCGAATACTCGCGATTGTAATCGAACGAATGTGGTTGTGTGGGGCTCGTCCCCACTTGAGTGTTGACCTAGGACCAAGCACATGGCTCTTCGAGCTTATCTTATCATTCATATTTTTATGTACTTGTTCGTAGGTAGGACACACTATAAATAAAGACGCACATAACATCGCCTCACTTAGCCAAATTTAAAAGAAATTCTCCACCGCTAATAGAAGCATGTAGGTGCGACTTTTTATCGACTTGCATACATATCATGTTGGTTTTCAAAACAGTCCAAACTTTTCAAGTATTTTCGTCAAGTCACTGCATGTTTTATCGCTTAGCATAGGTCATGATTTTTATCGAATACATGGTTTTTCTCGATTTCCCCTCATGGCTTGATCACCTAGGTTAATGGAAAATGGGAATGAACGGTAGACGATGATTGCTTGATTTATGTGCTCACCCTAAATCAGTGATAACCTTAATAATTGGGACTGTTAATTGCAAGTCAACTTAAAATGGAGTAAAATTTTATTTTGGGAGAGCAACACCCTCGTTTACGCATATGTTTTTTACTTAACATTTTTCTCCGCGTAAATATATAATGTTTTAATCATCAATAAAACCGCCAAGATAATAAACCAACCTCGGTTGGTTTCATGTGTGAGTTGGTGAAATTGAAGGGTCTTGCATGTTTGATTGAGCCGCGTTTGCTCCGACACCCTCCCCTGAGCCTTAGTCACTCCATTAATCTCCGCAGATTCATCCACTCATTTGTATATCCTTCCATCTTCTTCGTTCACCTCGGGTCTCCATCATCAAAATTCCATCTTTATACTCGGGCTACTCTCAGCCTAAGTATAGGGGGACCCGAGTCCCTGTGATTTCTCTACTCATTTTTTCCTTGCCTTTATACTTAGGTTATTTCTAACCTAAGTATAGGGGGAGCCCTCCTTAGTTCCCGTATATTTCTCTATATTAATTTGGACCTATGGACTTGTATCATTTAGTGCTATGAGGACATAGCAAAGTTTAAGTATAGAGGGTATACCATGTATACAATACATGTACTTTAGCTAAAATCTGAAAATTTTGAAAAATTTAAAACTTTTTGACTAAAGTAAAAATTCTTTGAACTAAGTGGACTCAATGGATTTCAAAGCTTTTCTATATTATGTTACATTATTTTTATAAAAATATTTTTGAAAATGATTTGAAAAATGAGTTTCCCTTGTTTTGAAAAATCGTTTGAAAATATTTTGAAAATTTTTATTTATGTGACATGATTTTGAAATTTTCTTCTTGATTTCTGGGAAAGTTGAGTCTAACCAGTGTTCTAACCTTTAATTAAAAACCATAAAAATGAGAAAAAAACCTTTAAGAGCCATTAGTGACTACTAAGCCCAATTAAGTAGCCGCGTTCAGTGAGGATTCGCCCTTAGCAGATTGGGTGGTTTAGAGGACATCGCGTAAGGCCCCATCCTCAAGCAACGGGCTCCGACCTGTACTTACACCCATACTGGCTGAATGCAGATGCATCTACTTAATTGAGTTTAGGCAGTCATAATATCTCTCGGAGTCAAATAAAAGTTTTTGAATTAAAGAGTTGGATTAATCCTCTACAATCACACTTCCACCCTAGATCTGAAATGTTCAAGGAAACTTAGTTTGTGAGGACTTGAGATTTTAGGTTAACCAGCCTTAGCCATCAGGGTCTTAGACTTAATCATCTACATTCCCCTAAATTTCTAGATTTGCATGCTATATTTCATGCTTAGTCCCAGACCATTAAGAATATGATCAACACATCACATGCACGATTGCGGTTTCGATGAGATGAGTTGACTTTTCACTTGAGGGCTTGGGATGAGGGATTCAAGTTTGGACATGATCTAATGATGCTCGAGGATGGGATAAAATCTTTGAAGGCTTCATGAAATCTGAGTGTCAGCAAATTTTAGCCAATATGAGAACTTGATTCTTATACTAATCTCTTGACATTGACCTATGTGCCAGGGTGTGAAATAAATAAAATGTTGATCAGTGTGCGCCAACTCTTGGTAAAAGCAGTGGAGCTAGCCAAAAATACTACAAATAAATGAAATGTCAAAGAAAAGCTCTCATTCCACAATGTCAAAGATCAAAGAGCTTCCACCAAAGGCGAGCGCTCCAAACCATTTCAAAGTGTCCACTTGGACCACCGCTATTAGGACCAGGAGTCGGGCTTGCACCAAAAAAGGGCTCTGCATCGTAAATGCTACAAGTCTGGGTGTCAAGGGTACGATAGGTACTCAAAAAAGACACACCCGGTGTATTCCCAGGAAAACAAGTGCAGATCGCTCCAACTTCTCTTGACGGATGCACTGATCAACACCAAAAAAATGTGTTGCGTAATAAGGCACTAGAGAGAATCCTAGTTCCAATGAGAGGGAGAGAAGAAATGACACAATCCCATGCCCTCCATTACTGGCCTTCCATCTACATTTTTAAGTCTGACAACTAAAGAGATGGTGGACTGAACGCAAGATTTGATTTATTCCCTAGTGTTGAGGATTGGGTCCTTAGGAGAATTTCTTGGATCAAGACCTTGGGTGACATTTTGACTCTACTCTCGGAAACGCAGTCAACACTAAGTGTCATACCCTTAGCCTATACGTACAATCAGAGAGAGTCTGGATAATTAGAGGAATTGGGTAGCTCTTGATTAATGTTGGGTTGAACTCTAGAATTTTGGACCTCTAAAGTTGAGTGGACTTGAACAGATCGGACCCTGTACTCACATGCACAAGGGGGTTAATCCAATTCATTCATTTTTTTGATGCTCGAGGACGAGCATAGTTTAAGTATGGGGGGTGATGAAACTCGATTTCATCATCTTAATTTATATTTTTTAACCCCCTTGCTTAAATACGGGTCAATAAAAACCAGATAAAGTCCTTTAATTATCAGAGTCTTGAATAAATTAAAAATCATAAAAAATGTCAAAATTTAAAATCCGTGGTGTTTTTAACCTTAAAACACCCTCAAAAATATTTTGTGGCTTCGGATGACCTCATCTCCATTTTCGGTCAACATGAAACTTGTAGATCTCATCGAGATCTACAACTTTCATGTTTTGAGTTTTCTCAAATTCGGCCATTTGGCCCTTCAAATTTCAAATTCTTCTTTCGAATAATCTGATTGGGCCACGTGGCTCTTTCTGGTTGAGCCACGTGGCCCGACCTCCTTTGCACAGTCCGCCCCTTGCCTCCTGCCGTTGGATCTATTCTTGATCCGACGGCCCCAGATTCGCCACGCATCCTCTTCATCAGCCCTTCGATCAGCGCTGGCTTCTCATCTCAGCCGCACGCCAGCGCTGAGATCTTCATGCGCCACGTGGTCGCATTCCCTCCGCCCGATCATCTTCGGGAGGCTTAATCTCCACCACTCACTTCCGCTATGATATCAATCGCCACGTGGCGCTTTGTGCGCCACTCGATCTCGCTCTCGTCCCGTCATCTCCACCGTTCTTTGATGCCCTTGATATGGACCATCCGATCATCCCCCTCAGTCCATCTGCGCCGCTCGCTTCCGCCTGCCCGTGTGCTCGACACGTGGCAACATCTTGGCTCTCCGATTGCATCGCCTGGGGCTCCATCACTGCCGTTCTTTAGCTCCTGATCTTCAGCCATTGGATCTCCAGATCCAACGGCCAAGGCATCTTCGTCAACCTCCCGTCAGCCCTCACTCCCACAATCTCCACCTCGCAGGACAGCCTCTCCCTTCCCATTTTTTCCGCCATCTCCGACGACTTTCTCTCTTCCTAACCGCCCCACGACCAAGCCCACTCATCCACAACCCTCGCAAGTCACCCTTCCATCCACGACGTCCTCTCAGTCACTCCAAATCGCCCACTCAAAGCACGACTTCGATCTCGTAAACCGCCGACTCCCTCCTTCAAATACGTCGTCCCGACCCCATTGCACACCTGTCCACCTTTATGTGGGGCGAAGCCCAGCCCTCCTCCACCTCCCTGTGACAGGGGCAGGTGGCGGGATCGAGCGACGACGACTTACGCCTCCGGTGTGGACTCTCTGCCCTTCATGGCGACGTCGCGGCACTCCCAGCCCGCTCGAGTTGCCTCCATTGGCTGAGGAGATCCAGCGACGACCCGGGGCTCGAATCGAGCCCCCGCCCAAGCCTACGACCTCCATCTCCGATCAGGTAAACCTCCTCTACCTCCTTTGCATTTTTCTTGATTTTTACTTAATTAATTAGGACATTATCCCCCCTCTCGACCCTCATCGCTCACCTCCCGATCTTCGTCCCTCATCCACCGTTCACGCGTACACTTCCGTTCACACTCATCTTCCTCCACACCCTATTACACCTCCGACCCAACTTCCCCGAATTCGCCGGAGAAGAAACTTGGCCGCCGCCTTCCTCATCCCATCTCGGCCAACCATTCCATCTCATCCCGCCCCCCTCATCATCTTAGGACGCTCTGGCTATCAAATTAACGTTGCAGATGCCTACTCTTTCAATGGTCGGACGCCTTCGCCGGAGCTTCTTCGCCGGAGCTTCTTCGCCAAGCTCGTCTCTGGCCTGTTTGCGTCGTCATCCTCCTCCAGAGGGTCCAATGGCTTCGTTGAGCTTCAAAGGTGCTACCAGACGGTCAGAAGCAGCCGGAGACCTCCACCATGTCCGAGAACGAGCGGCGGAGCTGGAGATCCTTCGGCGGAGCTGGAGATCCTTCACCGGAGATCGAACTTCGCCGCCAGCGCAAAGGAGGAAGGAGGTACAGCAGTCGTGGATGGTTCTACCCCGGTGACCATCTGACGATCCACATGAGGCCACGATGATATCTTCGCCCGCTACAGCAACCGTCTGATCTCGATGATCAGACGGTCCAGGTTCTTCCACGTGTCCGCGTCAAGACGGTGGCACCAGACCTCCAGGCTCGAGGTGCTCGGGCCTTATCCGAACCTGATCCGAGCCATCCCGAGCCTGCATCAATCCCAAGCCGGCTTCCGAACCTACTCCGAGCCTTGCCGAAGCTGCCTCCACCTCCGCCGAGCCCTAGAGTCTACCCTAGCCTGGAGAAGCATGTGCATAGCACGTGCCATATGGGCAAATTGCAGAGAGGCCCACCAAAGTCTTCAAATTTGCATCCAGGTCCTGATACCACGTACAGTCCACGCGCGCCTGGGGTATTTTGCATTTTTACCCTCGCGGGTTTTAATAATTGCAAATATGCCCCCGCGCGTGTGGGTTATTTACAGGGAAGGTCTCGCGCTTAATTTTAATTACTCTTTAGTCCCTCCCAGGGACCTGTTTGTAGTTATCTCTCATGTTTTCTTTTAGTTATGCCCTTGTCTTCTTTTATTCATATCTTGAGCATCGTAACTCGGTTTCAGTTGATTTCAATTTCATTTCGAAGCTTGTTTGATGAACTTTCTAATGGCATGATAATTTCTTATTTTTGGACGAATTAATTTTGATGCATTATTTCAGTAACCATGTGTCTCTTAATGCTTAAACTTATGCCTTGTTCACTTTGTCAATCAAGTTTGTCACCTGAATTAAACCCGAAATTGACTCATTATTATATTTGCTCATCATTTTATTCTGATCTAGGGCATATCATTCTTGTGTTGCATTTCATCGCATTTGATCGCATTAAAAATTAAAAAAATTGCATGTTCATATTGTTTTGTCTTCATGCCTGTAGTGACCTATAGTTCTCCAACTCAACACTTAATTAATGAATGAAAGTCTGACTAATCATGAGAGAGGCTCATGTCCCTGAGTTCGACCTTGGTTTCTTACCTAGTAAAATAAATTAACGAACATCTAATTTCATTTGCATATATCAATTAGATGGTCTTTGATGAACCTAGTTCAGCCCGACTTCGATGGCATTCAAGTGTTAATTCAACACTCTTAAAGGGTTGGATTTGCGGGTCGTTAAGGATGCAACACGATACAGAAGCTTAGTGGGAAAATTACTCTATCTCATTGTTACTAGGCCAGATATATCATATGTTGTGAGCAGAGCCAGTCAGCATATAGAGAAGCCTCTTTACAGTCACTGGCAGGATTCTCTTTTGATCCTTCGATATTTGAAGGAATATCTCGGATGTGGACTCTTCTATGGGGTCAATGGGCACACTAATATCTCCACCTATACAGATTCTGACTATGCTAGCTCTCCTGAGGACCATTGATCCACTATAGGATACACCATGTTTGTTTGGGATAACATTGTCACTTGGCGAAGCAAAAAGTAGACAGTGGTCTCCAGATCCAGTGCGAAAGCATAATACATGGCAATGGCTCAGACCACATGTAAGATCACATGACTTCTTTCTTTCCTAACAAAACTTGGCATGTCAGTCGCCACTCTTGTACCCTTATACTACGACAACAAGTCTATCACGTACATCATCACCATTGAAGTTTTCCATGAGCGGACAAAACACATTGAAGTTGATTGCCAGTTTATTCGTGATGCAGTACGAGGAGGATGAATCATCATTCCACACATCACTAAACTTCAACTTGCAGACATCCTCACAAAGGCTCTTCTAAGGAAGCGCCTCACATGTTGGGCATGATCGACAGATATGCTCCAACTTGAGGGGGAGTGTTAGAATTATTATATTACAATTATGTTTGTAACCCTTCGGGTTCCGTAACCTTTAACCTTTCGGTTTCCTTAACCCCTCAGGGGTAGTTATGTATTTTTCCTCTTGTACTCTTAAGGGTTTTCTCTATATATATGAGACCCTAGCCCTATGGAATACATATCCTATTTGTCTCTCTTCTTCACAGTCATCACTTAGACATCAATATTCACAACCACATAACAAAAAGAAGATGTGTCACCAATATTCATTTCATTAAATTTTCCATATATATACATTATGTAACAAGAGAGATGGCAATGTATACATTTGTCCCATAATATATAGAAGAGAAAGAAAAGCATTTTATATCAAAAAATTAATTAAAATTGTAACAAAGTAATCGTACCGTCTGGTATATACCCGGGTACCAGGAATCATCAACCAGCTACTGAGATGTTGGTTGCTTGCCTGCCACGCATGCAAGGAAGAAAAGGATGTTGTAAATGCCAGTACAACCAACAGTTTAAAATAATAGCAAGTAATTTAAAATTTTCAAAAGAAAGCAAGTGGATAGGCATTTATGAATTTAGAATCTACCACTACCTGCATAGGAAAAGGTTTTCAGATTATTTTGTATGCATTCCCCCTCTGATCACCCAATGTCCCAATATTTTCCATTTTATAACCTTTTCCAATAGTAATTGAGGTCAGTAAGTATATATTATTTTTTTACCATTGAGATCAGGTTATGAATCTTGATAAGGAGTTGGTGAGGTGATACTTTATTTAACTCTAAGTTTATTGATGATGGAAAGATAATATTCTAATCCGGTTCTCAATTTTGTCTAACTTTTCGAGTCTAGTGGATAGTATGTGGTCTTGGTCTGTGTATGATCTCACACAATGACTCTAAGGCGTGAAAAGTGTTGTAGGGTTGGAGTGCCTCCGTAGGCATACGATGTTGTGTAATGCATCCTAAGTTCCCAACACATCCACTAGCTTATAGGGATTTTGAATCCAACTTAATTATAGTCAATTCTAACCAACACAACTTATCATTGGCTTCATCTCTTAACCATGATACATTATAACCCGTTCAACTTTGATTGTAACTCCTTCAATCCTCAACTACATCCGTTTCAGATCTAGCTCGGAATGATTCTTAGCCTTGAAATTTAGATGTAGCATCGTCAAGCCTATTGGCAGAAAATAACCAAAATTCAAGCGGTGAGGTAGCCTCATAAGAGGTTATTCCGTCTCGCCCTCTAATTGGAAGTGCAGTCCAATAGAGGGATAGGTCTACTCCAAAACTACGCTACTAAGACGGGTGAGAAAGACTCTTCAGAACTCGTACGAAAACTAAAATCAAGGATCTCCCGCTTGGATATCCTAAAATAGAGGGTCAATGGAGCTGGTCAAAAGTCGGGATCCCAACGAGGTGGAAAACACTGCGAGCTCACGTAAAAATCATGAAAAAAACTGAGATCCTAGACCCGCGCAATTAGCGGCCGCTGCCCAAACTGGCTTCCTTTCCTCTGTCCAGTTGAGGATCATTGTGCCCTCGCACAGTCGGTATAAGGGTCACCATAACTGGCAATATGTCTAAAGTTATTTTCCAGTAATACAGCAGACAGATCAACGGGTATGAAATAAGAGATGTGGCAATCCTTTTCTAGAGTTTGTTCCTCATCAAAGAATAATGAAATGGGCATGCCTACAAAATCAGAGGAAGAGGTGATCCATTGGTTAAACATAACCATTGGTTCAGCCAAATCTTTTTAAAAATAGAACATAACTCATGATTTTGTTTCACACGGGATGATTATTAATGTTAACTGAAAAATAAAGTCTGCACCAAGAGTCTGCGATCCAATATTTTACTCCTCTGAGATTAGATTATCTCTAATGATTTTTTTACCTCGTAGTCATGTCAATTTCATTTCAATCTTGGTCATAGAAATTGAATCAAATCTAGTATAAATGAAATCACCAAAACAATAATCTACAGTGAACAAAATAACGAAAGATTTGATACTCTATTAATGTGGTGCTCCCACTGAAATCATTTGATCACTAAATATGTAAAAGCCATCTTATTTCCATGTACCAACACAGATCATAACTGTCATTACTTTTCCAAGGAAATACTTAATTAAAGACGAGGGTTAAGTTGCTCCAAACTTGCAATGATCCAAGTCCAACACCAATCAATTGCCTGTTCAGCGTAACTGAAAATTGAAGCATTTAAGATCTTCTCAATTTCTTAAATTGGTGAAGATAAAGTTGTCATGATGCTAACAATCCTCAAATCACGAATTTCATGCTCAATTCGAAATTTACTAATAATAATGTTCACCATCAGATTGATCACTGACACAATATGAGGGTATCCAATGGTACAGAAAATTTTCTGCTACACAAGTTCCTTAGGGCTCATTTTTCTTGAAGTATATGTTTAACAGGTGTCTTAAATTGTGATGGTTAACAGTGCAGTTCTTATTGATATGTTAGGTTGCCCCAAGAAGGGCATATCTTACCTAATGAAATGTGTAAGCCTGGCTCCTGAAATTCCATGTTAACAGGAAACTCCTATAGTGTCATTATGGCTATCATTTTACCATTTAAATTAGAATATGGCTTTACAAAGTGCAGTTTTAAGAAAGTTATTGCAAATCTACAACCAATTATTAGTAGTAAATAGATAGGAAATTTCCATCAAATCCATGAAGTCTATTTTTTTTACCAGCTTAAGGTTAATGAATGTAGGTCAACATGCAACTTGAAACTTTTTCATAGTTAGGAAAAAGGAATAAAAAACAATAACGATTTACTGAATTTTTAAAACTGCTTTTCAAGCACACGGTTAAAATATTGCAATGAACTCAAGGAGCACTAACCCCTCATGTGCCCTGAACCTTTCAACGCCTCCAGACAACATCAATTTCAACAAAAGATCGGATATCTCCGTAACCATAAAAATTCCTACGAAAAATTCTAAAATAATCATCAATGCTCATGTGGTTGTAGATAGTAACTGTATAACAATTAAAAAAATTTATCCCAAAGAAAAACACAACCATTCACAAAAGCTTTAATATGTAATCATGACATCAAGTAGTTAAAGGTCATTTTAGTAGGCTAAAATAAATACTAACATAATTAATTTTTTCTTCTGGATGTCAAAGTAAAAAGAATTATATAAGAAAGAGGAAGAGAATATATATCAATTTTGAGATCGATTTGGTGTAAACATCATGCATGGTAGCAAGAGGAATGGTAGGATTGTACTTATTTCCCCAAGATTGAAGAGGACTCTTGCATGCAATAAGGAGGATGCAGCGGATTTCAGAAATGGAGCTCCAGCACCTCAATCCAGAGCAGCTATTGTCTGTTCTTGAAGTAGTGCAGCTGAAGAAAGGAAGGGCTATAGCAGATTTCAGAATTTTGGAAGGAAAAAGGAGGTATCGGCTGGAAATTGGGAAGGAGAAGTGGAGGATTTGGGGAAAAAGAATGTAGAAAAGAAAAGGAAAGAGAAGGGCTCCCACGTTGGGGTTTCAAGAGCCTAAATGCCACCTTAAAATAACCCCATCGATAACTATAAAAACCTCAAAGGGAGTCTCGTCCTCGAGACTTGAGTCAAGGTCATTAGGTGTTTTGTTTGGATTTATTAAAGTCATAAAAACCTTAAAGTATTTTGAACAAATAAAAACCTCAAAGAGAAAACAAGCCATATATTTTAACATGTATCCAATTACAAATACTTGTTTTGATTATTACCTCAGAAAAGTTGCGGGTATCGTGCTTGCATATCGGCTTCAGTCTCCCACGTCGCCTCTTCGACGCCGTGACGGTGCCACAACATCTTGACCAATAGAATCTCTTTGCTGCGAAGCTTCTTCACAGCATTGTCAAGCATCTATACTGGTCTCTCCTCATAAGTCAAGTCTGGCTCCACGTCAAGATTCTCGTAGTTGACGACGTGTCAAGGGTCGTGGACATACTTCTTCAAGTTGGATACATGGAAGACGTCGTGAATAGCAGAAAGATGTGGAGGAAGGGCTACTCGGTATGCCACCTTCCCCACTCTAGCCAAAATCTCGAACGGACCAACGTATCGTGACGCCAACTTACCACGAACACCAAATCTCTGAATTCCCTTCATGGGAGATACTCGGAGAAATACCCAATCTCCCACCTGTAATTTACAAGAATGTCATTAGTATGTGATTAAGTTAAATTTATAATAGTAGAAAGAGAAGAAGATTGTATACCTGAAACTCCGAATCTCTTCTTCAACGGTCTGCATAGCTTTTTTGGCAGCTTTATGCTGTCAGAAGCCTCCGTCTCACAAGATCAACAACTCTCGCGGTCTCCTCCAAGAGATCTACGGAGTAGAGAGCATGATCACCTACCTCACGCCAACTGAGAGGGGCATCTCCGCCCGTATAGGGCTTTGAATGGTGCCATGCCGATACCGGAATGATAGTTGTTGTTATGCGTGAATTCAATCAACGGCAGATGGTCCTTCCAGGACCCTTTCCACTCCAAAGTGCATGCACGAAGCAAATCCTCTATTATCTGAATGGTGTGCTCACTCTGTCTGTCAGTCTGCGGATGATATGCAGAAATCACTCTGCCCGTCAGTCTGTGACTACACATACTCCCACTTTCTCCCATACTTGTCGGAAAACATGGATGTCGACAAGTTGAGAGAAGACAACTAGCTAATATTTTTGAGATTTTTTCAATCAGTCAATCTTTTTTTTTTATTTTATCATTTTTTCCGGCTATTTCTCCTTTTTTTAATAGCCACCATTTTTTTAAATAAGTCGTTGACGATTTTTTATGAATTTCCCTTCTCATATTTTTTGTAATATGTGCACAGCTCTTTCTTGTACGCGCCCTTTTTTTTAACTAACATGCCCAACATTGGGCCCAAAGATATTGCAGCGGCCCCTTTTTTTAATGATCAGAGAACAACCCACTTGGGTCTTACAAAATAACCCCATAATAATTTTTTATATATAGTTGTAGGGTCCTCTGTTAGGGTTCCCATCATGGGAAATCCCTTAGGACGCCGCCGCCCCTTGGGGTTCCTGTTGTGGCGCCTGGAGCGGTTGTTGCCTGAGAAGGGCTGCATCGTGTGGCTTGAAGATTAGCCGGAAAGGCTCAAGGTCTGGAGGAGAAGTGCAAGGAAGATGCGCGCGCATGGGTCACGCACGTTGTGAGATGCACGTGTTGCCTTGTAGAGCTGCAGTCGAGAGCTCTGCACCTTGGAGAATCGGCAGGGAGGAGGGTGAGGTCGCGATGCAGATGCGGAGGGAGCTGCGGGGCTCCGCTTGGAAGACGGAGCGGCTGGGAGATGGTGTATCCACCACCTGTAGCTGCGGGAGATGCTCGCGAAGGTCATGGAGATGGGAGGTCGCGTGCTTGCTGCATGCTCGAGAGGATGTGCAGGTGCATATCTCGTGCTTGTTGCGCGCTCGAGAGGCATCGCCTGGAACTGCGAGGTGCTTGTGTTGATGGATTTTTCGAAGGCGACGCATCTTCATGCACAGGTACTGCAGTAGCCTGGATCTAAAATATCCCCTTGCGATGGGGATGACAGCAGCGATGGGCGCCATTGTACAGAGGGGAAGGTTCGTGGGAACCCTCTTGGAGCCGCCTTGACCTGGATCCTGGATTAGGGTTTGTTGCGGGATCCTTGAGAACTAGAGCATCCAGGAAACCCTAGATGCCTGGAACTTGGCAACAGGCGTGATCTTCAACAATAATTCTTTAGGAAGAGATCTTCGAACATGATAAAAATAATGAATCGAAACCTCGGTTTGAATCGAATCTCGAACAGAGTATGAAAAATAAAACTTTCAAGAACAAATCCACGATAATCAAACCCGCTTTGATACCATGTTAGAAAATAGAGAATGCGGAAGCTAAATGATAAACATAGCATAATCTAGAAAGAATAAACATGAAGAACACAAAGATTTTTACGTGGAACCCTGCTCTTTAAGGAGCGTGATGAAACCACGGGAGAATGCATCAGAGGGCGTATGTGTTCATTGCACTTTCTCATCTGAATACATGGGTGCGGGGCTCTTTATATAGCACTCACTGAGTCTCCACATCTCCAAGCTGGTAGATATAGGACTAAACTCTGGATGGGGTAAATAGATCCTGAAGAGATCCTGTTGGCGCATAGTCTATTTTGTATCTCTTTGTTATTTTATTTTCTTGTTAGTCTTCTTGTGTAATTTACCCATAGGCTACTCTCCTATATAAGAGAGCCTAGGGCTGTGGAATAGAACATCGCATTCACGTTTCCCAACATGGTATCAGAGCGACGGTCCTAGGCCGGAGTTCTCGAAACCCTAAACCTACCCATCCCCACCCGCCGGCCCTCTTCTCTCTCTCTCTCTCTCTCTCTCTCGGCGCCGCCAGGCCCTTCTTCTCCGCTGATCCGCGGTGATCTAGGGCGCTTCCTGTGCTGCTCACTGCAGCATCAACTGCGGCGTCTGCTGCTCCATCTGCAGCACCTGCTGCTGCGTCATCTCCAAGCGGATCTGCGGCATCTGCTGCTGTGCTAGGGCAGCAGGAAGGAGCAGCACCTCCAGCGCACATCATCTCCAGCGCGTGAGGGTTACATATTGCGTATAAAGTCTGTGCGCGTACGGTTTGTAGCACGCGCAGATCCATGGGGATAGTTGCTTGAGGTCTACACATGCAACTAGTCCCGTCTATGTCTTTGTAGACAAATATTATCCAGTGTCATACGCTCCAGTCTTCAGTATGTCAGAAAGCAAGGCAGATACCCCATCTATGGGTGCTTTTCGTGGTCCAGCGCCCATCGTCAAGATGGATGGTACGAACTATGAACTGTGGGCAATGCAGTTCATGAGTATGATGAAGTCCACAGGCAAGAAACATATTCTCACAGAGCCCGAGCCTGCAGAGAAGACTGGAGTTCATGCCTCATGGGAGGCAGACGACGCATACGCCAAGGTGTGGCTGTCTGGCACATTGGCTATTGAAATCGCCAATGACATTTTACATCAACCCACAGCCAAAGACATGTGGGACATCCTCGCTGCGACCTATTCACAGGCAAAGAATGAGACGAAGATCCTGCAACTACAACATGATATATTCACGATAAAGCAGAATGGACGCCCGTTACATTCCCTCTATACATCTTTGAGAGGAATGTTTGAGAAGCTTCACAGCTTCATGCCTCTTACCGCCACACCAGAGCAGCAGAAAACGTACAGGAATGCAACAATGGTGGGCGTGTTTCTCGCAGCACTTGATCCAGAGTATGAGGCCGCACGTTCACAGATCTTGGCGGACTCAACTATTCCTCCCATGGAGGAGGCTTTTCACAGATTGAGTAGGATAACTGTACCTTCAGCAGCTGCTAGTCAGAATCCCTCAGCCATGGCGGCTAACAGGGGCCGTGGTTCCCATTACCAAGGCCGTGGACGTACTCCCCGTGGAAGGGGTGGTCGCACTAGGCCTACATGCTCTTATTGTCACCGTATCGGACATACTGAGGACACATGCTACTCAAAGCATGGATTTCCTGCATCTGCACGAGTCGCTGAGCAAATAGAGCCTCCTTCTGCTGCTTCACTGGATCAGCGTTTTGATGATCTGGTTGCCCGCCTCAGGGGCATTATCCCACCATCTGGCCCAGCACAGACGACAGAGAGTCATACTGATGTTGCTGCTTCTGCTTCTGCGTCTGCCTCTACGAGTACGTCAGGTAGTACACTTGCACTTCATAGTAGTAGATCGGATACATTGCCATGGATTATGGACTCAGGTGCTACACATCATCTATGTGGCGACCAGAGTCTACTTTCAGGATATACTCAGATCCCTCCAGGACGGACAGTAGTGATTGCCAATGGCACACATTCCCCCATCACGGGTCAGGGGGAGATTAGATTAACATCCTCTATGCAGCTCAAGAATGTTTTACATGCACCGCATTTTTCTATGAATCTTTTGTCAATCAGTCAGATTACGAAGGATCTCCAATGTCGAGCTATTTTTTATCCATCTTCTTTGATTTTTCAGGACATCCGTACGGGCAACGTGATTGGTCATGGCTATGAGCAAGGAGGCCTCTATCGTCTGAACCAGACCCCATTTGCCGGAATCACATCTTCTCCCGATGGACAAGTATCTTCCCTCCTGTGGCATCTGCGTTTTGGTCATCTACCGCTTCAGAAGTTGCGTCTTGTCTTACCTTATAGTTTTTCTCACACACCTATTCAGTGTGAGGCGTGTCAGTTGGGAAAACATCACAGGTCGTCGTTTCCCAGTAGTCAAGGTCGGAGTAGTAACTCCAAATTTGAGTTGTTTCATGTTGATGTCTGGGGTCCAAGTCGTGTTCCCGATCATCAGGGGCACAGGTTTTATATTGTATTTGTGGATGATTTCTCAAGAGCATCATGGGTATTTCTAATGAAAAATAAATCTGAAGCTGGAAATATTATTATTCAATTTCTAAATGAGATTCAGAATGTTTTTTCCACAACTGTCAAAATTATGAGAAGTGACAATGCCTTAGAGTTATGCACCAAGAATCTTGCCAACTACTACTCCTCTAAAGGAATTGTTCACCAAACATCATGTGCCCATACGTCTCAACAAAATGGGGTGGCAGAAAGAAAACACCGTCACCTTCTTGATGTCACAAGGTCACTTCTCATTCAGAGTCATGTTCCGTATTCATACTGGGGTGATGCAGTCCTTACTGCATGTTATCTTATAAATCGTATGCCCTCGTCTGTCTTGAATGAACAGGTTCCTTTCTCACTGATTTATCCTGACAAGGATCTGTTCACTCATACCCCTCGTGTGTTTGGGTCAGTTGCCTTTGTCCATCAGTTGTCGCCCGGTTCTGACAAGCTCTCTCCTAGGGCTGTCAAGTGTGTCTTTGTGGGGTACTCCAGAACTCAAAAGGGGTACAAGTGCTTTGATCCCGTGCGTCGGCGGTATATGATCAGTGCAGATGTTACATTCTTTGAATCCATCATGTATTTCTCAGATTCTGGGAGGATGCAGCCACCATCTATATCCCCTGATACTGTGTTTATGGCACCACCAACATCACAACCGCCACCAACATCTGAACCACCACCACCACCACCGCCACCACCATCAATAGTACCTCCGTTACCATTCCATTACACCCGGAGGCCGAATCAAGCTCATGGTCCTGACCAGTCAACTAGCTCGCCTATGGTATGTAATGAGAATATTAATGTTGATGGATCTGACGACATTTCTCAGCAGGGTGCATTACAGGAGCATGGTGATACCACGGCGGACCTAAATGTTCCAATCGCTCTACGCAAGTCGAAGAGAAGCTGTGTCCAGTATCCAGTATCAGCAGTGGTATCGTTTGAGAGGCTATCTGGACCATTCAAGACGTTTGCATTGGCACTTTCAGCTACAGCCATTCCACGGAACCATCATGATGCTATGCAGGATGCTAGGTGGCGCCTAGCAATGGAAGAGGAGATGGAGGCACTTCAGTCTAGAGGAACCTGGAGTTTGGTTCCTATACCTCCAGATGTTAGCCCGGTGAGTTGCAAATGGGTGTTTACAGTTAAGCACAATGCAGATGGTTCCATTGACAGGTACAAGGCACGCCTTGTTGCTCGGGGCTTCACGCAGACATATGGGGTAGATTACCTAGACACCTTCTCCCCTGTGGCGCGTCATTCCACTTTACGGATTCTGTTATCTGTTGCGGTTGCTAAAGACTGGCCACTCTATCAACTGGACGTAAAGAATGCATTTTTGTATGGAGACTTGCAGGAGGAAGTCTATATGCAACAGCCACCTGGTTTTGCTGTTGAGGGGGAGTGTTCCAAGGTTTGCAGATTGCATAAGGCCATCTATGGTCTTAAGCAGAGCCCCAGAGCATGGTTTCAGAAGCTTTCAGACCTCTTTGAGAAACAAGGATATAAACGCTCCAATGCTGATCATTCCTTGTTCGTGCAGAAGACGGCGAGAGGTATCATTGTAATCATGGTTTATGTTGATGATATCTTGATTACAGGTGATGATGACCAAGGCATTAAGCAAGCAAAGGAAAGGCTGGGAACCGAGTTTGTCACCAAGGACTTGGGAGTCCTTAGATACTTCCTGGGGCTGGAATTTGCGAGAAATCCATACGGATTAGTCATGACACAGAGGAAGTATGTCACAGATCTACTGAGTGAGACAGGTATGCTAGGGTGTCGACCTGCTACGACACCAATGGACCCTAGCATGAAGCTGTATGATGATGACACAGAAGAGGTGGATCAGAGAAGGTACAGAGAATTGGTAGGCAAATTACTGTATGTCACTATCACTAGACCTGATATACAGTTTGCAGTGAGTCGTGTGAGCCAGTTCATGGAGCAACCACGCCAGGTCCATATGGATGCCATACACATGATTCTGAGATATCTAAAATCATCTCCAGGTGCAGGCTTGCTATTTAAGAAAGGAAAGGAGATTTCTGTTACAGGATGTGCGGATGCAGACTATGCAGGATGCCCCAAGGACAGGAAGTCAACATCAGGGTTTGCAGTCTATGTTGGAGATGCTCTAGTTTCGTGGAAGAGCAAGAAGCAGACAGTAGTAGCTAGATCCAGTGCTGAATCAGAATATAGGGCTATGGCCCAGGCGTGCACAGAAATGATGTGGGTAAAATCCTTACTTGCAGACCTATGTATTGATAAACCTCTTCCTATGATGTTGGAATGTGACAATCAGGCCGCCTTGTTCATTGCAAATAACCCAGCTTTTCATGAGAGGACCAAGCATATTGAGGTCGACTGTCACTACATACGTGACATGATTCAGAAGGGGTTCATTGCTACATCTCACGTCACATCAGAGAATCAGACTGCTGATATCTTCACCAAAGCATTATTTAAAGGCCCATTCCAGAAGTGTGCGTCCAAGCTGAGCATGATTGATATCTATGCTCCATCTTGAGGGGGAGTGTTGACGCATAGTCTATTTTGTATCTCTTTGTTATTTTATTTTCTTGTTAGTCTTCTTGTGTAATTTACCCATAGGCTACTCTCCTATATAAGAGAGCCTAGGGCTGTGGAATAGAACATCGCATTCACGTTTCCCAACAGATCCATTTACCCATCTCTCATATATGTGACGCATATAACAAATACTCCAACAGGTACTAATCAAATACTCTACTCCATAATTTTAAATGTTTTTAAGTGATATATCTTTTACTATGTGGTAGTTTCTCGGGACTTGTAAAGATCGTAAAGCAAATCGCAACTTACCTCAATCTGTTAATTTTTTTTTCTCATTGGATAACACATTCTTCTGTTTCAGAGTTCTAGGCATAGAAGGCTGTTAAACAAGTGTGGAACACCCAGTTCATTGGCCAAGCTTAATTTGGAGGAGATACATGGGAAAAGAAAAGAGAGAGACGACTATTTTGACCCGATCCATCCATCGGACACAGACATGCATGCTTCCGCGTCACACCCTGCTGTTGACAAAGGCAAGTTTGGACCTCGTCCGGTGTCGCAAGATCCTGATTTTTCGGAGGTTGAAGAGGGGAAATTGGTTGAAGAACCTGAAGAGGTTTGTTTTGAATCCGGGATCCTAGATTCACAGAACACAGATGTAAAAAAACATACTAACAAACAGAAGCTACAAGTCCAAGAAAAGCTTGTGAACTCGCCCAACGTTGTTGGAGGGTTTGATGATGAACGCATTCGTGAAGCTATGTCAAAGAGGAAAAAGCGCTTGGAGCGGTTCAAGGATTCTGTCCTCATTACAAGGGATCCGAATTTGAGTAAGAGCATGCTTACCCAACTTGAGAGTACGAATTCTTCATGTGAAACTTTGAAGGAGAGGCCCGCAAGAAAACGCCGTTGGGTGGTTAGCTAGATCTATTACAGCCTGGCGAGTTTTCTTCCGAAACTAGACCTGTTGTGTTAATAAGCATTTTGATTGTTGAGGGTGGTCGTACATTTTATTCAATGCCCTTCTAACTCACATGTCTTGTAATTTTTTTTTGTTATGTCGGCATTGGACAAAAGTATAGAACCTTAGCAGTCCATCCAGATCATTTATCAGGAGCAATTTTGAGTTATAGATGATCATCGATGCTTTTGTAATGGGGAGATTCAAACTTTAAGATATCATTGCAATTTTTTCAATAATATATATAATTAAAGTTGATATTATCTAGTTATGGTAAAATCTGGATATTTGCTAGTTTAGTTACATTTGACAGGTATTCTGCAGTGATGGAACTTCTTGTTCGCATGTATTGAGCCCTTCTAAAGTGATACTATCGAAATCATCATGAGTAATGAAAATTCTTTCTCCCATATTTCTTATCTAAGTCTGGATTTGGATGCGTGAGGAGACACCAACTCTTTGTGAAATTCAGGAAATGTGAGGTTTGATTGCCATGAGTTGCATTCTGTGGACATGTGGTGTCTAGCGAGGGATTTTTTGTCAACCCCTTGAAAATTGAGGCATCATTAAGCCCAATATTGTTTCAGATGTATGTAGTTTCCTCGGTTTGGCCGGTTGCGGTTTAGACTTTTTGTTGATGAATTTTCAAGATAGCTTTGGATGAAGAATGAATAATAAGTTGAGTAGTGCTTCAGTGTTTGTTGTCTCAACTGGATCTGCAGAATTATTCTGCATGCATGAAATAATAGTTCTGAGAGGCACATCACTCCAAGTTGATCATCCTCCCGGGGAGCAGCAACATGTATAGAGATTAGTGGCCATTTTTATGATGACCATGATTTGAAGAAGGATCGGTAGGCCACTTGCCAACAGGTGAAAGTGGAGCATCAACGTCGAGTATGACTTCTTTATGTGCACCTCGTTCTCGAGTAGAAGTGGGAGAGCATCGCGAGAGACCTTATGTCCATACGAATGATTGTTGACAGGCTGACCATGCCAACAAATTACCTGTTGGCTACTAACCTGTCCGGGTTACTCGTGCAACTTCGAGATTGGCAATGTTATGATTATTAGAGATTGTCAAGTTGCATGGAATTCCTAAAGATATTGCTTCAGATAGAGGTTTGCACTTCACTCGACACTTGTGACAGTTTGCACAAGGGTCATAGAACAAATTTGAATACTAGTACATTGGACTGTCTATAGACAGTTAGACAAAAACGAGCGTACTAGTCGGATCATGGGTAATCTTTTGAAATTGCTGCATCCTGGAGGGGAACCAATTTTAGATAAATTCACCTTTAACTTGTGGAGTTCACAACAGTTTTTTACTTGCGTATTGGTAAGGCCATTCATGGTCATTAGACACGAGAGTTGCCATTGATGTACATTTGACCTTTCGAGATTCTCAACAGGATTTGCACTTTAGCTTATTGTCCATCACTACCTCCGAGTTGCTCGATATGTATACGACATGTTTCGCTTGCGCAACTTAATGAATTACATTCCATACCTACATTACGCAATCAGCTACGAGAGATTAACAGTCGAAGCAGTCGATGGAGGTTCTCGATAGAGCAATTGCATGATTAAGTAACAAGAAGAATCCTTCAGTGAAGGTTCTCTTGTGTAGTAGGCAAATGTCTGAGGTCACATGGGAAGCAAAGGATGAGATGAGGACCGAGCGTCCCCATCTTCTCTTAGGTAGAATCTGAGACCCCCAACACAGCCTTTAAGATTTGTTATCCTGCCGATTTATCTCACAAAAACATGAGTCAAATCTTTTATGATTGTTATCTGCCTCTAGGGATGAACTTCCACACGAGTCATCAAAATGGAGTCATGCCCCCAAACTCCAGCAAAACTCATAGCAAAACTCCAAAGGCTCGTATGGTAGTCGGGTTACCCCCATGTTACCCCGGGGTAACCCGGTTTACCCTCCTCTTTTCATGGAATGAAATTCTATCACAAATCATAGTGACATCACATCACATTCTTTATTCCAACCCTCTCCAACCCTCGTAACTATCACAAACAGCTACTATTCCCCTACCCAGCAACCAAACAGACCCCAAGAGGGGCGGTCTTAAAGGGATCACGTCAACCTCACAATGACGGTGCTATCAAAAAACTTACAAGAGATTACGGGTGAGGTCCGCATTATTAATTTAAGATGCCATCAACCCACCTCATCGAGGTGGCCGAATGGCATTGTAAACATGGGTGCCTTGCACTGACCTCATTTAGGTCTGAAATTTGGACCTCACCCGTAGCATCATGTAGGTACAACCAAAATTAGGAATTTAGGATCTCTGATCACATAAATGTTGATGTAAATACTGAAGCAGTCTTTTCTATATTTGTGCCAATCAAAAAATTCAACGATTCAGGTCATATATACCTTGACTGAAGCACTTGGATATTTTTTTCATATTTTTGCAATATCTATATATTTACATACGAGGTAACAGTCAACGTGCTCTCATGTCATGCCATCACAGAATGCATCGCACTGCCCCTTTACAGTGGATGACCAAACCAGAGACCTGATCCTGAAAAAACTGGTGTGTATTTATCCCTGGCTTGTCACAAAACTCCTTACAAATTGATCGGCATACCGACAATGGAATGTCAGTATCTTTGATTATTCTAGCACCTATAAACATCCCACCAGAACACCCATCCAAACTAACGTGCCACGCATTGTAGCTGATGATACAGAGGTTATTATGCACTTCTTAAGTATACTTTAAGCAGAGCTTGCTGCAAATGGGATGAATTCTCATCGCGCAAGTGCAATCAGAGCTTGCTGCAAATGGGATGAATTCTCATAGTGCACTTATTAAGTACACTTTAATAGGAGACCAAGGAGTTCCCCAGCATGCAACTTTGACATGGACATCTGTAAATGCTTTGCCCTCCAATCCACAGCAAACTTGTCTTCATCACCGTCACTCGAGGACTCGTCACTGGAATCCTGTCCCGTGAAAGGAGGACGTTGTTGTCCATTTGTAAGCCGTGCAGCCCTTACCTCCACCAGCCTCTTCTTGACCATCTCCACCCTTTCTCTGTACTGCCTGGAATTAGGGCGAAGTAAGAAAAGCAAGGATGTTTAGAACAAAAAACAGATGGGGAAAAATCAATGTAACGATTATAGATATCCGTGACTCACTTGTGTTCAAGAGACTCGTACTCCTTTCTCACTTCCGCAGAATCAATCTAGAATTGTTAAAGAGACATGTAAATTTGGATAGTGATAATAATAAGATATCAAAAGACATGACAAAGGGTACCTCTTCCTCCTCTAGACGGTCGTCCACTTCCTGCAGATCCTCCTGGATTTCCTTCTGGGACTCATTGTATGCGTCACTGGAATAGCAACCAAGTTCAGAGTTATGAGCAGCAACTAAAATTACATGTCGAGAATACGAGCCATAGCACAGACAGAATGCCGACCACATTTGACCATGGATCCAGTAGGCAGATTAATTCTTGGAGAAGCAAAACATATTTAAGAAAAAATAATTGTCAGATTCCCTGGGAGTAATTTTGGCTCTAGTGTTAAAAGAGTCAGTATCTTGTCTTGTTCAAACTAATTTCATGTAAGTTATCTCATTCTCGATTACTTGCTTTTCAAAAAAAAATCCCAAATGCTCTTGCAGGATCTTGGATTTTGACTGGTTCATTTTTTGTACTTCAGCAACCTTCTAACATGGATTTTAAGAATCAGATTCACAATTCGTTATCCTGATGAGAAATTAAATAACCAAAAGGCAAAATGTTTCAAAGTTCAGATTTCAAAGAGAATCTACTTCTCATTTATATGTATTTATTAGTTCTAAATTTGTCAACTGAGGTGATAAATTAACTAGAAAGGCAGTAAATACGTCCAAATAATCTTAGCTATGCATGAAATCATATTTTATCTATTCGTTGTGATATTTGCAACCAATTTCTGTTGAAAAAAGAGATGAAAATGTTATATAGTATATTCAAAAGGATCACATCAACGTAATATTAAAGCTGAGAAATTACAATTGGCATATTTGTGAAATCCTTTATCAAATCAAGTTACATTAAAATCCTGATCATCAAAAATAGAAATTAGAATCCATCTTAAACTTCAAAAAAATGTGCTTACTTGACATCAACCTTAACAGGTTCAATACCACGAGCCCCTAGGTCCACATCCTTATTGTCAAAGAAACCCTCTACTAGTGCGTCTTTTATAGGGTTGGAATCGGAACCAACTGTTTTTTATTTTTTTTTTTTTTTTGACAGCAAGTCACTTCGGGGGAAGCACCACATGGTGTTCGCCCCAATCTTTTATTAATCAAAAGAGACGAAAACGAAGAAGAGGAGGAGAGGGGATACAACAAGCAAGGATCGAGAGGATCCCAACCCCAAAACACCCAAAAACGCGCAACAAACGTCCACAGAATTACAGTAGGAGCCAGTCGCTCAACAGCATGTCTACATGAGCTAAGACATTTTCCTTGTAGAATCTTTGGCCCTTGAAAATCTTCGCGTTCCTCGCAATCCAAAGCGCCCAAATGAAAGCGAAAGGGCGGATGAGCTCTCTCCTTGGACGATCAGCATTAGAGCGAAAGGAGTCCCAAAACGAATCCTTTATTTTTTTTTTTTTGAGCGAGAACTAGGGGGAACCCTCCCAAGATGAGAGTCACCACACCAAAAACTTCATTGATTTGCAAGAAATTACATCAAAAGGAGACCTAAAAGTTGTACAGCGCGTTACAGTGAGCTACAACATTTTCATAGTAAAACCGCTGGTCCTTGAAAGTGGCCTCATTCCTACCAAGCCAAATAGCCCATAACACCGCAAAAGTCCTGGAGACGTCACCGGAGGATCCAACTCCCACCGCACAAATAGATCTCCAAAAGAGATCCGCACAGGATGATTGTACCCATTGCAACCCCACAGCGTCCCACACATTTGCCGCAGTCGAGCATCCGAGGAAGATGTGGTTCGCATCTTCCACCCCATCCTCGCATCTGTCGCAACTGATGTCCGCCACGCCCAGCAATCTACCCCTCCTCACTTTGTCGCACAGATGGTCTCTCCTCAAGCACCAAAGAACACCTTTACCCTTGTAGGGATCTTTGCCGCCCAAATCATCTTCAAATCCACACATAGATCTTCGTCTCGTTCCCTCCCATCACCACGCAATTTCCGGTAAGTCATCCTTACCGAGAACCTACCTTCGGTCCACTCAAAAAGGTCCAGGTCCGCCGACAACTCCTCGACCGGGGGTATCTCCGCAAGCAGCCGCAAATACTCCTGCAACCTCTGTTTCGAGAGAACCGCAACGAACCTCGAAGCCCATGCCTCCGAATCCACAACCTCCGCCACCCGCGCCCCATTGTCCATGGCCAGCGCCATCAACCTAGGAAAGCGGATCGCCAGCGCCCCCTTCCCCGTCCAGTCATCGTGCCAAAATCTGAAAAGAAGACCATTCCCCAATCTTGGCCGAAGGAAAGGCCTCATGTCCGGAAGCACAACACGGATCCCGCTCCACAACGAAGACTCATGATGCCTTCTTGCCGCTACCAGGTCTCCAGTGACTCCATAAATCTTCCGCAGCAGCCGCAACACAAGCAAGTCCGAAGGTCCTCAGATGCGCACCACCCATTTGGCAAGCAATGCTCTGTTCATATAGTCTACATCCCTGACTCCCAGACCACCTTCCTCAACAGATACGGCAAGATCCTTCCAAGCCACCAAGTGCATCCCCTTCTTCTCCTGCCTCCCATCAGACCAAAAGAACGATCTCATCAAGGCCTCAACCCTCCTTCTCACGCCCATGGGCATGAGTCGGGTCGAGAAGAAGAATATCGGAATGGCAGAAAGGACGTGCTTAAGCAAGGTAAGCTTCCCGCCCTTGGATAGAGTGACTGCCTTCCACCCCTCCAACCGCTCCTCCAATCTCCGAACAACGCAATCCCAGTCGGACTTCCTCAGTTTGCCGGCAAGCAAAGGCAACCCCAAGTAAGTGATGGGTAAATCCCCCAGAGGGCAACCCGTCCAAGAAGCTAACTTGTTACTCTCCTCATCCTGCATCCCAAGTGTGACCAACACTGACTTATGTCTGTTGATCTGTAAGCCAGAAAGGCACCCAAATATGTCCACCAAGACAGCCGCATTGTGATTCTGCTCCTCCATCCCCCCAAGAATATCAGCGTGTCATCAGCATACTGCAACACCGGGACAGAGATGTCCCCCAATCTGAACCCCTCGCACCAGCACTCCTCAACCGCCATCTAAAACAAGACCGCAAGACAATCCGCCACCAACACGAAAAGAAGGGGAGCAAGGGGGCATCCCTGATGTACCCCCCTCTATGGTTGGAACCAGCCACCCTTACGTATGTCATTGACCAGAACAGAGCAGGAGCACATAGTGACACATCTCTTAACCCAGTCAATCCATTGTTGAGAAAAACCCTTTTCCCGCAAAATTGTCCACAAGGATTTCCAACTGACACAACCGTAGGCCTTGGCATAGTCTATCTTCCAAATCGCACCATTCATCTTAGTCCTCTTCCATTCCCGGCTGCATTCCGATGCGGTCACGATTCCATCTGCCATACACCGTCCAGGAATGAACGGGACTGTGCCGCTAACACCGCGTCTGATAAAACACCTCTAAGCCTGCTCGCCAACATCTTTGCCACAATGAGGTAGATGCCATTAGAAATCGAAATAGGCATGTAATCCCCAATCCCCACCGGGGTGTCTTTCTTCGGCAGCAGAAAACTCAAGGCCCTGTTGATCTTCTCAAAACCTCTGTTCCCATCCCTGAATTCATTTAGAACCTCCAAAATATCTACCTTTAGCAGATCCCAGAACTCCCTGTAGAAGGTGATAGAAAAGCCGTCCGGTCCTGGAGCGCCATCCGCATTCAAATCCCAAACCGCCCTACGAAGCTCCTCCTCCGAAAACTCTGTCACCAGCGAGTCCGCCTGCCGACCAGTCAAAAACCCCGACCCCCGACCCGGCCAACCCCAGCCATCCCCCTCCCTCCTCCTCGAAGACCTGACAAAGTGCTCCCGCAAGGCAGCCCCAATGTTCCGCTCCCCCGAAACCATTTGGCTGCCCACCTCCACCTCATGTAAGAAGCTCCTTCTCCTCCTACCAGAAGCAACGGAATAAAAGAAGCGAGTGTTGGCTTCGTCCTCCCTTAACCACTTCTGCCTCGATCTCTGCCTCCAATGAACCTCATCTTTCCTATCTTCCTGATACACGACCTCTAACCAGCCCGCCCTCTCCTCCACCTCCTCCGGGGTCAGCCCCCGGTCATCATCGATCCCGTCTAATCTGCCTATCCCTGCCTCCGCCTCGGCTCTTGCGGCCCTGCGCCTTCTGGCGACATCCCTCCCAAACGACAACAACACCCTCCTAAGAGCGTCCAGCTTTGCCGCAAAGCGCGACACCGCCGAACCGGTGACCAAGAAATCCCGCCAATGCTGACAAACCAAGTCTCGGAAGCCCTCCTCCAACAACCACTTCTTCTCAAAATGGAAAGAGAATCGAGCAGATTGCTCCTCCCCAGAGAACCACAATATCGGGGTATGGTCAGACAACGTCCTCGGAAGGGCCCAAGCCCTCGCCAAAGGGAAAGCCTCCCTCGCCTCAATCGATAGCAGGAACCTGTCGATTCTGGACCTCGATCTCGTATTTCTCCAAGTGAACTTGCAACTGGCCGTGTCCACAACCGACAAACCCATAAAACGGACCACCTGCCGAAGGCCAGCGGATCCAGGATCGGAACCCCCCCCCCGTAGCCTGTCATCAGGGAACAGAGTAACGTTCAGGTCCCCACCAATGACCCATGCTCCATTGCCCCCCTCAGACGCAGCTGTGTCAAGATCCGCCGCCAGCCTACCCTCATCAAGCCGACACGGGCCGTACATATTAGTGAAGAACAGACAAAGTCCATCCGCTCTCCGCTGCAACTTCACTGACAGGGTAAAGATAGAGACGAAAGACCCAAGCAGGTCAAAAGAATCGGACCGCCACCCAGTCAGTAGCCCGCCAGAAGCACATGCAGCCTCTTTCATTGCCACCTCAAAGATCCCCCCCCCACCCAACTCCCTTCGCAAATGATCATCCATAGACTGTAACTTTGTCTCCTACAGGAAAAAGATATCTACCCCAGCCTCTCTCACCAAATTGCGCACCCCGAACCTTTTGTCGGGCCGACCCAAGCCCCTCACATTCAGAGATAGCAACTTCATTTAAGTAACTGAGCAGACATCTTCCTCGGGGGAATAACCCTCAATCGGCGCGCCAAATCCCGATCCAAAGCAGCAAAGCGATTTCCACCACCACTGGATCGGTCTCCTCGACAACTGCACCCTCAACCTCACCACCCGACACCAGCGCAGCCCTCAGCGCCGCCCTTGCCATCTTCCCTGCCCTTCTCCCCTCACCCCTCACTCTCTCATACTCCAGGTCGAAACGACGCAGACCCAGCTCCACCCCTTCCTGAAAAGATCGTCCAGGACCCGGCCCCTCCCCTACGGCACCGGCTTCCATAGCCAACGAAGGAGCCACCACCGACCCCCCCCCCACCCCAACAGACTCTTCCTCAACACGAGCCGAGCTCCCACGCCCTTCTGCCGCACCACCCGCACCCTCCTCCCCTCTCTGCAAAACACCCCCTCCCCCTTCTCTGACAACCCATTCCTCTGCTGGCGGCTTCTCAACAGGCACCTCCCGCACCAGCACTGGCGCTCCCCCTACTTCCTCCTCCAGCCCCAAGAGCACAGGCACCTCCCCGCTCGCCCTTGAACCTCCTCCCACTCCAACACTCGGACCCCCAGACAATGCTAACTGCCTCGAAGCTCCCACTGCCGAAAACATGCCAAACTGAACCGTCAGCTTTGGGGAGAAAGTCTCGCTCGGAAGTCGGCCACCACAGCAAGGCTTCACCTTCTCCGGGACCGGGGCCTCCAACGGAGTCTGCACTTCACACTGACGTTCCCCCCCCCCCCCCCACCGCCTCCACATTCCGATAATGTCTCTGGCACCTGGATGTCCCCCTTTCTTTTCCCTGATTCCTGCAATGCCGCCCAGACCTCAGCAGCCACCAGCTCTACCAGAACCCGCCTGCCGTCTAGCCACACCTCCCACTAACCCAACCTGTCAGCGTCAACCGGCCTCACCTGAACCAGAACATCCAGAGACTGCCCCGGATGACAACCCAAGGACTCGACAGAGTCGACGACAACAACATTCAGCAACAAGCTCGAAATTCGATCCTTCGTCCTCGCCCTCAACGGCAAACCTCTGACAACGACCTTCTCCACCCGAGCTGGCGACACCCCTACATCCGAGTCTCTCAGCCTTCACCATTTCATCTGCAACGACCCATTCAGACCCTTCCAACAAGCCACGCTCCTCAGATTCCCGTAGTCCTCTCGCCAACGCCCTCCACTGGGAGACCGTGCCACGTCTCCCCTGAACCTGGCCTTCGACACGAGTCCCACGTCAGATGTTGCCAAGAAGAGGGCCCCCTCCCCAGCCCCCTCGCCAATCATCATAGAGTCATATCGAATCAGCAACGGGCAGGACCGTCTAGAGTGCCCAAAACCACGGCAGGAGAAGCAACGGAGGGGCCCTCTACACGCCCTCGCCCAATGGTCTAATCCACCACATCGAAAATAGCCCCGCCCGAAACAGGACAGCAACGGAGGACCTCGTACGCGCACGGAAGACCTAGCGGCCCGCCGCCCACGCCGTCCTTCAACCAGGCACCACCCCTCGTCTGACCCGGCATCCACGCAGCCGGCCGGGCGGACAAACATCTCAGCCCCCAACCGGATCGCAGCTCCCGGAGAATGGCTGCCCTCCCAAGCACGAGCCCCAAGCCCCTGGCGAAAACCAAGAGCAGAACCCCCCCACCATCTGGAAGTCTCCACGCGCCTGACCACTATCACCCCCACAACCTGGAAGCCCTCCCAAACCCCCACCGCCTGGAAGTCCCATCGTCTGGAAGCACCCACCGCCCCCCACAGCATGGGATCCCCCCAGACCGGAGGCCTCCCCCGGCTGGATGCCCCCTCCGAGCGGAACCCCCCTCCGCCAAGCGAACGCCCCGCCCCAGATCACGTTGACCCGCAGAGTCACCTTCAGCACGGAGGGTCGCCGCCTTCGGGAACCTCGCCACGCGCGCCACCATGCGCGGCTAGGCACCATCCCCGAAGCCTCCAGCAGAAGCCTCCAGCGCAGAAGCGCGCGCCGCCACATCGCGTCCTAGGGTTCGGATCGCGCATCGCCTCACGAGTCGCCTCTCGAACCGACATCTCCCCGCCAGTAGGTCCTTCACCAACTGTTTTTTATGGCTGGGTAATCCGGTCATCAAGTTTGATTCTGTTTCTTTCACATCGAAAAAATTCCCGGGCAAGTTTCCCTTGACTTTCTTTACTTCTGGACCTGCTGATTTTGGCACCTGAATGGACGAATCAGATGGCTTGCTTCCACCTGGTGCATTGTCAAAAAAACCCTTCTGGCAGAGTTCTTTTCACCAGTTTACCTGCAGTGCTGGCAGTAGAAGCTTCTCCAGCTCTACTTACCTGAAAATCATTAGTTCCCTCTGCATTGAAAGCAGTAAAAGATTATGAAGATTGGATCACATTAGCATACATTAAACCTAGATGCAAATTTTTGTATATATATTCAAAGCTGGGTGACTTTTGAAAACTTGTGAACACGCTAAATGTCTCTCTGAGTCCTGGTTTATATAATTTTCTTTTTGGCTACACAGATATGAAATGTAATTTTAAATTTGCGAATACATGAAGTTTCTGGGGGGGCGCCTTTATCGGTGATTGTCTTTTTTCATTTGAAAAAAATGGTAAAACATTCAATTGGAGGAGTATGGGTTTGGCCCACGTAGATACATCGTCCTGTCAAGGGTTTTCAAGGAGTTTTGATGCAATTGCCTACCAATTTAGGAGCAGAGCTACGCGTTTTGCCTTTTATATGCATTTTGGCCAACCAGGAATGCTTTGAGTTTTTGTGATGAATGGTTTTATATGGAATATGTTATGAGTCCCAACTTTTCTTATTGATTCTCGACTTTTATATTAATAATGTTTGATCAATATATTTTTTGGATAACCACCTGCCTATCGTCTCCTCCCGTGATTTTTCAAAACTAGTAGAACCAGTTGATGTCACATATAATTTGTACCATAACTTTATTCTGCTTTTGCATTGGACCTTGAAACCTCATTATGCTTTCTCCTCCTCCAAGTGACTAAATTGCAACAAACTAGGTAGCATGCCCAGTCATAACCTCTTGTCATCAAGTAAACCGGCAAAATCTTCATCTAAATAAGCACAAACATCCTGGCAGGCATGTTGAGCTTAGGAAATGCCTTCACCAGGTAAGTTCTTTCAATATCATAGAATAAGACATCCTTCCATTGACTCTATCTAGGCATCCCCAAGAACTGACTCGCATTGTTAATTGTTGGAGTATGTGTCATTGTAGTGATGGGTAATTGGATCTCTCCAGGGTCCAATTATCACATCCAGTGCTTTAGTCCCACGTCGGCTATTTGTAGGACTTGGATGGCCAGTATGGGCTATGTAAGAAACTATGCACCCATTGTATCATATGAGAAAAGTGAATAGAAAACACAAGCCCTTCAAGGCATTCTCCCATGGTTTCATCCCCATTCTCACGGAGTAGGGTTCTACGTAAAATCCCGATGTTCATGTTTATTCTATCTCTTTGATATTATGCTTCCATGTTGTCGATTTCTAACATGGTATCAGAGTGGGTTCGATTTTCGACGATTTTATGTTCTTTATTTATGTTTGAGATTCAAGATTCAGTTCTAGGGTTTTTGTTGAAATACTAATTCACGATTTGGTCAAGATTCGATTCTTCGTAGTTTTTGAAGATTATTTTGTTTGTGAATCGTTCAGGTTCGAGAGGAATTCTAGGGTTTTTAAACCCTAATTTTAGCAAGGTTTGATGTTCAGGGCGATCTCAGCACGATTCCAACAAGTTCGACAATCATCTAGGGTTCATGAAACCCTCGTTCTCCAGGCTATATTCCATGCCCACGCAGTACCTTCAGGCGGTGTTCAGCACCTTCAATGCCCAAGTGGGGTTTTAGAAGAGAGAGAGAGAGAGAAGAAGAAGAAGAAGAAGAAGAAGAAGAGAGAGAGAGAGAGAGAGGATGGAAAGGAGAGAAGATGCCAAGAACAGAGGAGAAAAGGGAGAAGGAGAGTTGATCTATGCCACTCGGTTCCTTCGATCTGGTGCAGTGCATGTGGTTCCTCTTACTCGGTGGCATCTCCAAAGAGCTCTAGATGTCTTCTGTCATCTCCGCTACTTTGCCTTGTGGTCTCTATATGCAACAGAGCTCCGAGACAAGATCCATGCATTTGGAACCTCTCAGGTGTGGATTCGGAGTGAAGTACTTTGGGTTCCTCCATATACGGAGATGTTGCTTCTTCCTCTACATCTTCCTATGAGGAGCCTTAACTGGAAGCATCATCCTCGTCTCGCTTGCCGTCTCCAAGCCTGTCGTTGATTCCCCCTTTCGCTCCTGCGTCGATTTCAGTTTCTAGGTTCTTCTCGTGTTGTTTCCAATCTTTTGGTTTTGTTGGTATGGTGAGGAGATTAAGGGTCTTCTGGAGTAACTCAGATGCTACTGACTCCTCGAGTGACGAGGAATACGAGAGACTAGCGTGGCGTTCACCTCTGAAGAAGGTGGTAGTGGAGAATTGTCTACACTGCACATCTCTGCAGTCCTTGTCCCCTCCTCAAGGCTCATCGAAGGGGAAGAGCTCGTCACCGAGGAGACCCACATTTCCATCTACCATGATGGGTCATTCAGGGATCAAAGGCATCTGATTGAGGAAGTGGGGGAAGTGGGTTGTTGAGCTCAAGGACCTCATCTGCCATAAACGTGTTAGGATAAGCATCTACGCCACTGTTGTGAATGCTGAAATGCCCTACAGACGAGAGCATCTGAAGTTTGAAGCCGAAAAGGAAGCCATGTCTTATGTCGCTTCATTAGTCGTTGCCATCACCACCAGTGCAACTTTCTCCTCTTCCTCCACACCCACCACGAGCGTCTCCAATGAGTCGAACACCCCATGGCCTTTCGTGGTATCCTCTCCTTCCTCTGTTCTTGATGCTGCCAATGCCTAGAACATGCTCCCTTCCAAACCGAAGTCAACACCTCTTCATGCCCCTTCAACCATGGATCTAATGATGGAAGATTTTTCCACCATTCCATTCGAACATGTCCCCCTGCAGGATCTATTTGTGTCAGAGGGATTCAACACGGATCCATTCTTCTCCGATGATTTAGGTTCTATGGTCAGCAGCATGCCTCTGTTCAACAACTCGCCGCTCTTGGACGATAGCATGCTTGGTGATGGTGTTTGCATGTACTCTCCTTTAGATAATGCATGTGGCTTTGACAGGTTTCTTGATGATGGAAAAGATGAGCTTTCTGATTTTGACATCGATCTTTCATCGTGGATCAACTCATGATAGATTATGGGTCCTCTGTATTTTGCTTCATTTCTACCAATTATTTATTTGGTATAGGTATATAGCTATCTATATCTCCGAGTATACGTGAGTGATTTGAGGGAACATGAGTGTAATTGTGATGCATAAGGTGTGGTGGTTGGAAGAAGTGGGCTTTGGGTTTTCCAGTGCTCGAGAGCGTCCCATGTCACTTCTTTTTTGTGACCAACCTGTTGAGTCTTATAATGCGAGGATGATATGATTTTGCTTCTCTTCTTATTTTTGGCCCGAGGAAGAGTGTTCGATGTGAGTTCCTTCTTTCCATGCAATAATTTTGTAATGAAAAGGAAGATTGTTCTCATGTTTTCTTCCTATGTTGGGATTTTCTTGGTATTGAATAACAATCTAATGTGTTATTTCTATAAAAAAAAAGAGATAGCTAAAAAAGGATGTGTTTTTTAAGCCCAATTGGACTACAATGCGATTAAAATAAGGGGGATGAGTCCTTTTTGGGGCCGAGTTGTGCCATAAATTCTTTAAAAAAAGGAGACAGAGAGAGGAGCTATATGTTTGGGCCCACGTGGGCCATATGAAAAAAAGGTGAGATGAAAGCTGAAAAAAATGAATGGCTTTAAAAAAGAGGCTAACGTACAAAAAATGAGAGTCGTACATGAAAAAAAGGAAATTATTTTATTTTTTATTTTTGGAAAAAGATGCGTATAAAAAAAGAGAAAAAATCATACATGAAATACTTTGAAAAAAAGGAGGAAATAGCTAAAAAGGATTTTTTTGGGTTTGTTCCCATCTTCATGTCTTCTCCCAACTTGGTCGACGTCGTTGTTTTCCGACCAGTATGGGAGAAAAGGGGAGTACTATGTAGAGTTCTACAAATTGTTCAGAATCAGAGTCTACATGTCAGATTTAGACTCTCCGATTCTTCAAATTCTTTAAATTTCAGACTCTACAGATGGTCAGACTCAAACTTAACAGATTGGTTTAGAGTCTTTAGTTGAAGGCGCACATGTGTGCATTCTTAGTTTGAGAGGTCTCCATATTTGATCTGGTCGGCTTAAGGTTTTCATGTGATCCATAGGTACTCCAGAGTAGAGATCTCATTCTCTACGCCGTCGTGGGCTAGGTTTTTCATGTGGTTTTATAGGAACTCCAGAGTAGAGATCCCATTCTCTGAGCCAATATGGGAGAGACCCCAGTTCTCCGACGAGGAGACTTTCAAACTCCATTCTCCAGCGACCGTGGACTCTGACGAAGATGTTTCCATGCCTTTTTCCAGTTCTGCCCTTCAGAGAGATGGAGTAATCGCGGGATAGAGTTCTCCAAGTGGATACTCATTCCAGTTTCAGTGACTCTGACAGACAATACAAAGCACATGTTCTTTGACGAGGAGACCCAGTTCAACTCACACTCCAGCCTTTCAGTTCCTCCTCAGCAGTACGGCGTGTGTAGAAGTTTAGTTTATTTTATGTATCTTTTATTTATTGTTCCTTTCGTTGTCTACCATATGTAATTTGCCCATAGAGCTCTCCATATATAAGAGAGTCTAGGGCTCAAGGGAATAAACACAATGCTTATTTTTCCCAACATGGTATCAGAGCGGCGGTCCTACACCGGAGCTCTCGTACCGAACCCTAAACCTAGCCCTCCACCTTCAAGCCTTCGCACGTCGTCGCCTCCAAGCGCGTCTCTAACCCACGCGCGCCGCCCTCTCGCACGCTACCCCCACGCGCGTCGCCTCCCCTCACGCGCAACCCCCACGTATGCGGCCCCTACGCACCGCCTCCACGCGAGGTGCCTTCACGTGTTGATTTCCCACGTGGTTGTGCCCATGCGGTTGTGCATGTGCGCTCCACGCGTGCTGCCTGCCCGTACGGTTGTGCGCGTGCCCCGGTTGTCCCTAGGGTTTCACCGCCCCTAGGGTTCGATTGTCATCTTAAAAGGGGCTATCTGCTCACTTCCAGATTGATGGGTTTGGTTGCATAGAGGTCTACATGCGCAACTAAACCTAATCATGTCAGTGTAGACCAAGACTTATCTTGTCTACAACCTTAGTTTTTTCCAGTCAACATGTCAGAAAGTAAGATCGAGATCCCCACTACAGGCGCCTTCAAAGGTCATGCATCTATTGTGAAGATGGATGGATCCAACTATGAGTTATGGGCTATGCAGTTCATGAGCCTAATGAAGTCGATGGGTAAGAAACATATTCTTACCGAGGATGAGCCAGAGGAGAAAACAGGGTTGTATGCCTTATGGGAGGTTGATGGCGCATATGCTCAGGTCTGGTTGTCAGGTACTCTGATTCCAGACATTGCTAATGATGTCTTGCATCAACCTACTGCCAAAGCCATGTGGGACATTCTTGCTGCCATGTATTTACAAGCCAAGAATGAGACAAAAATCATACAGTTCCAGCATGACATCTTCACGATAAAGCAGAATGGTCGACCCCTGCATGCTCACTACACTGCACTGAGGGGAATGTTTGAGAGGCTTCATAGTTTCATGCCTCTCACGGCTACTCCAGAACAATTGAAGATATATCGAAATGCGACGATGGTGGGAGTCTTTCTAGCCTCTCTTGACTCACAGTATGAGGCGACTTCTTCTCGGATTCTGGCAGATGCTACCATTCCTCCCATGGAGGAGGCCTTTCGTCCATTGAGCCTAGTCAACATCTCAAGCCCTGCTACTATGCCAAATTCTTCTCCTATGGCAGCCTCCAGAGGAAGAGGCAATTCATCTCATTTTCGTGGACAAGGACCACGTGGTAGGGTTGGTCGTGGTCGTGGATTACAATGCACTTATTGTCGTCGGATTGGCCATACAGAAGACACATGTTAAAGCATGGGTTAGCATCTGCCCGTGCAGCAGAACAGATACAACATCACGGTGCTACGCCAGCATCGAATCCACGATATGATGACCTTGTGTCTCGTCTATGTGATATCATGCCGCCAGCCAGTACTCCTCCACCAGTTTCAGAGAACGACTTTGGCATTTGCAGCTACGGCAGAAGCTAGTTCCTCAGGTAGTGCTCATACTTCTGCTTTCTACCAGGGTTCATGTACCTCAGAATGGATTGTAGATTCAGGTGTCACACATCATTTATGTGGCGATAGACACCAACTCACATCCTACACGCAAGTCCCAAGAAGGACCATCGTCATAGCAGACGGGACTCATTCTCCCATCACAGGACAGGGACAGATCGCCTTAGCACCTTCCATGAAGTTGCAGAATGTGCTCCATGCTCTTAATTTTCTCATTGAATTTACTATCAATTAGTCAAATTACTAAGGATCTACATTGTCGAGCGATATTTGACCCATCATCTCTTGTGTTTCAGAACATTCTCACGGGCAACGTGATTGACATGGCCGTGAGTAAGGCGGGTTGTATCGACTAGTCCATACACCTTATGCTGGAGCACCATCCCATTCCACTGGACTTGTCTCTCCTTACTTATGGCATCTGCACTTTGGTCATCTTCCACTTCAGAAACTATGTCAAGTCCTTCCTCAGATTTCACCCCACTCGTCGTTCGATTGTGAAGCTTGTCAGTTAGGGAAGCATCACCGGTTTGTTTTCCCTAGTCGTCAGAGTCGGAGCAATAGCTCTCCATTTGAGTTTTTTCATATTGATATTTAGAGTCCAAGTCGTGTTCTAGATCATCAGGGACACGGGTTTTATTTCGTTGTTGTGGATGATTTTAGTCGTTTGTCTTGGATTTTTCTGTTAAAGAATAAATCTGAAGCGAGCATCACTATTATGAATTTTATTAAAGAAGTGCAGAATGTGTTTTATGTTTCTATCAAGATTGTGAGAACTGATAATGCCCTTGAATTATGTACTCGAACATTATCTCATTTTCTTTCATTCCATGGAATTCTTCATCAAACGTCTTGTGCCTATACGTCCCAACAAAATGGTGTTGCGGAAAGAAAATACCACCACCTTCTTGATGTCACTCGTACGCTTCTTATCCAGAGTTGTGCTCCGCACTCATTCTGGGGTGATGCGGTTCTTACTGCATGTTATCTCATCAACCGCGTGCCCTCGTCTGTGTAGGGAGAGAAGATACCTTTCTCCCTCATTTTTTCCTGACAAGGAGTTGTTTTCTCTAACTCCACGTGTTTTTGGGTTTGTGGCATTCGTTCATCAGTTGTCTCCAGGGGTTGACAAGCTCTCTCCTAGGGCTGTCAAATGTATTTTTGTGGGGTAATCCAGGATTCAAAAGGGGTATCGTTGCTATGATCCGTTACGTCGAAGATATTATGTCAGTGCAGATGTCACATTTTTTGAGTCAGTTATGTTTTTCTCTCCTACAAGCGACATGTTGGTGCTATCAGATATGAATGATGAAATCCATATTCCTCCTTCACCCTTGTATGCACCATAGCAAGCTCCTACATCTCCACCACCGTCATCCCCATCACCACCACCATCTTCACCACCGCCACCACTATTACCACCTCCCATATCTTCGGTTCCTCTTCTACCATGCCACTACAGTCGACGGCCAGCCCCTGCTCATGATCATGGTCAATCATCAAACATGCCCTAAGTTTGTTCAGATAACATTATTTCTAATGATGGGAGTGACGGCATTTCTCAGCAGGAACAGGTAGGGGATGACACGGATATTGGTACAACTGATGCAGATCTTGATTTACCTATTGCACTGAGGAAGCAGAAGAGGTCATGTGCTTCATATCCGATTGCTTCTCATGTTACCTTTGAGTGCCTGGCAGGAGATTTCAGGAGATTTGTAAGTGCTTTATCCGTTGTGAATATTCCAAAGACTCAACAGGAAGCATTAGTTGATAGTAGATGGCGTCCGGCAATGGAGGAAGAGATGGCCGCCCTCCAGTCAAGAGGTACATGGAATCTTGTTCCAGCTCCTATTGGGGCATCTATTGTGAGTTGCAGGTGGGTGTTTACGGTAAAGCATAATGCCGATGGTAGTATTAATAGGTACAAGGCTAGAATGGTTGCTCGGGATTTTACTCAAACGTATGGAGTAGATTATCTTGACACGTTTTCTCTAGTTGCTCATCACTCTACCTTACGGATTCTTTTATCTGTTGTTATGATTCCATATTGGTCCTTATTTCAATTAGATGTCAAAAATTCTTTTCTATATGGTGATCTTCAGGAAGAAGTTTACATGCAGCAGCCACCTGGGCTTACTGCTGAGGGGGGAGTGTGTAAAGGTATGCAGGCTTCATAAGGCGATCTATGGCCTAAAGCAGAGCCCAAGAGCTTGGTTCCAGAAGCTCTCAGATTTGTTTGAGAAGCACAGGTTCAAAAGGTCAAATGCAGACCATTCTCTCTTTATACAGAGGACATCTAGAGGTATGACTGTCATTATGGTGTATGTTGACGATATACTCATCACAAGAGATGATATGCAGGGAATAAAAATAGCAAAAGAATTCTTGGGTCGTGAATTCGTTACCAAGCATCTAGAAGTACTGAGATACTTCCTTGGATTGGAGCACTGTTGTAGAAGTCGATCGACTAGTCGGTTCGACTAGTCGAGTCGGGGGGGTAGCCGACTCGACTAGGCCTAGTCGGCCATTAGTCGGTCAACCCGACTAATCGGGCCGACTAGTCGGCCGACTAATCGGTCGACTTTTACATAGAAGTTTTTCATTTTTTCCATTTTTTGCTTTTTTTAAAAATCAAACTTATTCCAATATGCTTAATGTTGTATTTAAAGTCAATTACTCTTTTTGTTTCATTATGATAGTATAGAAAATATACAAATCTATGCAAATATATAAAAATATATGTATAAAAATTATTTATATTGCAAATATATAAGAATATATGTATAAAAAATGATTTACATGTTTAAAATAATTAAAAAAATCAAAACCGACTAATGGCCGACTAAATCTGATTAGTAGCCCGACTGTCGATTAAATCCGAGTCAAATTCCTAAGTAGTACCTGGGATTTACATAAATTCCCATCTTCTACGAAATATTTTTTTACTTAAAAACTACAGAGGTGTCGCATGTTGAACATGCGATACCTTTGCAGTTTTTTACTCAGAAACCACAGGTGTGTCGCGTCTTTAATATGCGATATATAAAACGCATATTGAATATGCGATATGAGGCCTTAATAAGCACGCGTATCGGATTTCCATTTCCCCCTACGCGAACATTGCTCCCACCTGCCGTCCGTCCCTGCCGCCCGCGACTCGCCTACTGCTCCACCCGCCCATTTTGACCTCCTCCCTCTCACAAACGTCCATTTTGATCACTCCTAGCTTCGCGGAACACTCCTTTTCCGTAACTTCCTTGGTCGGCACCGTACTAGCCGCCACCGCCACCCACTAGGGTTAAGTCGTTGTTGCATACATTGAGACTTGGTAAATTTTTTTTCTTGAGATGATTGTTTATATCATATGCATATTATTCTTCATTACATGAATGTATTTTGTTTACTTGTACGTTGTGTCACGTATTAGGTCGGAATGGAGCCGTTGTATTGTATGTTTCATTTGAGGGGTACACTCATTGGCGGTTCGACGACCAATGTACGGGGGTTTGTGTTAATGCCTAATATGACGTTCGATGAGATGTTGAACTTGATTTACCGTAAGTTTAATATGGATGCCAATAGTCAAAAAAATCGATTATTACATCGCATCCCTCGAGGCCCAGGGAAATAATCATCATTTTCATCTATTGTCGATGATGATGGTGTGCAGGCAGTTCTTGTGTATGCTCGGACCATTGGGAAATCGCTGCCTATTGACATTATTGTTGAAGATGTATCTGTGAGCGAAGTCCCCAATGTTGCGACTAACAAGGGACCGTCTGTTGTCCCGAGCACACAACCAACAGTTGTCCGTAGCACACAACCAACAATCTTCCCAAGCATACAAACCAACAGTTGTCCCTAGCATGAAACCCTACTTTGACGTTGATGCGCCTATAACGCAACCATGCACGGATCAGGAATTGGGCATGAGAGACTCGTTGCTACGAGAGGTTAATCATGCTTTGGATGATTTCATCCCTTGAGGAACCGATGATGACCTGGAAGAAGGTAGCGAAGATGTCGACGATGATGCGATAGACGAGGACATCCCAGCTGATGCACAAAGCACGCAGACTATCGTTCCCCGTATACCTTTTTTTGGGGTTAGAGGATCAAATACTCGTTCAACATATGAAGACGGCATTCGAGAGAAGTCTCGACTTGAGGGTGTCGTTGACGAAATACGCAAGGGTACAACCATCAAAAGTAGGGAAGAATTGATTTACGTTGTCAAGAAGTACCACATTCTGGCACACTATGACTTCATTGTCAAGGAATCCACCCGCTTGATATGGTCCGCTTTTTGCACGCAGAGATCGAATGGTTGTGTCTGGTATTTACGAGGACATTTTAGAAAATTTGATGGATTGTGGGTGATCTCCAAGGTTATTGGGGCACACACTTGTATAAACTCAACAGCTAATCAGGATCACCCTCAGTTGGACTACAAATTCATGTCCAGATCCTTGCTAACTCTTGTTAGGGATGACCTTAATGTTCGTGCTAACAGTTGTAGAGCTCACATTCACGAGATGTACAACTACTGGGTTACAAAGAAAATGGCTTGGGATGCTCGGAGGAAGGCCATCGGAATTGTATTTGGTGACTGGAAGAAGTCATACGCTGAAATGCCCTATCTATTGCATGCAATGAAGGCTGCTATTCCTGGGACTGAAATTGATATTAAATACAGCGACCATCCTAATCCTCGGAAACCGCTTTGTCGTAGATTTGAACGATGCTTTTGGGTATTTGGGCCTTCGATTGAGGCATTCAAGTATTGTCGTCCTCTGATTAGTATTGATGGGCACATTTGTATGGGAAGTACAAACAAAAATTGCTCATTGCTTGCGGGATTGACGGGGATAAACATATTGTTCCCCTTGCATTCGGGATTGTTGACGAGGAATCCGCTCCTTCATGGAAGTGGTTTCTATCGTTGGTACGTATCAGGGTAATCGGCATGCGAGCTGGACCAATATGTATCATTTCTGACCAGAATGCTAGAATAAAAGCCGCTATGAAAGATGCTGACGTGGACTTATTAGAACCCTTTGCATATTGGTGGTTCTGTACAAGGCACGTCGCGAGCAACTTCAATAGCGTCTTTAAAAATGGCTCCATGAAAGCCCTGGTGCAAGCAGCAGCATTACAAACGACAACTAGAAAGTTCGCGTACTTCATGAGGAAATTACAAGAGTGGAATAATGGAGGAGGTAGATGGTTTTCGACTCATGATTGTCGTCGTGAGCAATGGACCTTGGCTTACGACGGCGGTTACAGGTTTGGTCAGATGACTACAAATTTGAGCGAAAGCTACAATGTTGTTCTTAAAGATGCCTGTTGCTTGCCAATCTCTGCGTTAATCGAGAAGATCTTTTATTTATACTTCAACCAACATACTAAAGAGGCAAGCGCAGCCATTGCTGCTGGCCGCAAATTCACGCATTATACATCCACAGAGTTGAACCATTGGAGTTGAGCCGCGAATGGGCACACACTAACTCAGATACAAGTACAATCAGAAATATTGTTCGAGGTCTCCAGCAGTGCTCGACGGACGTCTAGTGGTCTTCGCGGTCGCAAACAGTACACGGTAAATTTGCTCCAAAGGAAATGCATTTGTAATAAGTGGCAAATTTTTCGTATCCCATGTTCCCACGCCATTGCAGTCATTTCAAAGCGTCGAGCGGAAGAAGATTCCTATGTTGGAGAGTGGTACACGTGGCAGCACCAGCTGAAAGTTTATGGAGGGAAATTTTTCCCCATCGGTGATCGTGAAACATGGGCTCCCTTGGATTATCCAGAATTACGTCCGGATCCAAATCGTAAGCGCGGCGAAGGACGACCATGTACTACAAGAATTCATAATGAAATGGATGTTCGAGATGTGATTCGCCAAAAATACTTATTCGTTTTGTGGGATATTGGGTCACACACATCGTGGATGTCCTAATAAAACCCTAAGGGATTCTCAAGCATCCACATCAAATGCGCCGACGACGGGAAGGAATAAGAATAAATGTGGTAATTGTGGTGGCATAGGTCACAACAGACGTAAATGTCATTCTTTGAGAAAGTATGCTTATTTTTCATTGTATATTCTTATTTTCATTGTGGTGGCGTATTTACTCTTATCGTATATTCTTGTTTTTTACATTGTATATTCTAACACTGAATATTTAAAATTGCAGATGGATCCAGGCCCACTTGACCCATCCGTTTTGCATCTTCAGGAGCGACATCGTTCTCGTCATGTCTAAGCTGGCGATATAAGTAATTTTAGTTATTTCTTTTCTTCGATTTCCTTATCTAAATTATCTTGTAGGAATCTTCATGGTTGCGTTGCCGACGACGTGAGACACATGTACATCGGATTCCTTTGGATGATCGACTACAGCCGTATGTAGCCCAAGTGGGCTTTGGATGCATTTCAGAACTGGAGTTCATTGCCCCAGATTTTTTTTTTGACACTCAACAAAGGGGGAGACACTCGTTGGTGTTCACCCCAATATATTCAAAACTGCGTAAAGAGATTTTACAAAAGCACAAGTAATAAAAATTACAACTAGGAAAGAAAGAAGGCACCCACGTCAACACCCGCGAGAGCATGCAACAACACCTCCCACAACGCAAACATAGTGCCAACCTACCCAGGAGCCCAATAGTTCACAAAACGTGTAGCGAGGATCGCAATATTTTCCTTGTAAAAACGTTGTCCCGCGAAGAGGGCCTCATTCCTCCCCAACCAAATGCTCAACAATCGCGCAAACGGGACCAAGAGATCCCTCCTAGCCCTGCCCATGGAAGAAACCAAGCTCTCGCAGAAGGCCGAGCAGGAGGCAGTGCTGAGCCAACCCAAGTCAGTCCAAAGATCACGAACGTAGCCACAGTGGAGGAAGAGATGGTCGGTGGTTTCCCGCTCCATGCCACACAGGCCGCAAATGGGCCCTATGTTAGTAAATAAGGAGGCGCAACGATCACGAGTAAGAAGTCTCCCCCTGCGAAGGAGCCAGAGAAATATGCCAATGCGCTCAGGTAACTTGAACCCCCAAAAGAACTTGCAATCGCGCATAAGAGGCGCATCGACCACGTGCGAAGAAGGAACAAGAGCCAAGTACGCCTTCCTTGTAGAGAAGGACCCATCCGTCCATTGCCAGTAATCCCTACCGTGGGTAGGCTTGCTAGCATCCGCGAGTAACGCCATCAACGAGAGAAAATCCTGTAACCGCAGCTCCGAAAGGTTTGCGGGAATCCTAGGGCACCAACAGCTCTCGCTCCAGCAAGAAACCACCGAAGCGTCTTTCTCATCAACCAATGTGAACAGACAAGGGAAGACATCCTTAATAGGACCCCTGCCCGACCAATCGTCAATCCAAAATTTGAAGGAGTTTCCCCTTCCCAGTATAGGTTTAAAAAGGGACCGATTTTGATTGAAAACCTTCAAGACCCCGCGCCAAAAAATGGAAAGGTGGACCGGAGAGGTCACCCGCTGAACAGGCAAGAAGTCCGCGCCCAGCGTCTCCCTCAGAACATTCAACATGAAATTGTCCTCATTCCCCCAAATCTGTGCAACCCATTTAAGCAGAATTGCATCATTAACCGCATCCATACGCCTCACGCCCAAGCCCCCCAGCCGCTTGGGCCTCGTAACATCATCCCAACTCACCAAAGGCACACCCCTACTCCCCTCGCCCTTCCTTCCCCATAAGAAACCCCTCATGCATTTCTCCAGCCGCACACGAATCCCCTTAGGCATACCACGAACTGAAAAGAAATAAATTGGAATGAAAGAGAGCACCGCTTTAAGGAGTACCAGTCGCCCGCCCCTGGATAGAAGAGCCGCGCGCCACCCGGAGAGATGCGCCTCCATCTTCTCAACCACCGCCCTCCAATCACGAATCCGGGCGCGACCCACAGCCAGGGCCAAACCAAGATAATCAAACGGGAGCCCCCCGGGGGAGGCACCCAGCAGCCGGCTGCAATCGAGGATCTCCGCCTGCGTCATACCGAAAGGAACCACCTTGGACTTAGTCCCATTGATCACGAGACCCGATACCTCACTGAATAGCTCCAGAGTAGTAGCCATACCGGAAACCGCAGAGGGCCCACCCTCGATAAAACAAATGGTGTCATCAGCGAACTGGATGATTGGTACATGGAAATCCCCCAACGAGCAGCCACTGGTAAGCCATGCCGCTGCCACACGGTCGATCATGCGTGGCAAAACGTCAACAGCCAATACAAACAGGAGGGGTGCGAGAGGACACCCCTGACGCACCCCGCGCCTCGGCTGGAAGAAGCCGCCGACCGGGCAGCCATTGAGAAGCACAGAAAGCGAAGCCGTGGACACACAGCGCCGAACCCAAGAGATCCACGCCTCCGGGAAGCCTCGCCGCCTCAACACCGACCACAGGAACCGCCAATCGAGGCAATCGTAAGCCTTAGCGAAATCAATTTTCCAAAGGATCCCCTTCGTAGACGACTTCCTCCACGCCTCCACCAACTCAGTGGCCACCGCGTAACAATCAGTGATTTGGCACCCCCGAATAAAGGCCGCCTGAGTGGGCGAAATCAGCGAGTCAAGGATGGGAGCCACCCGCCTGGCCATGACCGTCGCGATGATTAAATAAATACCATTTGAGATGGAGATAGGCCTGAAATCATCAATACGATTGGCCGAATTGGACTTTGGAATCAACACAATAAGCGCCTTGTTGATTCTGTCGAAGCCGTGGTTACCATCACAAAATTCACGGGCGACCTCCAGAACATCCTGAGCCACCACGTCCCAGAAATCCAGGTAGAATGCGACAGGGAAACCATCAGGGCCCGGGGAAGCGTCTGCATTAAGATCCCACACGGCCTCCTTGATCTCGGCCAAAGAGAAGGGCCGAATAAGTGCCTCCGCATCCGAAGAGAGGATAGCAGGGGCCCCCCGGCCAGTCCAACGCCAAGCGCGCGGGCCGCGGAAGCCAAAAACACCCTTGAAATGATTACCCAAGGCCGCGCCCAGATCCTCGTCCCCCTGGATGAGTGATTCGTTCACCGTAAGGGAATGAATAAAATTGAAGCGCCTCCTACCGCTCGCCACCCGATGAAAAAATGCGGTATTCGCGTCACCCTCCTTAAGCCACTGCAACCGCGACCGCTGACGCCATTCTATGACCCTCTTCTTATCCTCCGCTTTGACGACATTGGTGGCAGCACTGCGCTCCAACAACTCCTCAGAGCGCAACTCTCTATTGCCCTCCAAACGATCCAGCCGCAAGATCACGTCGTCCGCCGCCTTCCGCGCCGCGACACGGGCCAATCGAGATTCCTTCTTGAACGAGGCCAAAACCCTCCTCAGAGACGCGGGCTTATGAGCAAAACGACGGGCAGCGGACCCCACCGATGTGGTCTGCTCCCAATGATTCTTCACGACGTCCCTGAAGTTGTCCTCCAAAAGCCAGCACCTTTCGTACCGGAAGAGACCCCTAGGGCGAACGTCATCCCCAGAATCCCACACGATCGGACTATGATCAGAGAATGACCGCGGTCGAGATGACATCGCACATAAGGGGAGAACCTCCATAAGTTTAATGTTAGCAAGAAACCTGTCAATCCTGGATCTTGAGGCGTTGTTCCTCCAGGTGTAAGTAATGTCGTTGGGCACCATTCCCTCCAAAGCCAAATCCCGAATGAATTCACAAAAGTCGCTGGAGCCCAGGTCATTACCCCCACGCCCGCGGGGCCGATCGTCGGAAAGGATAGTTACGTTGAAGTCGCCCCCCATCAGCCAAGGAATATCCGCGAAGGCCGAGGCATCCGCCCGTAAGTCCTCCCAAAGCTCCCACCGCAAAACATGGCACGTTGGCGCATAAATACAGGTGCAAGCAATGGAAGAATTGGAATCCACCCGAGACAACACCACCGATATAGAGTGTCGTCCGATGCGCAATGAAGAAAAGGAGAACCTCGCCGATCGCCAAGCCAAAATAATGCCACCCGATGCGCCGATCGCGTCCAACGAGCGAAACTGATCCACAGGCCCAGCACCGAAGGACCTCCAAACTGAATAATCCATCCCTGCCAGCTTCGACTCTTGGATAAATGCGATGTCGCAGTCCCACTCCAAGAGACGCGCCCCCAACGCCCGCCGCCTGTCAGGATCCCCAAGCCCTCGAACATTCCAAGATAAAATCTTCATGGAAAACCCATTGAATTTCCCCCAACTCGTGAGAGTCCAGCGGCCTCCGCAACCGCGTTGCGCAACGACAGACAAGAAGACACCAAAGGCTCTCCCCAGGCTGATAAAACACGCCTTGTGTAGCACTTCCCAAAGCGGGACGCAGAAGAGTTCCCCGGCGCAAGGGAAGCGTCTGCACACCCCGAATCTTCAAGAAGATCAATACGCGCTCCGCCAATCACACCAGTAGAAGGCTCAGATGGACCCGAAGGAATCACAGGGGTCGAGTCAATTTCCTCCAAATGAATCCGCGATGGCATATGCAAGGAACCACCGGGCGGGCTGGCCGGCTGATAATCGGATGCGAAAGACTCAGGGTCCGACCAGAGAGGATCCGACACGAGAGGCCAGGAGGATCGGAGAAGCAGCAACGGATCAACAGAAGCCCTCACGGGATCCGACAGAGGAGGATTCGACAAGAGAGGCCAGGATGATCGGGTCAGCAGCAACGAGTCAGCAGAAGCCCTCACGGGAGGCCCAGAGGATCCGAGAAAGACCGATCCGAGAACCGGACGCAAGTGCAGATTGTTTACGTGGCCCGAGATCGATACATGCAATGAATCAGCCGACAGAGCAGAGGGAATCAGAGAGTGTGTATCGACATCGAAAGAGCGTGCAGCCTCTAAACCCCGCATGTTTGGGTTAGCGCACGTTTCCCACAATGACCGAATAAACGATACGGAACAACTACAAGCCCCAGGTGAATCTTCGGAAACTCCCCCAAGGGCCGACACGTGGCCAGAAGAAGCTGAATCGTTGGCACGACGACCCTCCACCGCAGCACCGCCGCGAGCCACCGCAGAACCACCGCGACCCGCCGGAGCGAGTGACGGAGTCCCCATCGCCGTCGCAGGCGATAAGATTGAGAATTCCAGCTTGAAAGTCCATCGACCTATCTTCATTCTTTCGAACAAAACCTTGTCAGCCGACGAGGATAGAAATGCTCGAGAGCATTCGAGCAGAAGATGAACGCACGTCCAGTCCTTGCCTGGCCCAAGGCCATCGTCAAGAACCGCCAAGACTTCCCCCCAGCCACGAACCACCTTCGAGAGGGCGGCAACGGTGCGCGAAAGGAACGGCACACCCCTCACGATCGCCACACAGACCTCCGAGTCGTAGAAGGCGTCGTCTGCCACCCTCAAGCGGCGCCACACCACGTCACCAGCTTCGAACTAAGAAAACAGTCGCTCCCGTTGCTCCAGGGAGAGACCGCGGACGCAGCATCGAGAAGCATCCAAAATGATGAAGTCCCCGCCGAACTGAGGACCCAGGAACTCCAGGGTGGCGGCGTGAACCGCCGCCCAATCGACGCCCGGTCGTTGTAAAAGCCCCACCGCCACCAGGTGACCGCCATCGGCACGACGCTCCCCGTCAAGCACCACCTGCAAAGGCTCTCCGAACACCGCCGCCCCATGCAAGGACTCCCCATGCACCGCCTCTTCAAACAACTGCACCCCTTGCGCCGCCTCCCCTCGACCTCCCCGCAGACCACCGGTCCCTGCACCATCACCCCAAGCTCCGCCGCCCCGCAAAGCCTCTCCAAGCACCACATCCCCCTGCACCGCCTCCCCGCGAGGGGCACCAGCCCCCGCACAAGCGTCCACCGCACCTCATGCAACCCCCACTTTGAAGAAGAAGCACCTCCCGCTCCGCTCCCCATCGCAGCACCAGCACGAAGAGCATCAGAGAACCCCCCCCCCCCCCGTAGGAACAAACCCCGAGTGGAGACCCACCACCTTCTCACCGCCTCCACCACGCACCACCTACGCGAAAGATCGAGAATCCCTGACGGCCAAAGAGCCATGACGATGTTCAAGAAGACCCGGTCCAGACGAGCTGGAGCCGGCGAAACGACGAGAAGCACCACCGGCCCTGCACGTGGCCCTGCAATGCCCCACCTTACCACATGCAAAGCACCGAGGCGGAAGGCGACAGTCCTTAGCAAGATGACCACGCTTCCCGCATCGGAAGCACTTCTTTCCGAGCTTTGCATGCGAGACCATCATCCACTCCCCCTCCTCCGACGATCGCTTGCCCCCCTGATCTTCGCCACGCTGCTCGATACCCGTACCAGACGAAGAGGACCCCCCGAACTGCCTTTGGACATGCGACGTCCCCCTTGGCTCCAACGGAGACGAACCCGCGACTCCGCTGCTCTTCACTCGCCACTCCGTCATCTTCCTTTCACGTTACATGAGAATTGTTCTCCATTCTATTACCATGTTGGGAAAGAATGAGAGTTCTTCATTACCCTAGATTGGCATTTGGTGACCGCGTTGGTTGAACAATGGAGGCCCGAGACTCACACTTTCCACATGGCTAGTGGGGAGATGTCCATCACCTTGCAGGACGTTGCATTCATCTTGGGACTGCGAATTGATGGACTTGTGGTTACTGGGGAGACGACACCTGGAGCCATATGGGCGGATATTTGCGAGGAACTGTTGGGTATTAGGCCACTTCCATCAAAGATTGTTGGCAGCAGGGTGTTAGCAAGTTGGCTATTCACCCATTTTGCAGACTTGCCAGATGATGCAGACGAGATGGTCATACAGAGACATGCTCGAGCCTACATCTTGCAGTTACTTGGTGGAGGTATGTTCACGGACAAGTCAGGATCGTTGGTTTCACTTATCGCACTACCACATCTGCATGATTTCGAGTGTTCTGGGACATTAAGCCGGGGATCCGCGGTACTGGCATATCTATATAGACACCTTTGTTTAGCAGCGGATATGACGACCGAAGAGATTGGAGGCTCAGTCATACTCCTTCAGTTGTGGGCATGGGAGCATTTCCCCCACATTGCTCCAGTTGTGAAGGAAGGCAGAGAATGGCACGGGCGCCCGTTAGGAGTCCGCTGGGCAACGGCATTTTCCCATCGTCGACAGCCTACACACGTCGTGAGACCATACCGGGACGCTTTTGACATGCAGTCACCGGAGCAGGTAATTTTACATTCAAAAATTGTTTCAACTTTGTCAGAGGGAATGATTTTTTGTGTCTTATTCAAATGGGTTTAGGGTCCTTATATAGGATAAACCCTAGAAACCCTAGAGAGTACATGAAAGGGAAAAAGACAGAACTACCCCTTACTGGGGTTATATTAGGAAACATCTCATAATTACCAACACTCCCCCTCAAGTTGGAGCGTATTTATCAGTCATGCCCAACTTGGATACAATCCATGACAGGCGTTTCTTTGGTAATGCCTTTGTCAAGGCATCTGCAAGCTGTAGATCAGTACTGATGTGCGGAGTAGTGATTCTTCCTATCTTGACTGCATCCCGTACGAAGTGGCAATCAATTTCTATGTGTTTAGTTCGTTCATGAAATACAGGATTTGTTGCAATGTAGGTTGCAGATTTGTTGTCACAATATAGGGGAATAGGCGTAGTGACATTAATGCCAAGCTCTTGAAGAAAGGCTAATAACCACGTGATCTCACAGGTAGCTTGAGCCATTGCCCTATATTCTGCTTCTGCACTCGACCTGGATACGACGGTTTGCTTCTTGCTTCTCCAGGTGACAGTGTTTCCTCCAACCATCATAGCATAACCTGTAGTTGAGCGTCAGTCTTCTGGGGAGCTTGCATAATCAGCATCTGCATAGGCAACCATGTCCGTGTGTCCATTTGCTTTGTAGAAGAGTCCACGTCCTGGAGATTCCTTCAAGTACCGAAGAATTTGGAGAACATCCTGCCAATGACTGTAACATGGTCGTTCCATATGTTGGCTTGCTCTGCTTACTGCATATGAGATATCTGGTCTGGTTACAGTAAGGTAGAGAAGTTTACCAACAAGACTTCTATATCGGGAGACATCCTCAAAGGCTGAATCAGATGAGGTGACATGCTTCTTTGGATCAGCAGGAATACCAGAAGGCTTGCATCCAAGAAATCCTGCTTCAGTAAGTATGTCCATGCAATACTTCCTTTGGCAGAGGTGAAGTCCTTCGGTAGTGCGAAGTACTTCTATGCCTAAGAAGTAGCGTAGAGATCCAAGGTCCTTGGTAACAAATACTTTTTGAAGAAAGGCCTTGGTTTCTGATATCCCATTGTAGTCGTCACCTGTAACAATCATATCATCAACGTAGACTGCAAGGATAACTGTTCCAGTTGCTCTTTTCCTAACAAATACAGAATAATCAGATGTTAGTCTCTGTAAATCAAGAGTGGTTATTTCTGTAGTAAGCCTGTCAAACCATGCTCTTGGACTTTGTTTGAGACCGTATATGGCCTTGCGAAGTCGACATACATACTCCCCCTCGACTTCATAACCTGGAGGTTGTTTCATATATACCTCCTCATCAAGGTCGCCATAGAGAAAAGCATTTTTCACGTCAAGCTGAAAGAGAGGCCAAGATTTGTTTGCTGCAACAGAGAGAATGGTTCGAATGGACCCCATGCGTGCAACAGGAGAAAATGTCTCAAAGTAATCGACACCGTAGGTTTGTGTAAAACCTTTAGCCACAAGACGAGCTTTTAATCTATCAATTGTGCCATCTGGGGATAGTTTGGTCGTAAAGACCCATTTGCAAGCCACTGGTCGAACACCTTCCGGACATTTAACTAGATCCCATGTTCCTCGGGAGGTAAGTGCATTCATTTCTTCATTCATAGCATGTTTCCAACCAGAGTCCTGTAGAGCACTATTGTGATCTTGTGGAATGGAGATAGTCAGAAGAGCATCAGCATACCGTCGATCATCGGAAGATAAGCCAACTGTCGATGTGTAGTTGGATATGGGGTAAGTAGCACAGTGTCTTCTACTCTTTCGCAGAGCAATGGGAAGCTCTAGAGGATCATCCGGTACATTCTTTGGAGGGACAGTCGAAGAAGACATATTATCCTGCAGCAAAGAGACTGGTAAAGGGATTGCTGGTGGTGTAGGGATGTGACTTTGGTTATAGACGATGGGTGGCAGAGGAAGATCAAGTGGAATATCAGTGACAGAGTCTGAGAAGAAGCTAGTATGTTCAAAGAATGTTACATCAGCGGAGATGTAATACCGATGACCTGTGGGATCATAGCATCTGTACCCTTTCTGAGTTCGTGAATAACCTAGAAAGACACATTTGATGGCCCGTGGTGAAAGTTTGTCGATATTATGAAATTTATGGACAAATGCCACACATCCAAAAATCCTTAGAGGGAGAGGAAATGGAGACTCATTTGGATGAAGGAGGGAGAATGGAGTGGACCCATGGATAGTAGGCAAGGGGACTCTGTTTATTAAATAGACGGCTGTGAGAATAGCATCACCCCAATAGGTTTTGGGGACCTTCATCTGTGATAGAAGGCAGCGAGCAACATTTAGAAGATGTCGCAGTTTCCTTTCTGCTATCCCGTTTTGTTGGGACGTGTAGGGACAAGAAGTTTGGTGGATGGTCCCCTCGGAGGCAAAGAAGGAGGCAAGATCATGTTGGGTGAATTCTAATGCATTGTCAGAACGAAAAATTTGTATGTTAGATGCGAAAACAGTTTTAACATAGTGAAAGAAGTTCTTTATAATACGATTAATCTCCGAACGTTCTTTGAGCAGAAAAACCCAAGATACCATGCTGAAATCATCTATAAAGACAACAAAATACTTATGACCACTTAGCGTTCGGACCGGACAAGGTCCCCAAATATCGCAATGAACTAATGAAAATGGAACAGATCGACGGGGCTCAGTGCGAGCAGGAAAAGAGGCTCGATGATGTTTCCCGAACTGACATGCCTCGCACTCAAAAGGCTTGAGCGATGAAAGCTCAGGGAACATCAAGGAGAGGGCTTTAGCAGACGGATGGCCAAGACGAAGGTGCCACAGTAGAGGATCGATGGAGATGGAAGCAGCTCCCGAGAAACCAGAATCTGTAGGAATGTCAAGATAATATAGTCCATTCTTCTCATGCCCCCCACCAAAAAATTTCTTCGTCCGGATGTCCTGAAAATAACAGCAAGATTTGTCAAATATCACTTGACAGTCAAGTTCAATGCATAGCTTGTGAACAGATAATAAGCTTAGAGGAAAGGCAGGAGCGCAGTGAACCCCTGTTAACCGTAGTGTGGATGAGAACTCCATAGTGCCCACACTAGTGATGGGTGAATAATCTCCATTGGCAACCTGAACAGATTTCACGACCGAAGAAGGTCGGGAAGAGGACAGAATACTACCTTCTCCTGTGAGATGAGTCGAGGCTCCTGAATCAATGATCCAGGCAGGCGCAGATGTCGAAGCAGTGCTGGCAGTAGTACTCGAGATTGTGGCAAGACTGGCAGTAGATGCAGTAGTAGTAGTATCAGTGGAAGTATTCTGCAATAGTTGTCGTAGTCGAGCATATTCTGAGGCAATAAAAGATGGCTGACTGTCACTAGTATGTTGTTCAGATGCATCATAGTAAGTATCAGAGAGAGCAGATTCATATGCACTGTTGGCATTAGTGGGCATGCCAAATTTGGCCTAAGACAAGTGATTCATGCGACCACAATGAGCACAAGGTGGAAAGCGATCACGTCCTTGGCCACGTGATGAGTCTTGTCCATGGCCCGTAGTTCTGCCACGTCCTTGGCCTGAATCGCGTCCACATCCTCTAGAGTGAAAAGATCTTCCCCTAGCAAAATGTGCTGATGACTCAGCAGAGGAGGAGGAGCTGGGGACTCAAGTTCTTGTAGACGACCAAAAATGGTCTCAAGATTAGGCAATGCTGCAGCTGTTAGAAATTGATCTTTGACAGGTTTATATCGAGGATGCAAACCTGACAAGAATCTGTAAACCTGCCATTCTGCCCTTTCTCCTACCTGCTTATCACAACAGGCAGGTTGAAAGATAAGAAGTTCTTCAAATAGGCCCATCAGCAGCCTGTAATATTCAATTAACGATGTGTCGCCTTGGTTTGTAGACCAAATCTTAGTGTATATATCTGAAAGTCTAGATTTGGTCGTTTGTTGCGAATATGTATTTTCAAGGCTCTCCCACATCGCCTTAGCAGTCTCCTTATAGAGGAGATTCGATGCAATGGAAAGTTCAACACTGTTCGTCAACCATGTTATGACCTGGTAGTTATCAGTATACCGAGTATCATAGTCCTTGTCTGTCGCAGCAAGTGGGATAGTGGTAAGAACATAGTTCTTACGTTGGCCACCAATGAAAACCTTAAAGGCCCGTGACCACAGAACGTAGTTTTCGGATCCTTTTAGTTTTATAGTAGTGTCCTGAGCCATCAATGAAGTAGGCGGATACAGGGGCTTGATGTTCACAGAGGTGGAAGAAGATGTCATGGCAGCCGAGTAGAATGAGCAGCAGAGAAAATAGACAAGACTATGGGACTTATGTGAGTAGATAACAGTCCGAGAAACTATATAACAGTCCGAGTAGAATGAGCATCCGAGTAAAATGAGCAGCAGAGAAAATAGAGAATCTAGGCTATCTCAATGATCATGAGAACATCACCAGATGATAAATAAGCAGTCCATCATGCAGGGAGTACCTGGAGACCGTGTTGTGGGTAACCTGGACTGCCTGGCAATGGACCCAACGCCTGGAGGAAGGGGAGCAAATGTCTGGTGTCTGGCACGAAGGGCCCGGTTTGGGCGTCCTGCGAGTGGACGTACACGGGAGCGAGGCGTGTCTTGGAGATGGTCTGAGACATATTCAGGAGGCCATCACGCTGAGAATACTGGAGTCCTGATCGCCTGGCGCACAGGAGCGTGGAAAGGACTTGATTGCACAGGAGGACTGGTCGAAAGGGGGGGCGCAGGAGACCTGATCGCCTGGGGGGGGCGTCCTGGCGATGGTGACGGTAGGCGATGGCGATGACGATTGGAGAGAGAGGAGGGCGTGGTGGCGGCGTACGTGTGGTGTAGTTCTGGTATGGCGTCGGGGACAGGGCGGCGTGCGTATGGTGTTGGAGGGGAGATGGATGGAGATGGAGGCGGTCCGGTGGAGAGTGAGGCGGTTGGCCAGGCGGCGCAGTCGGCCGCGCGTCGCCGCGGAGGGCTGCTGCGCGTGGAGATGGAGGGGCGGCGGGTGGGCGCGAGTGGGTTTCCCCTAGGGCTGGGGATCGCGCATGACGAGAGAGAGAGGAAGGATGGAGAGGCGGCGGGTGGGGAGAGATTAGGGAGAGATTAGGTCAGAGCCTTGATTAGGATCAATGCTCTGATACCATGTCAGAGGGAATGATTTTTTGTGTCTTATTCAAATGGGTTTAGGGTCCTTATATAGGATAAACCCTAGAAACCCTAGAGAGTACATGAAAGGGAAAAAGACAGAACTACCCCTTACTGGGGTTACATTAGGAAACATCTCATAATTACCAACAAACTTCAACCAAAAAAATAACTAATCTAAATGCAATTTTGCCATTCAGATATTGTGGACGCCTTATACAGAGGACATCCGCGCAGGTCTTCCTGCCAACTGTCTTGAAGGCGATCGTATTTGGAGAGCGCGTGTGCCGTTGATATACTTCGACATTGTAGAGTATTACTTCCCCGACCGATTCTTGAGATAATTTGGCAGCCTTCAAGATGTTCCACGACCTTGCTTCACCTTTGAGGACCTCCATCCAATCGACTTAAGGGGGAAGATGTACGTGGATTGGAGGGAGAAACACTGATTGTATATTAGCCAATGGGAGGAGCGGGAAGGAAGAATCGTTGATATCGATCGGTCCAATGGGATATTCATGACGCCCGCATACGAGCAATAGTATTGGACTATTACTAGGAGATTTGTTGGGCGATTAGGTGCAACTCTAGCAAGCAACATAAGTGCTCGGATAAACTTTGTGGGAAATTAATTTAAAAGACTGGTAGAATTTTACCTATATTTTTTTGGATGCAGCTCGCCAAGTGGAGCCGTATATTGGACACGAGAAACGCCGCGAGATTGCGACGCAAGCAAAGGCAGAAATGGCGCAGTGGTTGTCGTTCCAATTTGCAGATGTCGTCACAATACATGACGCGCATGCTGATGTGGCTCGGGCGGAGGCAAGGCGAGGAAGAGCGAGAGGGAGAGGAAGAGGTCGGGGAAGGGCGCGTAAACAAGAGGCGGAACCCATGGACTATGAAGAAGCCGCTGCCGTAGATGAGAACCTTGCGCCAGCGAAATTAGGGACAGACTTCGTTACACCTATTGCCGAGCGACCACGTGACGACATGCCAACACCGCAGGCACCTTTGAGGCATGGATTGGACACCAGAGAAACACAACCAACTTACTGCACGCTCACGCCGCCGTTGATGCCAACCTTCGACGAAGATGTTGTTGGGCCCTCGCAAATCAACATTGTAGAGATAGTTGTGCGTTGTTTATGTTATGTGTTATTTTCTGTTTCTTTATGTACCTCTCATGTAATTTACCCAAGGGCTCTCTCTCTATATAAGAGACCCGAGGGCTCTATGGAATAAACAACGAAGTATTCTAACATGGTATCAGAGCCATGACCCTAACATAGGGTTTCCACCGCCGCCGCCCCCCCCCCTCCCTCCCCTCTAGGGTTTCGCCGGCCTCAACTCCTCTCTCCAACGCCGCCGAGGTCTCTCACGCCCATCAGGGCCCCCTCCCACCGCCGCCGACAGCCCCTGCTGGGCGCTCCATCGCCGAAGCTGGTCCTCTACCGCCGCCGACAGCCCCTGTAGGGCATCCTCTATCTCGCCGACCTCCTGTACTTGCTGTCCAGTCCTTGACCGACTCCTCTCGGTCACTATTTTGGCAAGGTAGATGCTCCCACAGCCTCTACTTGCTGCCGAGTTCTTTCTAGGACTCGGACTTATGTTTGATTCAAGTGCATAATCGTCTACCTATGCACTTGGATCCTACATAGTTCCGGTAGACAGTATATTCTTGGTCATCATTAGTCTCTCTTCTCCGCCATCATGTCAGATCACAAGTTAGATATGCCCGCCATAGGTGCCTTCAAAGGTTCGGCACCAATTGTCAAGATGGACGGGACGAACTACGAGCTGTGGGCGATGCAGTTCCTCAGTCTCATGAAGTCGTGTGGTAAGAAACATATTCTTACCGAGGATGAACCGCCGGAGAAGACAGGGATTTATGCCTCATGGGAGGCTGATGACGCGTACGCCAAGGTCCGCAATGAGACGAAGATGCTTCAGCTACAGCATGATATCTTTACCACAAAGCAGAACGGGAAGCCCCTTCATTCCTTGTACACGTCGCTTCGTGGCATGTTCGAGAAACTCTACAGCACCATTCCTCTTACAGCCACGCCGGAACAGCAGAAGACGTTCCGCAACGCCACTATGGTTGGCGTGTTACTTGCTGCCCTAGATCCGGAGTACGAGGCAGCACGTGCTCAGATACTGGCAGATGCCACCATTCCACCAATAGAAGAGGTATACAGGCGGCTCAGTCGTGTACCCGTTCCATCCAATATAGCGACTGCTACTCCGTCAGCAATGGCAGTCTCCAGGGGACGTGGTAGTTCATCCTCGTTTCGTGGTAGAGGAAGTGGTGGACGTGATCGTGGAGGCCGCATACGCTCCACGTGCTCCTATTGTCGCCGCACTGGTCATTCGGAGGATACATGCTACTCCAAGCATGGTTTTCCTCCATCTGCACGAGTAGCTGATCATGTTCAGGGTCCACCTGCGTCTACTTCAGATCACAGGTTCGAGGAGTTGGTGGCACGACTTCGGGATATCATGCCACAATCTTCTCCATCAGAGGGTGCAGATATTGCAGATATAGCGGCTTCGGCGTCAGCCAGTACATCGGCCCCAGCCAGTGCCTCAGGTAGCTCTTCAGCCCCATTTCATTATCATGATCTCACAGGATGGATTGTCGACTCTGGAGCTACTCATCATCTATGCCGTGAGAGAGATATTTTACAGTCATACAGGGCGGTTCAGCCAGGTCGCTCTGTACTCATTGCGGATGGGACTCAGTCTCCTATCATCGGTCAGGGGGAGACAGCTTTGCTACCCTCTTTGCATCTACAGAACGTGCTACATGCTCCAGAATTCTCGATGAACCTTTTATCTATTAGTCAGATTACACGTGATTTGCACTGTCGTGCTATTTTTGACCCATCGTCTGTTATTTTTCAGGACATACTGACGGGCAGGGTGATTGGCTGTGGTTCTGAGCACAATGGCCTTTATCGTCTCGTTCGGAGCTCCTACGCTGGTGTCTCTTTGCATACCCAGGCCTCTGTTTCTCCATACACCTGGCATCTTCGGTTTGGTCATCTACCTCTGCAGAAGATGCGTCACCTCCTGCCTCAGATATCTCCGAGTTCTTCTTTCCGATGTGAAGCATGTCAGTTGGGGAAGCACCATCGGTCTAGCTTCCCCGGTCGTCAGAGTCGGAGCAGTAGCTCCCCGTTTGAATTATTTCATATAGATATTTGGGGTCCAAGTCGTGTCCCGGATCACCAGGGGCACAGGTTCTATCTAGTTGTAGTTGATGATTTCTCTAGAGTGTCGTGGACATTTCTTCTCAAAAATAAATCTGAAGCGGGCAATGTTATTCAAAATTTAATTAATGAAGTTCTGAATGTTTTTTCATCTACTGTCAAATATGTGCGGACTGACAATGCATTGGAGTTCTGCACTCGATCTCTTGCTAGTTTTCTTTCATCTAAAGGCATTATCCACCAAACCACATGTCCTTACACTTCTCAACAAAATGGAATTGCCGAACGAAAACATCGACATTTTCTTGACATTGCTCGGACTTTACTTATTCAGAGTTGTGCTCCATTAAGCTTTTGGGGTGACGCTATTCTTACTGCGTGCTATTTGGTCAATCGTATGCCTACAACTGTCCTTGGGGAAAAATCTCCAATCTCTGTTCTCTTTCCGGACAGAGACTTGTTTACATTGACTCCTAGGGTTTTTGGCACTGTTGCTTTTGTTCACCGGTTATCTCCGGGACTTGATAAGCTATCCCCTAGAGCTATCAAGTGTGTTTTCGTGGGCTACTCTAGGACACAGAAGGGGTACCGATGCTATGATCCTATCCATAACAAATACTATGTGAGTGCAGATGTTACATTCTTCGAACCTGTCATGTACTTCTCTCCGGCAGGTGACAGATTGGTCTCCTCCACATTACCAGATTCCCAAGTCTATGTTCCACCACCTCCAAGCCTGGGTCCGTCTTCTACTCCAGCGTCTCCAATAACACAACCACCACCAAACCCGCCACCACCACCACCACCACCCTCAGTTGTCCCATTTCCTAAGTTCTACACGAGACGCACGGGCCCTGCTCAAGCCACATCTCAACCATCCAGCACGCCTCAGGTATTTTCTGACATTAGTGATGGGTTAAATAATGCACATGTGCAGGAGCTGGTACAACAGGAGGAGGATCAACCGGTCAGCACTGTTTTGGATGACTTGAACCGGCCTATTGCTCATAGGAAACAGCGACGACAGTGTGTCACATATCCCCTAGCTTCTCATGTTTCCTTTCATCGTCTCACTGGGGATTTCCAGAAGTTTGCCGCTGCGGTATCATCAGTTGAGATACCACGGACATATCAGGATGCTATGAAGACTGAATGCTGGCGTTTGGCAATGGAAGAGGAGATGCGTGCCTTACAGTCCCGAGGGACTTGGTCTCTAGTCCCTATTCCTCCAGGTGCGTCTGTGGTGAGCTGCAAGTGGGTGTTTACTGTCAAATACCATGCAGATGGTCGTCTTGACAGATACAAAGCGAGGCTTGTTGCACGAGGGTTTACTCAGACATATGGGGTAGATTATCTGGACACGTTTTCACCTGTGGCGCGACATTCTACCCTTCGCATTCTTCTATCAGTTGCTGTGGTACGTGGCTGGCCTATATTCCAGCTTGATGTTAAGAATGTGTTCTTGTATGGTGATCTACAAGAGGAAGTCTACATGCAGCAGCCACCAGGGTTTACTGCTGAGGGGGAGACTCAGAAGGTATGTAGACTTCATAAGGCTATTTATGGCCTTAAGCAGAGTCCTCATGCATGGTTCCAAAAGCTCTCCCAGCTTATTGAACAACAAGGGTTCAGGAGATCAAATGCGGATCACTCACTGTTCGTCCGGAAGACTTCTAGAGGTACCATTGTTGTTATGGTATATGTTGATGACATATTGGTTACTGGAGATGATGCACAAGGGGTTGAGATAACCAAGTCTATGCTGGGCAGTCAGTTTATCACAAAGGATCTAGGCACTATACGGTATTTTCTGGGGATAGAATTTGCACGAAATGCACAAGGAATGGTGATGACTCAAAGAAAATATGTCACAGATTTGCTGGCTGAAACAGGAATGACGGAATGCAGACCTTCGAGTACACCGATGGATCCGAGTATGAAGTTGTACGATGATGACACTGAGGAGGTGGACAAGAGAAGGTACAGAGAAATGGTGGGCAAGCTATTATACATCACTATAACTCGACCGGATATTGCACTTGCAGTAAACCGGGTGAGTCAATTTGTGGAGCAGCCGAGGCAAGTGCATATGGATGCATTGTACATGATATTGAGATATCTGAAGTCTTCACCAGGCACAGGGTTGCTGTTCAAGAAAGACACGGATTTGGCTATTTCAGCTTGTGCGGATGCGGATTATGCAGGATGTCCAAGGGATCGGAAGTCTACTTCTGGGTTTGCCATTTTCATAGGAAGCTCCTTAGTCTCCTGGAAAAGCAAAAAGCAGACTGTTGTGGCAAGATCCAGTGCTGAATCCGAGTACAGGGCCATGGCTCAGGCAAGCAGTGAAATGATGTGGGTGAAAGCAGTCCTAGAAGATCTGAATGTTGAAGTTCCGTTGCCTATGAACCTGCAATGCGACAATCAAGCTGCGTTGTTCATTGCCAACAATCCAGCCTTCCATGAGAGAACAAAACACATAGAGGTGGATTGCCATTACACTAGAGACATGATCCAGAAAGGCTTCATCTCCACGTCTCACGTCAGCTCCGAGGACCAGACAGCAGATATATTCACAAAGCCGTTGCTCAGAGGACCCTTTCAGAGATGTTCTTCCAAGCTGAGCATGATAGATATCTATGCTCCATCTTGAGGGGGAGTGTAGAGATAGTTGTGCGTTGTTTATGTTATGTGTTATTTTCTGTTTCTTTATGTACCTCTCATGTAATTTACCCAAGGGCTCTCTCTCTATATAAGAGACCCGAGGGCTCTATGGAATAAACAACGAAGTATTCTAACAAACATGATAGACGAGGAGAACCGTCTATTACCCTTCCATCCTTGTGATTCAACGATAACATACCAACGGAGGAAAAAGCATTGAGTTGTAAACCTAGTAGTTGCTAATGTGATACGAAAATGTAGTGTATATCCGTGGACAATTCTATATATGTAAAATACTTGGAATGTCTTTCTGAATCACAATAATTTTTCCTTTGTGAATGTCTTTGTGTCCATACCCCACATTTGTGATTGTGGATACATCTTTGAATGCGTGTTCATCGACATGAAACAAGCATATAAATTGACAGGCACGGTCTCTTGTCATAAGAAGACTAAGGGCCAAACCAAGAGCTTCAAAACCTCATATATCCAGACCTGGCCTGTCAATTTCCAGGAAATATCTCATATATTGCATGTTCAACATGTGACATATGAGAAGCTACCTGGATTCGTTACAGGGAGAACCTCATATAACGCATGTCGAACATGCGCTATATGAGAAAAATCATGGATTTGTTCCAGGAACTTTCTCATATAACGCATGTCGAACATGCGCTATATGAGAAAGACACTGGAACGGTCCTAGGAACTTTCTCATATAACGCATGTCGAACATGCGCTATACGAGAAAAACCCTGGGGCAAATCCAGTGAGATCCTGACATATCGCATATTAAAGACGCGACACACCTGTGGTTTCTGAGTAAAAAAAACTTCAAAGGTGTCGCATGTTCCACATGCGACACCTCTGTAGTTTTTAAGTAAAAAAAAATATTTCGTAGAACCTGGGAATCTAAGTAAATCTCGGGTACTACTTAATTTTTTTTTACTACGATTAATCCTTAGTCAGTGACCCTGCCGACCGAGTACCGACTATCGATTTCTGCAATCTTGGATCGAAGTTTGCTAGAAATGAACAAGGACTCGTGATGACTCAAAGGAAATGTCACTGACTTTCTAAGTGACACAGGTATGCTTGGATGTCGACCTGCCTCTACACCTATGGATCCAAGCATGAAGATGCATGATTATGACACTGAGGAGGTTGACAAAAGAAGGTACATAGAACTGGTAGGAAGGCTTCTTTATGTTACTATTACCAGACCAGATATTACATTTGTAGTAAATAAAGTGAGCCAGTTTACTTTATAGAGCAACCTTGCCAGGTACACATGGACGCCTTACATATGATACTAAGGTATCTTAAGTTATCTCCAGGTGCAGGATTGATGTTTAGAAAGAAGGGCACTATTACTATCTCAGCATATGCAGATGTAGACTATGAAGGGTGCCCGAAAGATAGGAAATCTACATCATGCTTTGCTATATTCGTTGGAGGGTCACTTGTCTCATGGAAGAGCAAAAAGCAAACAGTAGTTGCGAGATCTAATGATGAATCAGAGCATAGAGCTATGGCTCAAGCATGGGCAGAAGTGATGTGGGTTCACGCAGTTCTGACAGATCTACATATAGATGTACTTCTTCCCATGTCACTAAAATGTGACAATCAGGCTGCATTATTCATTGCAAACAACACTACATTTCACGAGAGGACGAAGCACATTGAGGTGGATTGCCATTATATCCGTGATATGATACAGAAAGGTTTCATTTCTACAATCCAAGTCAGCTCAAGAGATCAAACGGCAGACATTCTTACCAAAGCTTTACTTCGGGATGCTCTATCTTGAGGAGGAGTGTAGAAGTTTAGTATATGATTCTGTATCTTTTATTTATTATTCCTTTCGTTTGTCTACCATATGTAATTTGCCCATAGAGCTCTCCCTATATAAAAGAGTCTAGGGCTCAAGGAATAAACACAATGCTTATTTTTCCCAACAGCATGAGAAGCAGTGTCCTCAACAGCAACCTGCAGTAGAGTATGTGTTTGTATTGATTCTGTCCCACGAGAGATATAGTGGAGAGTATTAGAGAAGAGACAAATACCTGTCCTATACATTAATCTCATAAAGGACATGTATGATAGGGCTTTATCTTGTGTAAGGACCCCGTCTGGAAAGACTGGATATTTTGACATCAACATTGGTTTACATCAAGGTTCTGCGTTGAGTCCATTTCTTTTTTACTTTGATTATGGACGAGTTGACCCGTCACATTCAGGATGAGTTACCTTGGTGCATGTTATTTGCTGATGATATTGTGTTAATTGACAAGACTATAGATGATGTAAATGAGAAGCTTGAGGTCTGGAGATATGAGTTGGAGACTAAAGGATTTCGTATAAGTAGGGCTAAGACTGAATATATGGAGTACACCTTTGATGGAAGCAATGGTGACGGAATTGAGGTGAAGATTGGTGACGATAACATTCAGAAGAGAGATTCTTTTAGATATCTAGGATCTATTCTGCAACATGATGGGGAAATTGATGGAGATGTTACTAAAAGAATAAATGCAGGCTGGCTAAAGTGGAGAGGAGCCTCTGTTGTTCTTTGTGATAAGAAAATTCCTTTAAAGATTAAAGGAAAGTTTTACAAAGCAGTCATGAGACCTGCTATGCTTTACGGATCTGAATGTTGGCCTGTGAACCATAAACATGTGCAGAGAATGAATGTAGCAGAAATGAAAATGCTAAGATGGATATGTGGTCACACACGTAAAGATCGAATTCGAAATGATGCAATCAGAAAGAAAGTTGGTGTAGCTCCGATCAAGGATAAGATGCGGGAAAACCGCTTAAGATGGTTTGGATATTTGCAAAGAAGATCAACTGATGCACCAGTTAGGAGATGCGAGTGTTGGGATGTTGAGCCGGTTAAGAGAGGGCGAGGACGGCCCAAGAAGTGTTGGAAAGAGACCATACGAAAGGATCTTAGTTTTGTGGATATAAGCCCGGGATTGGCCCAAGATAGATCTGAATGGAGGCGAATAATCCATGTAGCCGAGCCTACTTAATTGTGGGAAAAGGCTTTGTTGTTGTTGTTGAGCATTGCATGCTCCAGCTTGAGGGGGAGTGTCAGAGTATGCATCATTGTAGTGATGGGTAATTGAATCCTTCCATGGTCTAGTTACTATATCCAGTGATTTAGTCGCACATCGGCTATTTGTGGGATTTGAACTTATTGTGGGCTATATAAGAAGCTCCACACCCATTGTATCAGATATGAAAAGTGAATAGAAAACACAAGCCCTTTGAGGCGTTCTCCCGTGATTTCATCATGCTCCTCACAGAGTAGAGTTCCACGTAAAATCTCAGTATTCTTCATGTATATTCTATCTTTTTGATATTACGCTTCCGCATTGTCCATTTCTAACATGAATAACATATGATATATATGTTCTAGTCACAGTGGGACACAGGAGTTTACTAAATCCCATAGGAAATGCCTTTGCCGGGTAAGTTATGGAATGGAATGTTACTTGGTTAGAAGGATTCCAACCAAGTAATCAAAATTCCTTTAAGATGTCAGGAATATTTACTTTAAGAACTAAACATTCCCTTAGAATTGTGAGTGACCTCAATTATAGGAGATGAGGAAATGATAATACATTTGACTCTGTAGGAAATAACAACTTTATATAGCTGGTGGACAGCCCACTTTTAAAAAATTTGGACCTCGTATATCAAATCTCCCTTTCTTTTCCAAATAAACTTTTCATAAAATGCATAAGGAATTCTCTAAGGCATCACTGAAATTTCACGTCTCAAAAGTTGTCCAATAATGCTGAATTTTTATTCATCTTATGCAAAAGCAATAAGCAAGTTATTAGCCACATTCTATAACACAAGGCAAAATGCAGATCACTCATTGTTTATGCAGAGGACCTACGTAGGTACGGTAGCTATCATAGTCTATGTAGATGGCATTTTTGTTACAAGAGATGATGTGCAGGAGATCAAGATGGCAAAGGAAATTCTTGATAGATAGTTTGTCACCAAGGATCTTGGCACCCTACAATATTTTTGGGGATTAGAGTTTGTCGACCCTCCTTAATTGTGGGAAAAGGCTTTATTGTTGTTGTTGTGTAGATTTTGCCAGAAATCAATAGGTCTTGTGATGACCCAAAGAAAATATGTTACAGACATGCTAGTTGAGACAGGCATGATTGGATGTCAATATACGACCACTCTAATGGATCCTAGCATGAGGCTATATGATTAAAGTAGGTGGACATGAGAAGATATCGAGAATTTGTAGGAAAGCTTATTTACGTTACCATCACTATGCCAAATATCTCCTTTGATGTTAGTCGAGTTAGTTAGTTCATGGAGCAGCCTCGACGGGTACATATAGATGCAGTTCATATGATCTTGAGGCACCTAAAGTCATCTCCAGGTGCAAGATTGTTGTTCAGAAAAGGGGCATCCCTCACTATCACAGCTTGTGCAGATGCAGACTACGCAGGATGTCCTAAGTACAAGAAGTCCACCTCAAGCTTCGTTGTATTCGTTGGCGGCTCTCTAGTATCCTGGAAGAGTAAGAAGCAGAATGCGGTTGTCAGGTCAAGTGTTGAATCAGAATATAGAGCTGTGGCACAAGGAAGCACAGAGATGATGTGGGTTCGAGTTGTCTTAGTTGACTTATATATAGATCTGTCTATTCTGATGCAATTACAATGTGATAATCAGGAAGCTTTATTCATTGCAAACACTCATGTCTTTCGTGAAAGAACTAAACATATCGAAGTAGATTACCTCTATACACGGGACATGATTCAAAAAGGCTTTATTTCTACTTCCTATGGTGGTTCAAGAGAACAAACTGCAAACATCACCAAGGCCTTGCTCAAAGGACCCTTTCAGAAGTGTACATACAAGCTGAGCATAATTGACATCTATGCTCCATCTTGAGGGGGAGTGTAGAGATGATTATGTCTACGTATTGCTTTCATGGGTTTATTTTTATTTCATCTATCTCAAATAATTTACCCATGGGCTTTTCCTCTACGTAAGACAGCCCTAGAATTCCTTGGAATAAATAATTATCATTCTTTTCCCAACATTCATAAATTCCATTGTCATTACACATCATGCAATAGGCATGAAATCTCCCATATCCTAACATGTTTTCCAGAACCCAACATTCCACAATGCAACATAACCAAAACAACAACTATTACTACAACAATAAAGCCTTTTTTCCCTCAAGTAACATAATCAAAACAACTACTTCGTCAAAATCGAAAAAGTAGTTGTTTATCCACGACAAAGAAAATTGGGTAAACAAAACACGATATACATTGAGGTGGTTTTAGCATCTGCAGAAAAGACGGTTAGATATCCCGATCAAAAGGTGTGACAAGCTGGAACTTCCATACATAATTCACGGTTTCATCTTTTCAAGTAGTCGTGTCACCTGAATCAAAATCATCTCTAAATTGTCCTCTGACCATGGCCTCCCACTCTTCCAAGTTTAAAACCATTCCTCTCTTCCCCATTTCGGCCAAAACAGAACAAGCATCGTCCACTCTTCCACATCCGCACAATCCCACAATCAAACATCTGAAACTCTCCAACCTTGCACAATGGCCACTCACCAGCATTGAATTCAATACTCCAAATCCTTTTTCATACTCTCCAATCCTGCAAAACCCATCTAAAATCATCCTATATGTAGCAGCAGATGGCTGACAACCATCCAGTTGCATTTTAACCATGACCTTGTAAGCTTCTTCGGCCTTCCCTTCTTTGCACAAGTAATTGATCAATATATTGTAAATGACAATATCTGGTCTGCGCTTCCTCTTCTTCATCTCCTCAAGCAACTCCCTCGCATCATCTAGCTTCCCTTTCCTTCCAAGCTCGCTCATTAGCACCCCATAATTCACAGGTCGAGGCTTGCAACCCCAATATTCCATGTCAAACAGCATCTTCTTTGCATTGGCATAGTTTCCTTCTAAACACAAGCCCTCCATCAGCAAAGCATAAGTAACCGCATTTGGTCGAACACCGCCCTTACCCATATTCTGTTTTAGCACCAAGGCCTTCCCCAAATCTCCACTCCTACTGAAATAGCCAATAAGCATATTGTATGTAACAACAGTAGGATGAACTCCTCTCTCACGCATATTGCCCAAGAACCGGCATGCACTGTCCACCTCCTTGTTCGCCAACCTCCCCTTGATGATGATATTGTAGGAAACTGCATTTGGACGGATACCCAACTCGGAGCACTTGTTCAGAAACTCCTCCGCAACCCCCAGCTCATCATTCTCGATAAGCGCGTCAAGTAGGAAATTCAGGGATTGCACTGTGGGAAACGTTGGAGGGCAATTAAAATCCGGAATGCTGCGGAAGAGCTCGATAGCCTTGGATGGTAAGCGAACCTTCCCGTAATGCTGAATCAGAGCATTGAAGATGGTGTCCATGCAACGTATGCGACGCGACCTGACGAACTCAAGCAGAACATCGACTTGGTCAAAGCATCTGGAGCGAGCAAGGCGGTAAAGGAGGGAAGAGCATGAGGCATAATCCTGAAGGTGGGGGTGGGCAGAGTAGAAGATATGCATGGCTGAGTTGAGGTCAGGAGTGGACTTGAGCTCGTTGAGGAGGTGGTTGATGGGTCTATGAGTGGACGGGTGTCGTGTTGTGCGCTTGACCTTCTGGGAAGGAGCGAAGGCATCGGAAGAACTGTTGAAGATGGCATGAGGTTTCTTGGCTCTCCGTGCACAAGAGATCACCGTACACATTTCTCCTCCAACGGCGAAGAAACTGATACTTGTTTTTCTTTCACACAGCAGAAAGAGCAGAGCGCAATGGTGTGTGACAGGTTGCCGCCTCGCCGCTCGGGTTACTAATGGATCTAGTGAACCGTCACGACCCACAAACGGGTGTGGAATCAGTAACTCCTGTTAACCACGAGAAAATTCTTTACTACCGCAATATAAGTAACTAATTTGTAATCAATTGAAACGAAATACTACATAACTTGCCCTAGAACGAGCACAATCTGTCAGCTAAATTTTGATGTTTGAATAAAGGATCGGTATTTTTAGCTTGTACATTATAACATATTACTGCATAACCCTCCATCCAACTAACAATTAAATTCACAACACTTGCAGTCTATGTTCCTTCTTCCGATCTTCTAATGTTTAATGTCTTTTAATCATATCCAGTGGGCCATTCCTTCATCAATTAAGGTCACTAATGTTCGATTGTTCACAGTTCCTTATTTCATCTCTCATTCATTGTTCTCAGGCAGTGAGCCGACGTGAACCTCGAGCATTCGAGGTTTGATGAGTGGAAAATCACTAGATACTCAACAGCAACAAAGGAGAACGAGATTGGAAGGGAATACCTGACGAGAGGAGAATCGATGCGCTTGTCTTGCGTCTGCTCTCTTAGTTTGGCGCGGAACAGCGCCTTCCTTGCATCTGTAGGTCTCCAGCAACGGCGGCGTGCTGTGGTGGGCGTTCTGGTCGCGGGAGTGGGGGTGGCGTTAGGAGGAGGAGAAGGACAAGGAGGGCGGCGGTGGCTCCGGGAGGTGCATTGGAGCGGCGGCGGGCGGTGTGGTGGAAAGATATTATTCTGTATATTGCAAATAAATACCAATCCACCGCTGGTATAATCCTGTTAAAAATGGAATAATAAATTATATTTTCATTCAAACTTATATATATATATATATATATATATATTTGAGCCAAACTTATATATATGGGGAAAATGGGGCAGCCTCGCCTATTTTTCGCAAAAAAAAAATAGTTTTTTGGAAAAAAAATATCATCATAAGTATTCATCCCTATATCTCTCCTATATGTCATTTGAATTTCTTCAGAAACAGAGACTCATACAGTCTCTATCTATACAGTCATTTTTTAACGGTCGCAGGATTTTTTAGATCGACCCTATCTAGATGGAGGTCGTAGGAGTCTCTGTTTCTGACAAAATTCGAATGATATATAGGAGGGATATATGGATGAATATACATAATAATATTTTTCAAAAAAAAATAATTGACAAAAATTGTGGAGGGGCAGCCCCATCAACCCATATATATAGGGGAAAAAGCGTATGCTCCTTAGTTGTAGCTAACTTATATGCTCTCACCCCTTTTCTCGTGTATTTTTTTTATTTTTTCTGAAATGAAACATATTGGAATTTAGATCACAATATGTCATCATGGTGTCATAAAAAAATTCGACTTAATTCGAGACTTCTAACCCCTCCATGATGACTGTCAAATTTTAACGGTCTTAGAATTGTTGAAAATGACCCCCTCCAGGTGAAGGGCATAGGAGTCTCTGTTTCTGACGAAATTGGAATGACATGTTAGAGGGATATAATGATGAATATATATTTTCATTTTTTCCAAAAAATAAAAAAATACGGGAAAATTGGAGGTGGGAGTAGCCCCTGGGAGTAGCCTCATTTAACTCATATATATAGAGAGAGAGAGATGGGGGGCCTTCCAAACTTTCCTGCATCAACGGAAAACCCATCACCAGATCCATTAGGTATCGATCTAATGGTTCTTCATTCAAAAGGGTATTTTAGTCCATATATTTTCGTTTTGAATTTGAATTTCATTAATTCTTTTATTTTTCCATTTTTACCATGCTTGATTTGGTATTTTTATTGTTGCTTTTTATTTAATGAGGTTTCGCCAACGTGGTAGTATTTTCATGCAATGAATAATAGCAGAGCTCTTTGTAAAATTCCCATTGATATTGTAGAATTGTATCTTGGATTGTAAAATAGAATCACAGTTAGTAATAGTTAAATTATTATAATTGTAATTTTGATAACATTGTTGTAAAAGTTCATGCGCGTTTTGTAAAATCAGTGTGAAGATTGTAAATACACATCCACAATTATGCATGTTTTTCACAAATATGCTCGGTACTTTCCTCCATGATTCGAAATCATTAGAAAATTATAAATATTAATGATAAATGTAAAAAGCAACATGAGATTGTAAAAAAATAAGAGATTGTAAGAAACAATCTGAAATTGTAAAGAAACAATATGAGATTTATAAAAAAATAATTTGATATTGCAAAAAACGATCTTAGATTGTAAAAAAGGATCATAGATTGTAAAAGATGATCTCTAATTGTAAAAAATGGATGTGCCCTCGGTCGTCGTGCTCTGCCACATGTGCCACCAACAACTCCATCGTCGTCGTGCTCCGCCATGTGCGCAACCATCAACTCTGTCGTCGTCTTGCTCCGCGTGGAACTTGTGTCGCCATCATTTGTTGTGGGAGGGGAAAACCCTCGAGCACCATTGCCCTCCTCCTCGACGATATGCATTGTTCGATTAGATATCGTCTTAAACCAAGTAATGACTCCAGTATGCACTAATTTAATTTCAAAATCAAATCAAATTAATAATTCCCGACCTTGCATATCATGGCTTTTTTCCATCTTTCTTCTTTGGAGTTGCGCAATAGAACATAGATGTCAATTCCAAGAACTCAACATAGGACACACATTTCTTCTCTTTACTGATTTTCGGTCCCATGTTCCAGGAGCTGTGGAGATATAGCGGTAGCATTCCCTGTTTAAATCTGTAATCATTAGAATGCAAGAGATATAATGCAGAGATGCATAAATTGAAGCAAATACATGACACGATATGAAAACCCGTCGAAAAATCCAAACCGGAAATGCAGAACCTCCATCTTAGTTCCCTTCGTCTTCGGGTGGCCGATCTTCTTCAGGATCCACGACACCTCAAGAGATGCAAACCTTAAGCAACCACCAAGAACATGTCTGGAATTTCTGTCGTCATCGATTGTTTTGGGAGGAGAAAACCTAGCAAGGATTCTCTCAAGAAATAATCCGAAAATAGAATCTGAGTTGTCACATTCTATTTTGGAATGAGACAAAATGACCACAAGGGGTTTTTAGCATTAAAAAAATTAAGATTAAAAATGAATTAATCTGATCCATTGGATTAATTACGTATGGATGAGATGACGGGCTTTCTTTGCACCCAGGAAAGGTGCACATTATTGAAAATATTTCTTGTGTGTGTGAGTTCAATAGGGCTTCCCCGAGGGGGGGGGCTAACTTGGCTCCTCCTGCGTCATTTCGCCCATTTTTTTATTTTTTCGAAAATTTCTTCCGTGAATATTCATCACTATATCCATATATTATGCTATTTAAATTTCGTGCGAAACAGAGACTCTTACGGCCTCCATCTAGACCGTCATTTTTTAACGGTAACATAATTGCTAAAAATGACCCTTCTGGATGGAGGCCATAGGAATTTCTATTTCACGTGAAATTTGAATGACATAATATAGGGATATATTGATGAAAATCCGCGGAAGAAATTTTCAAAAAAAAAATAAAAAAATGGGGCGAAATGACGTGAGGGAAACTAAGTTAGCTACCCCTAAGGGCAGCCCCATTTTACCCTATATATAGGGTAAAATGGGGTTGCCCCTTGAGGGGGAGCTAACTTGGCTTGGAATTTTTTAAATAATTATTAAACTAATCGGAATTAATTAAATAGACGTGATTAAAAAAATAAAAAATATATATGAATCGATCGGCACCTGAGGTGTCGATTTGAGATGTCACCTCCAAATCGACACCTCAGGTGCGGATTTGGGAGAGAGTCGTTGTCAAATACATTCATGCATGCATGAATATATTTTTTTTATTTATATTTAACGTTGCCACATTATTCACTCGTATCAAACTATTTTGATATCTATGTTTGTGAAAACGTGGAAGTTCAACGCTTCGCAGCAAAAGGATAACGTTGCATTAGTTTACACATAATATAGAATACGTATACGTAAGTTTCGTCGAAAAAACTAATAATTAAAATGAATGTTTCTATGGTAATGTAAGTAAAATATGAATGTATATACATAGCGCTGGGTTTTAAAGCTGACATTTACGTACATAAAAAGAGAGTTAATATGAATATTGTAACGTGTGGAAAGGGCTACCCGAGAGGTGGAGCCGCCCCTACAAGAGGTTGGAGGAAATGGCTACCCGGAGCGTGCAGCCGCCACTGTCACTGGGAAGAAGAGATGAGCCATGTCGCAACGAGGACGTTGCGAATATAAGTGGGGGAGGTTGTAACACCCCCAAAAAGATAGTCCCAAACCGTGGAACACGAAAGTTCCGTGTGGGATAAATAGCGAAGAGCTTACTACCGAGCAACCCGGCTTGAGCATTTTGGGAGTGGTTAATCAGATCCGTATGGGCCCGATCCCAAGAGCTGTTAGGGCCAGTAATGCTTCGATAACGGACCGGGGACCTAAGCCCGGGACGTTACAGATGTCAAAAGACTCAAACCTATCTTCCAAAACAAAAAAAGAGGGCCTCACATAACCTGGGTAACCCATACAATAGCCATACAAGAAATCAATCTCGCGACCTCGTAAATACCAATTCAATATGACTAAAATGAGAATGATATTGTAAATCATGGATGCGCAAGCATAATGGCTTGTAACAGGATGCACAAAGTTTCTTCTTTTTTACAAACACTGGAATTAAACACGCGTGAAAAAAAACACTATTTTTAGCAAGTAGAAAAAAAATGCATTGCTAGTAAAGAGTATGTGTTGAGAGCGTGTGAAAAATCAAGGCTTGGTGTCCCTTTTGCAACTTTAAAAGGCTACTGACTCTTCATGAAAAGGGCTATGGGGTATTGTGACGATCGTCAACCTAGGATCCGGATACTTAGCAATCCAATCCATGTAATACAATCCCACGTTCGAAGCATAGAACCACAATAGAAAGTAGAGCATAAAAAGAAAATAGAAAATGCAATAAACATTTTCCATTCACATTCATCATGTAACTAAGTCCGCAAAAATGCAATATGTGTATTTAGAGAATGTCCGAATATATACAGTGCGCATCTCTCAAAAAGGTACAAGTAAAGAAAACAAAAAATGCCACAAAATGTGTATATACCAAAAGTAACAACACCCACAGCAGAAAAACTGAACCAACAACTAGCTCACCACTGCAGTTGCTCTTAAGAACATACCAGATTCACAAAAGTAGTGATGAATCTCTATTTCATCACCTTTATTCTTTGATTTTGACCTTTAAACCCTAGATAAATGCATGCAAAATATCATTATTTTGCATAAAATAACATTCATTATTTATTTTATAAATAGATGTATAGTGCAGAATTTAAATCCAAAAAAAGAATAAAGAAAAGAAAGGAAAATTAAATAGAATATCAAAGGTATTTTATGACCCTGAGACCAAGTCAAATATTGATTTGGTCGACAATGAATAAAGTAGGGGAGATAAGGGTCAAAACACAATAAAAACCCTAATTTTTATTCTCCACTAATTCATTTTCGGGACCCGTTTTATTCTTTATTATTTATACCTCAAATAAAGAAATCTTGTACATGAAAGTTGTAGATAAAAATATATAGAAAATACATAATTTACTTTATACAAAAATAATATAAATTGTACATTTAATACTCATGATAAAATTCCAAAACTCAAACTTCCCAGACCCATACCTTTTCCATGTGAATTCAAAATGCACCAAAATCATCTTTAAATGCATATAACTTTTTACCAGCTATTTAATCAAGTGATTTTATTTAAGTTGAAGCTAAGATGCAAAAGTTAGGTTTTGGATCACTATTGTACAATATACATGTATATAAATAAAAGGATGTTTATTAGTTGTACCCCTATGAGATATTGCAATTTCAGTTATGACCCTCCATTTTTTGGAATATCAGTCATGCGCCTGCTTTCTTGCAAATTCACAGTTCTGCCCTTCTGTTAAGGTGAAGTAGGGGTGTAATAGTAATTTGCAAGAAGGTAGGGGTACAACTGATATTTCAAAAAGGGGAGGGACATAACTGATATTGCAATATCTTAGAGGGGCACAATCGATAAAACCTTGAATAAAAAGGGAAATTATTCTTTTGTTATTTTATCCTTTTAATTATTCTATATTTTTATACCCTTGTAAATACTATTTATATTATATTAAAAATATAAAATAAATAAAATAAAACCATAAAAAATAAACGAAAACAAAATAACATACAAAAATATATAAATGAATATACTATACTTATACTTATATAATTAATACCCTTATTTATTTAGGTGTACATTATTATATCTGAAAAATAAAAATATATATTTATGTATCTTTAAATAAGTTATAAATATAGAACTTAAGTATATAAAATAAAAAAAATACAAAAATACAAAAATAAAATCTACCAGACATAGGTAAAAATACATAGGTAAAAATACTTATGAATGGACCTCCAAAAAGTATCTTGTAATAAATAAATCCATAAAAATAAGTAAAAATTGGATTAAAATACTATATAAAATAATAAATACTTTCATATTTTTTAAATAAATAATTCATTACTAAATTATTTTAAATTATTCTTGAATTTCAAAATTCATTTGTCTTTTGCAGCGGGGTCAACTCTCTGACTCCATTCGTAGGCGTGTCAGAGTAGTTGATCCCCCTTCCTTCTCAAATTTTCCCCACTTGATACGAGCCCCAATGATCTTCGACTCCTCAAGGAAAAATCTTGATAGGACACTGTCCTATCACGCGGACCTATCCCCTTCCTTGTACATCTCTTGGTCTGATAACCCTAGTTGAAGACCCTCCTTTCATCACTGTATATAATCCCTCACCCCACCATTCCTCAATTTTTTGAATCCCCATCTTCCCATTTCTTCACCCTAATTGATGATCCAGGGCTTGAGCAAGGTGACATCTCGCTCACCCAGTTGTTTGGTGCGTGGAGGAGTGAAGAGGAGGAGGTTTCCACCATCTCCGGCAGCCTGCCGCCGTGAGGTCCATCTCGTGGCTCCCGGCCACTCGAGGTTCTTTTTTTCTGTCAGTTATAGGTAGATTTTAGTTGTGATTTTGTTTAGCATATTTATTTTAGCTTTTAATTGTTCGAATTATCCTAAGTTTAAGATTAAATCTCGTCTAAGCCCTTGAGCTACGGTCACTATCCTACTAATTACCACTCATGTTCCGAGTCGCCTGACCATCCCATTATCTTTGCCATTTGCTTATACACCTTGCATGCCATCGATTCTACCCAGATTGATCCTCAATCTAGTCTTCGAAGTACACCTCCTCCACCCTTCGCCTATATCCTCCATTCCACCTTGTCGTTCATCAATAAAGGCCCAGACCACTACCCCTTGCATTGTAAAGATTATTTACCCTTTTGCATGCCTGGAAGGATCCATCTACGGGTCATATGAAGTCAAGAACACCCTCTAGGCGATGAAACATTACAGGGCTCCATCACTAAGCCTAGACAATTTTGAGGGCATCTACAGTTGTGGGGAGCTTGCAAGAGTATGATGAATGCAAAAATCATCTCTTTAATAATAATGTAGCATAGGAGACGAAATTTGATTGATCAAAAATCACAATTTTCGAATATGTGGAAGTTATTTTTTGCTTGGCAAGATACCAAGACCGAACACAAGGACACAAGCCTCTTCGATTGTTTATCAAAAATTATTATTTAATTAATGACTGATCATTTTCTAAATCTATTTTTTCATATACATATGTAAATGTGATGCGCAGATTGGTATTCTAATATATAATGCAAACACAATGATGCCAAGATGGAAGAAAATGATGCATGTATTTTTGTTTCATTTTTAAATGCAATTAAAGGATGAGATGAGCATAATATATGGTGAGATGCAGAAGACAAGCATGCAAGACAAATATGCCCTTAATTAATTTATTAATGAGCAATAGAATAAGGACCAATTTCAGAGTCAAACTGAGCAACAAGGATAACTAATGGTATCTAAAATAAGAAGCAAGAGATATTGAGCACATAATTTATAGCCTATTTAATAGAGTGTCAAAACATGAAATTACCCATTAGAAAGAGAATAAATCAAGCTTCAAAATAAGATTGAAATTATTCAATTTTGAATTTGAAATGCTCAAGATATGCTAAAAACAATGCAAGGGATATAAATGTAATAAAAATGCATGAAAAATAAAGATTAATATCACAAATAGGCCCCTGGAAGGACATATTTGTAATTAGCAATAGTCAAAAGGGCCTGTGTGCATTTCTCCTTATATGCGAGGGTATTTTTGTAATTCTTGGAAATCGGTTGTGCTTCTACTATAATTTACCCCAGGCGCGCATGTATCACAACCCCGATTTAGGGTCATCGAATCCTCCCATATCCGGATCTAATTACTCAGCAATAATTTATTTAGCAATCACAACTAACATTCAGAAACAGACCTCAAATAAAAATACTCAGAAAGAAGCATTTAATATTTTTTCATTCACAAATAAAGTTTTCATGAAATATTATCCCACTTCAACAATTTACATGTACATTAGCTGGAAGGAAATACACAGAAAGATTACCGACTACCTTATAGAGTGAAGCTACTATGACTGACCAGATGGCTAAAGTCCTTGTGATGGCTCACAGACACCTATTGGGTTTTCCATAAATCAAAGGATAACAATTAGCGAATGCTAAGTAATGAAGAGGAGAAAAATAAACAAATGGTGTAATTTTGCGAAACTCGTTATCACAAAAAGTTGCATTCCTTCTCATTAGTGTGTCCTATTCCTTCTATCCCACATAAGGGATTATTCCAGTGGAACCCCAACATTATTGGACTCCTAAGTTGTAGACACTTCACGATAGGAGATTGCATTGATCTAGTGACTTATGCCGCCACATGTCGCCTCAACCAATCTTCCGATACTACCCTGACAATTTTCCTTTTCATTTATTATCCAGGGTTTCAAACCCTCAGTCTAGCAAACAAAGAAGCACACCTTCCTCGAGGACCCAGTTGCTTAAAACCTCGGGCTAACCATTAATCACACAACCTACCAACTTTAAATACATGTTATCATGACCCAGTCGCTATTGAACCACTCATGCCTCCACATGACACGACCACATCTTCCGTCGTTCAACCCAAATATATTGGCACCTAGTATCACGCGTTGCAGATCATTCATTTCGCGCGCATTTATCATAACAGGATAACCGTATATCACCTAAGTAGGGCAAAACCAATACGGGTTCCTTCCGACAAATCTACAGGTGGCATGCCCGACCAGTAGTTCTAGTCTCAATCATTCTTAACATAACACACGATTCTTTTCAGGATCCAAATTAACACACATCAATCCCCATGATGTAGTTCCTCTATTAAACCTTCAATTTGGATATCCATCAATATTGAGTATAGACTTACACATATATTAATTCATATATTTATATATTCATATTTAGGCTTATTTTAACTTCTAAACCCTAACTTTCCAAGCCATTGTATCCATGTGATGCTTAAACCATATTTTAGTTGAAATCTCAAAGCAACTTTTCATATTTTCTCCTAAAATAGCCAAATTATGGTTCTTCGTAACAAAGAACATAAAATCATAAATTTCAACAATCTCATAGAAAATCCAACAGTATAAGGAGGGATTTCATTACCTAATCGAGATCTCTCTCTCATATGCAGTGCTTTATCATGATTCTTTTTCAGAAAGGATGATTTATGGCTCTTGAAATGATCCAATTTCATTTTCATATCAAAAACGCTAAGAATATCTCAAGAACGCGAAAACGAATGAAGAACACGAAGAACACGAAGAATACTCGAAGAACACGAAAAACACGAAGAACGTATTTTCTCTTGAAATTTCAGCAGAGCTTTCCCTTATATGGGTTGATATTTCTAGAAAATTTTTGTCAAAGTTTTCCCTTGTATTGGGACATATTTCTTCAAAAAAATCAGCAGAGTTTTTCCTTATATCGGAACATATTTCTATGAAAATTTTGGCAGAGTTTTTCCTTATATTCGAGATATATTTAAAAAAAACTGAAAGGCTTTTCTCTATGAAATCATTGAGAGAAAAAATGACAACAAAACTGAAAAAAAATAAAATCAAACAGCAAGAGATGGAGAATCGGTAGACATCATGTGTCTTAGGTGAGTGAATGTGTGATGAATCATAGGGCTCACTGACGTGCATAGTCGCCCCCCCAAGTAACGTGCTACACATATTTCTCCATCAAAACAACTATAAAAGCATAATCGAAAGAATATAACCATAAGCGATGGAGAATCGATAGACACCACACATCATAGGTGAGTGAAAGTGTGACAAATCACAGGTTTCACTGGCATGTTCGCACCTAAGTAGGATGCTACACAGATTTCTCCTCAAACCACATCAGAAAATAAATTGAAAAGGCATATGAATTGAAACTAAGCTGGAAAAAGAACATGAATCAAAACCCTATCTCAAGTTCGAGCATACTTATAAAACCAATTAGGAGAGGATCGTACCTCCCTCCTTCTCGTTCTCCCGGCAGCGCTTCGCTAGCGATCCTTCCCCGCCTCCCACTCCTCCTCTTAACCTCTCAATCCTAGCCCTTGCGGTAGTGGTGGTAGTGGAAATCGTAAAGAATGAATGGATAGGGAGGGTATTTGTAGGCTCTAGAAAACCACTAACCATGGTTAGTAAACCATGGTTTAGACCCTAACTACGGTTAACGGTTCATGGTTTTGGTCCATGATTTTGACCAAAACTTATCTGAAACTTAGGGCTTAAGTTAGAACTGCGCATAAGATTTTAGATTCGCTAATGATGTTTAATTAGCGGGAATCGTGATTAACTTTTATTAATTGTGAATTAACCTTCTCAGCTTACGCTTAACTTTTGCTAATGATCATTAACGATTCTCAATCCATCATTAGTTTCTTTAATTGTGTTTAATTTATCTTATTGGCAGTCATTAAAAGTTAATGACACCTTAAGTCTCCTTACTTCTCTTTCTTTCAAAAATCATAGCAATTCGATATGAAGTCCGATTCACACGAAACAAATTCCGTTGATTTCCTCTTGATGAGTCGGATCTTATGATATAGGATATGAGAGGGACAAAGTTCAGGGCTTTACAATTATAACAACCTTAAAGGAAGTCTCGTCCTCGAGACTTGAAATACAGGTATAACAACCTTAAATATGATTGAAACCATAACAACCTTAAAGAGAATGAATGCCATTTTCATTTATAATGAACATATACAGAATACATAGTGTTATCGCTCAAGCAAATAGAGGTATTTTTCTCTCATATCTACGTCAAGTTCCCATGTGGCTTCTTCAAACTCTTGGTTCGGCCACAATACTTTAACTAAAGGCACCTCTTTATTCCTCAATTTTTTGATATCTCTGTCTAGTATTTGCACATGTATTTCAAGATATGTCAAGTCTGGCTCAACATGCAGATCATCATAGCTTATCTTATGCTCAGGATCCTTGATATACTTCCTCAGATTTGATAATGAAAAACATCATGTATTGCTGAAAGATGTGGAGGAAGTGCAAGTCTATATGCAACGTTTCCAATCCGCTGAATAATTTCAAAGGAACCCACGAATGTGGATGCCAACTTCCCACATAAGCCAAACCTCTGGACTCCCTTCATAGGCGATACTTTGAGGAATACAAAGTCACCTACCTCAAACTCAAGGTCTCTTTGGTTAGTATCACTATAGATTTTTTGATGACTCTAAACAATTATTAGTCTTTTCAAGTAAGCTCTACAACTTCCCGTGTCTCTTTAAGTCTATCTGAATCGGAAAGGTTTTTTGTCCCGATCTCTTGCCAACATAAAGGAGTAGTACACATTCGTCCATAAAGTGTTTCAAATGGTGCCATGCCAATATTTGTATGGTAAATGTTACTGTATGTGAATTCTACAAGAGGCAAACGTTTAATCTATGATCCTTTTCTTTCTAAGGCGCATGCCCGTAGCATACCCTCTAAAGTCTGAATCGTACATTCTGATTGACCATCTATTTGTGGATGATATGATGTACTCAAGCATAGTCATTTGCTTAAGGCTTTCATGAAGTCCTCCCAATAGTGTGAGGTGAATCGTGAATCTCGATCGGAAACTACCTTCTTTGGAATACCATGGAGACGAAACACATGTATAATATATAACTCGACAAGCTGGTCGGGAGTGGAGGACAAGCTTTTTGAAATAAAGTGTACTACCTTGATTAGACGATCTATAATAACCCATATATTATCTTTACCACCAGTCGTCTGAGGTAAGCCAGTAACAAAGTCCATGGAAATGCTTTCCCATTTCCATTCAAGTACATGGAGAGGTTGCAACAATCCTGGCAGCTTTTGGTGTGAAGCCTTTACCTGTTGGTAAGTAAAACATGAATTCGTAAACTCAGCAACATCCTTATTCATTCTCGGCCACCAAAAGTTTGAACGAAGATCCTTATATATCTTCATAATTCTTGAATGAATAGATAATCTAGAACAATGAGCTTCACGTAATATATCTTTCCTCAATTCAGGTGTGTTTGGTACATAAACTCTGTGATGGTTATAAGTAACCCATCTTGTATCTGGAATCCCTCTATCTCATTCTTCTCAAGTTGTTGTCTCAAGTATTTAAGGATTAGATTATCTTCTTGACCTTTCTTTATTCTATCCTAGATCCCTAGTTTATATCGGTGAGGAGTAGTTATAGTATCAACACCACTATCAAATGGTTTCCATTCACTCAACGTTGATAGTAAACCCCCATAAATGGATAGCACTCACCAACCCATGTGAATAAGTTCTTCTGCTAAGGGCATCTTCTACGACGTTCCCCTTATTAGGGTGGTAGGAAATAATGCAATCATAGTCCTTCAATAACTCTAACCATCGTCTTTGTCTCATATCGAGCTCCTTCTGATCAAACATGTATTTCAAGCTTTTATGATCAGTGAAGATTTCAAAAGTAATACCATAGAGGTAGTGTCTCCATATCTTTAAAGTAAAAACTACATTAGCTAATTCAAGGTCATGTGTTGGGTAGTCCCTCTCATGTATCATGAGCTGTCATGATGCATACACAAACCTTTCCCTATTGCATAAAAACTTTCCCAAGTCCTTCTTTAGATGCATTAGTATACACTGTAAATCCTTTTGTCCCAAAGGGTAGAGTTAAGATCGGTGCAAATGTTAGGCATTCTTTCAGTGTATGAAAGCTAGCTTCGCATGCATCAGACCATATGTTTGGGACTTCCTTCTGAGTCATCCTAGTCATTAGCAATGCTATTCGTGAAAAGTCCTTCACAAATCTTCTATAATACCCACTTAGACCCAGAAAAGATCATATTTCTATGACAGACTTCGGGCGTTTCCAACTCATTGCTGCATTAACCTCTGTAGGATCAACTGATATACATTCTCCAGGAATAACATGGCATAAGAAAGATACTTCAGATAGTTGCTATAATTAACATACAGTTTATTATTCCTTAGTATTTCAAGTGCCTGCCGGAGATGATGTTCATGCTGGTACTTATCCTTGGAGTAAACAAGTACGTTATCAATAAAGAATGCTACAAAGTGATCTAGGAATCCCTGAATGCTCTATTCATGGTATCCATGAAGGTTGCTGGAGCATTTGTCAGTCCAAAAGGCATAACAAAGAATTCATAATATCCATATCTAGTTTTAAAGGCTATCTTAGGGATATCCACATCTTTAATCTTCAACTGATGATATCTGGATTTTACGTCAATCTTGGAATACATAGTTGAACCCTGCAACCGGTTAAAGAGATCATCTATTTTTGTAGAGGATACTTGTTCTTTATTTTCTTCTTGTTTAGCTGTTTATAGTCAATGCACAACCGCATGACCCATCCTTTTCCTCACAAGTAGGACATGTGCACCCCATGGTGAAGTACTAGGGCAGATGAATCCTTTATTTAACAGTTCTTGTAACTGTATCTTTAACTCTCGTAATTCAGTTGGTGCCATCCTATATGGAGGGATAGAGATAGGCTGAGTATCAGGTGTGAGAGAGATTTCAAATTCAATCTCTCGCTCAAGTGGTAACCCATGTAATTCTTCTAGAAATATATTAGGAAACTCACATACTATGGGTACATCTTCTATCATTCTATCCGACCCTGATTTAGTGGTTACGTAGGCTAAATAACCTTGGCACCCTTACTCTAACAACTGTTGTTCCTTCAAAGTACATATGTATTCGACATTATCATTGGATGTCTTTCCAATGAATCGGAACTCTATTGAGGTAGGAAGGTGAAAACTTGCTGTCTTTTGAAAATAGTCAGGACATGCATGATGCCTTTCTAACCAGCCCATCCTCAGGATGAGATCAAAGTCCTTTGTTTTGATTAGTAGTATTGAACATGTAGCTGATATCCTGCTATTAGTACCATACAATTATCCAGGATTTCTCAGCTTACAAATATTTGTCTCATGATCCCTTGATCAGATAGCTAGACATCCTAAACTGGAATTAACTCTACCGAGCCCTAGAAGCGAAGCAATGCGCATGTACTCCTTCATTCATCATCTCTATTATTAGTGGCCCGAGCGGAGCAACATATCGCCATATATACGTTTCATCAAAGTTTTAGCGTTAATCCATTTGATACTAAAACCCTACCCAAATTTCACGTTTATCTTAATTTGAGAATTCCAACTTTTCCTTCAATTAATTTGGCTTCAACTCGAAACCAATTTAATTACCGAATGTAATTGCGTAAGTTTATCAATTTAAACTTAATTTCATTAATCTAAATACAACACGTTGCACTTTGTTTTGACTTACCATGAAATTCATACAGTTATGGCACACCGTTTTTATTTACTATTTATGCAATTATTAGATTATTTGTAATATTACCGGAGATCATACACTCTTTTTAGATTAAAATGAATTAATACGTCTTTTTTTAGTTAGTCTGATGTTCATATAGTTACTAGATTATTCGGAATAAGCGTAATATCACCAAACACCACACGCCCCCTACCATATCAATACAAATTAAGTGTAACAAACTCGGGCAGTAAAGCTTCTATTTTGGTAATTAAATGTATCACTTGGTGCATGTGTATTATATAGTAGGTAATTTGGCCACTCATACTCTTATTTTCATGTATATATTTAGACTTTTTTAGAATCACTTGAGGAATTTTGATAACTCAGCAATAATATTGTATTTTTCAAATTTCGACTAAAATATATATTGCTAAGCTATCCATCTGGAGATTAATTTCAATAATTTTGATACTGTTAAAAGTCTATAGTCTTAATGAAGGGAATTGGAGTTTCCGATTGAGTTGAAATATGAATGACAATATATTGTCATTTAGCGATCAAAGCACCCCTAAGTGTTAAAAAACGCTCGTGTGTATAAAGACTAGTCATCCTTTTAACTGAACTCACACTACAAGTGGAGCTATAGTGATGCATTTTTTGAAATCTATTACTAAATCATCCTTTATAACAACGATATTATTCGCTGCAAAATTACTTTATTTTCTTAAAATTTGCGATAGATGTAAAATCCGTAGTTATAGTTATATCATTAACGCTGATGTATATAACGTCGTTTATTTGTTGTTATTTTTAAAAATTTTAAATAAATCATCGTCAAAATTTTACTTCAAATTTTAATGACCATTATTTAGAATTTCGAAAAATAGTTACATATAAGTGTTGCTATACAGACCGCTGCTAAAGATATATCAATGATTGTGATATTCATCGTTAATTTCAAGTATAAAAATAATTTCATAATAAATAATATCATTATTATATATTTAACAAAATGTAATCTAGTGACAAATTTCGAAAATGGGTAAAATTGGGCTCCCGTTTAAGGGAGCTAACTTGGCTCCTCCTATCATGTTTTTTTTTCATTTTTTTTGAAAAATGCTTCCATAATTTTTCATAACTATATCCCTAATTTTATTCAAATTTCATGCGAAACAACGACTCTTATAGCCTCCATCCAAACGTGATCGATTTCAACAATTTTACGATCGTTAAAAAATTATTCTCTAGATGAATATCGTAGGAGTCTCCGTTTCACATTAAACTTGATCGACATAATGTAGGGATGTGGTGATGAATTTCCACTAATTCATTTTTCAAAAAAAAAGTAGAAAAATAGAGCATGGAAGCTATCTTGGCTCTCCACAGACAAGCCCATTTCTTTAAAGGTCGTATAACCCCATTTTACCCTTCGAGAAAAGGTCACTATAACCTCCGTTTTGGTGTAATGTCAATTTCGGCAATCTTTCAATGGTTGTTTTCATTAAGATCCTTGGAGAGAGTTTGAATGGTTGGAAATTGTGCAGTAGCCCTCCTCTTATAAAACCACGGGCCTAATGCAATGGGCCCCAAGATTAGGGCTTCATAACAGGGTCGTCCAAGAGCAGCACCTACCACGAAGCAAGGGGCTGAAAAGACAAAACTCTCCCTGCACCTTTGCCCATTCTTCCTCCTCTGCGCCTCTAACAGCGGGGGTATATCCGTCAAGTCGTTTGCCCCCACCCTCGTCCCCTCCCCGTGGAGAGCAAACAAAAGCAAAACCCTTCCTCCTTTCCCTCAATTTTTTTCTCCAGTGGATGCTCAGATGGCCTCGAAGCTCCTCCTCCTCCTCCTCCGGTGCCGAGGAGGCTCCCTCTTCTCCCGATCCGCCTCTTCATTCCTCAAGGCAAGTCTTTCTGCTCGGATCGCTCGCTCTAATCCCGTCGGATTGATCTAAATCATTTCTGATTTTCACTTAACAATCTAACCTGATATGATTACTGTTAGGTTATATCTTAATTGTAGTTGTTACTGCGTTGGAGGGGTTGTTTGATTCGATTACGCGGTTGAATCACCCACCTTTCTTTGGGAGCAAGTCAAACAATTTTTAGAACAGTTGATGCAGAATTAGTTATTCTGCCGCTACAAATTTGTTTAACTAGAAAATTTCGTTTTTTAATGTTTGATAAACGCTCAAACAGAAGCGTTCGATCGCTTTAAACTTCAAAATTAACGAACCCATAAACATTTTTTGTTGAGTTGTCGAGTTGAGAAGGCTCTAGGGATTTGCCTTCACAATGGAGCAGTCGAACAGTAATCCAAGCCTATGTTGTGGGCTATAGTACTTATAATTGGTATCGGACAAATGTATAAAAGGCAATCGGACCATGTATTCCCATTCATTTAGACAAATTCGGTTGTCATCGGATTAGTTCGATCAATTTTCTTTATTTTTTTGGGATGGGTGAATGCTTATGTATATATCCCATAAAAATCTCGGAGAGTGATTATAGATAGGTGATCTTGCTTGTTTGTTTTGATTCCTTGCCTCAATTGCTTCATTTTTCAACCACGGTTGTGGATATTCGTTATCATTTGCATTGCTTTCTTCCCTCCCTAATGACCAAAAACGAATGAACGCTTCACATTTCCTCCAATATGTTCCCTGATGAGTTTTTTCGCATGGCAAAGGAGGACTAAATGGGAGTAGCGGGCATCATAAACTGAAACAGAAACATTAAAATGTCCTAAATTTTGCTCTTTAAAGATTTTAGGGCACGCTTTCTAAATGAGAGGCTGATTTATGTCTGCAGGAGGTTAGCAGTTATCCGGTCTTGATTAAAAAATGACAAGACCTTCTCCCACTATAAGTAGGATCAACTACATGGATTCTTGCTCAAATCCATGTTGAAAGATTCAAAATTTTTATGCCGGTTGTCGACTATTTAACACAACTGAACCACGATCTTTTGGATGGTATGCACACTGCACTATCATCATACCATTCAAGATGTTAGAACTAGAAGTTATCCGGTCTTGATAACAAAGAAAACACAAGCTCATACAGATCTCAAATACATCGGGCCCACACATGGCAAAAATAAATACACAGTACTATGAATTACTATCGTTTAGTACCCTTCCTTTGTTTCTTTTTAAATGAAATATACATTAAAAACATTCTCAATATATAGACACGCGCCCTTGAAGACCATGTGTTATGCTGCTGTCATAAGGCTATAGTCACTGTGAAATGGTGGATCCTATATGGCCACCACTATCTGGTTAATTATGCGATAGATGAAGACTGCTTTAACCAAGAATTCTTGGACACAAGCTCACTTGAGCATTCTGAATATTTTATCTAACATTCTCAATTTCTAGGGGAATTCTCAACATGGGGATATGCAACCCTTATTTTTTCCAGAATGATGCTTTACAATGTTTTGGCTTCTCTTCAGTTGCATCTCCCAAGCATGTGGAAGAAGCAGATGCAACCAAGGTTCGAAAAAACGAAAGGCGGAACGAGGCGTTTTCCCTGGAAGCGAAACGAGGCGTAGCCTCGAGGCGGTCAAGGCGTAAGCCTCAGTTTTGTATAGAAAAATAATTATAAAATATATAATAAATATATTTATTGGTGAAATAATATAATCTGACAAACATATAGTATATAACACTGTAATATATGATGATATTATGAAGATAAGAACATGAAAAAAGGATATGTCAATGATTCAATGCCATAAACCTTTCTAAATTTCTACCTAATCAAAAGGAAATCATTGGTTATAACTTATAACTATCACTAAAAAATTATCTAAAAGGGATTGGCTATAGTTGTCATTATAAATATCCAAGTTGTTGATATGAATCATATGATTTGAATCCTAATTATATGTTCTACTATACCCAGATGAAGAACGGTTGTATACATCCCCCTGTTGCACCATACCCTACGGTCAGCGAGCCTGGGGGGCTAGGGGGGCCCAGGTTGGCCCTCCCTTGCGGGGGTGCAGGGGGCAGCGCCCCTGTCCCAAAATTTTTTTCTCATATGAGTATTGGAATTCGTATACACATTTTTATACGTTTAAGGATGTAATAATAAGCGTTCACTAAAATAATTTGACATGTTGATGGTAAATATGAATATGAAAGAGGTCAAATTCAAGCATATGAATATGAAAGAGGTCAAATTTAAGCATTCATTTTGCTTAAATTAATAGTTAGACATAATTAATAGTAAATATGAAGCAGTTTGCTGAAATAGTTACACATAAATAATAGTAAATATGGAGTTATATGTACAAAAGAAACATCAGATTTAGGCATTTAACTTGTACAAACATTATCCTAAACAAATATATATTTATAAGCTTCTCAAACCACCATGTAAACTATTAAAATCATAAAAAGAATCTTCAAAAAAATAAAAACGCCTCGGAAAACGCCTCGACCGCCTCGAGGCTACGCCTCAGCCACTCGAGACGCACGCCTCACTGGACAAGGCTGAGGCGCACGCCTCGAGGCTAAAAAGGCCTGCCTCGCCTCGAGGCGTAGGCCTCGACCGCCTCGAGGCGCGTCTTTTAATACCATGGATGCGGCTCTAGATCAAGGTTCGAAATCTCGATTTCAATTTCATTTCGGTCCCCTCCAAAATCGAAATTTCGGTGAAATTTCAGGAAATTTCGATTGTTTCAGTGGAAAAGTCGAAAATGACTCAAAAAAGCCATTTTTCGATGATTTTTTTTGCAAATTAAGATCTTCTGAGTTATTACAACAATAAATAACTTATAAATACACACTTATATCACACATATTGCTTATATATGCCCCTTATATTGCACATATCGGTCATATCGGTCAAATCGATGTTAATGTTGATTCTTGACTGATATATACTGGAAATTAATATCATCCAATCCAAGATCTTAAAACAACATTAACTTACAAGTGCACACTTATATCGCACACATCTCTCATCCGTGTGCCTTATATCACACCATATCGGTCATATCAGACATATTGTTGAGTTGACTGATATATACTGGAAATGAAAATCAAAATAACTAACAACACTTAGAATACGTCTTTTGTTCATAAAAATAGCCGAGATTTTTTTATTCTAAAATGTAGATAATGATTAATTAAACAATGTTTTGTTCATAAAATAACCATCACATACAAAGTTCGAATGAATTACAGAATTAATTACATACTTACAATAAAGATGCATCTATTTACGAAGATAAATGATAAATGAATGAAAGGAACAAGCTATATCAAATATATAGAAGCTATAGAGTTTTTTTCATCTTCATTGCTTAAATACAAAGGGGAGGAAGCTCCCCAAGTTGAATAATCGATGTATGTACCCTCTTATCGCACCATACCCTGTATCCATGAATATCAACCGAAATGGGACGATATGTCGAAATATCACCGAAATTTCGGTCGAAATCTGGGAAATCGACATATATAGGAGTTTCGATACCCATGACCTCTCGAAACTGAAATTTCGGCAAAATTTCGTCGAAATTTCACGAAATTTAAATCTATGCTCTAAATGCAGAACATTATGATATTGATGAATCTTAGGATGTTAGCAAATTTAGTGCGACCATTGTATTGCATGTAGGATTCTCCTTCTTCATGACGTCTTCAGCAAACTTCAATGAAGATATGAGCTCAGCATTTGTCAACCTCAGTTTATTCATGTGGTTTGATACTACAAAGTTGCTTAAAGACTTGGGTAGAGATAACAAAATAAAGTCGGACAGCATATATGCATCCATCCGTGCCCCAAGGGTATCCAACTCGGAGAAATAACCAAATATTTTGATTACATGTTCTCTAACTGAAGTCCCTTCCTGTATCTTACGATAAATCTTTCAAAATGTTGTAATGTTACGTGCGGTGGACATCACTGAATATCTCTTTCAAATTCAACATTATATCATGGGCATCCCCTATGTCCACATGTTGCTTTTGAAGCACATCGAATAGAGAGCTCGGTATATAACATCAAGCCAATAGTGGTCTTCATCAAAATTTTCATTAAATTTTATTTCTTCCACTGAAACATGGTTCAAATGCTTGTTCTTGGTTAGCACATAGTTGATGTGCTCTATAGAGAGAACAAGCTCCAAATTTCGGAGCTAGTCCAAATAATTTGGCCCGGTTAGCTAGTTGACCTACATAAGCATGCTGAGTAGTTTTATGAATTTCATATCTGAGATTATAAGTGCACTTATTAGAACATATAAAATTATATATTCATATTTCATTTCTTCGATTAAGGAATTTTAAATCAAAGTTGTCTTGCTTTTTAATACTTTGAAAGTCCATTCCCTTTTTAATTTTTGAAACATGAAATACAATTACTGCTATATCTTTAGCAAGATCTGGAATCTCCCTTCCACATCTGTTACATCCCAATAATAATGAGAAGATGCAACTTAGGGGGAAAGAAGTAGGAATTCATTCTGCTTACAAGTCCAACTCGCATTTCCTTAGGTCTTTGACACATGAGCCCGCCATCTCTAAGGTGATGTTGACTCATTGTTAATTAAACCAATTGTCACCATGAATAGAACACACTATATGCAATCCAATAGCACCTCAATTATATGAGGAACAATATTGGGATCGTCGCGCATACGAATTGTCTCCTTCGAGAAGTAAAGAGCTCGATCCATGTGCGCTTGTATGTCGGAGTTATGACTTCGCATAGGCGTCTTTGCCGTACAATCTATTAGGATGTGTATAATGGGTAGGACTATGCCGTCGAGAAATAAATGAGTTGATTTCGAGCCTTATTGCCAAGCAATGCATCCAAATTTATGGAATAAATTTTTGGTGTTGGTGCAATTTCATAGGTAAAGGATATACTTTGAATGTTGATTCTTATGTGATGTAAATAGTTAAGTAATAAGAAATAAGAATTTAAAGAGTTAATTTCAAAATCTATTACGATATCATGCAACCAAGTGATGTTAAAAGATCCATGCATTACCTTCCCCTTTTTATATAATTACTCATATGGAATTTTAATGTTGTTTTTTTATTTGATTAAGATTATATCAAACATATAAAAAGGCATATATTGTATGTAAAAAAGTCAATAAAGCTACTATATATCAGTAGAGAATCATCATAAGCACATTATTCCTTAAACATAATTTGCCAATACTCGTAGTACAAAAGAAGTTATCTTCCGTGAAGCTGTTGTTGAAATCTATTACTATTAAATATGTGGTAACTAATTTTATTACCGTGAAATGATTAATTATACTCGAAATTAGCAATGAATGTATAATGATTATTTACCGCTTTTTCATCATCTTGCACTAATAGTAAGTTCCCTTAATTATAAATTATGTTCCGCACAATAGCCATACTTATTCATTACAATGATAATTTTATTATCTTCCATACTATAATTTCTTGTACTAAGAGTAGTCACATAATAAATGTCAATCACGAGGTTTTAAACAGGTTGTAGTATATGTATATTGTATACTTATGAAAAATGATAGATACAAGTATCATAATAAATGTCAATCACGAGGTTTTAAACAGGTTGTAGTATATGTATATTGTATACTTATGAAAAATGATAGATACAAGTATTATCAACAAAGTTGAAAATGGATGCAAGCATAGAAATTACCCTTCTTTGATGTTTTTCTAAAAGGAGGCCCCATGAGTTGCATAAACTCTCTTTGACCGGTCCTTTTTGGGTTTTCCAGCCTTCCCCCTCTTTTGCGTGCACTGCATTGCACTGCCCCCTTACACCATCGTCCCCGCGCTCGAGCACCTGTCGGGAGTAGAGAGCCCTCTCGCATCGGCAATAGAGGAGGATGGTGAGATCGGTATCACTAGTCCGATCCCTTCTTTGCCTCCTCGATCGATCTTTGTGTGCAATTCACTCTAAGGTGTGCAAGGTTTTACCAGGGAAGGGCGTCGTGGTGTTCCCTTCCCTATGTTTCAATCAATGCGAGAATCCATTCTCGACGGGATCGATCATTATTTTCAACATTACTTCATCCTATTTGGGAATCTTGATCATCAGTAATAACAAAAATAATTATTTCTCTTCTTTTTGTTTTTATGGTAGTTCCTTGCTAAATTTTTAGTTGGGGTGTTGATATGAACGCCAGATTGATCAGATCAAAACGGAAGACGTTTAGGTGGATATGTATGTTATGCATTATGTGTGGTACCTCAGATAGTGATTCGGGATGTTGTTGGTAAATTATATAAAAAGGCCTCAATTAATTCTATATTCCTTATCAGGGACATCATTTTTGAGATGTAACAACGAGTGATCATTTTTCATAGTTTTTGTAAGGTGATGTTTGAGTCTTGCAACTCTAGCGGTTATCCTCTTAGTACCGAAATTGCATTATACGTAAAGATAACCCTTACCCTTCATAGACTCGTCCATTTCGAGTCGAACACAATATTTCCATCCAAGGTCACTTTGATCTTTTTTGTAATCTTTCGCGCCTCTCTTCTTTCATCATTTCTGAAATTTATTGCCATATAAATTATGTTAAAATCTAATATAATTTTAACATAAATTTTTTGCAATAAATTTCCTTTCATTTTTTACTTTAATTATGGACAGATTGACTAGTCACAATTAGGATGAGATACCTTGGTGTATGCTATTTGTGATGATATTATGTTGATTGATGAGAGTCTAGAGATAAAGCAAGTGTGAAGCTTGAGGTTTGAGGCATGCCTTGGAGACTGAAGGATTTCGTATAAATAGGGCTAAGATTGAATGTATGGAGTGTACATTTGATGGAATCACTAGTATAGGAATTGATGTGAAGATAGGAGACAATAACATTCAAAAGAAAGACTCTTTTAGATACTTGAGATCTATTTTGCAACATGATGAGGAAATCGATGGAGATGTTAGTCATCGAATAAATTTAGGTTGGCTAAAGTGAAGAGGAGCCTCTATTGTTCAATATGATAAGAAAATTCCTTTAAAACAAAGCAGCTGTGAGACATGTTATGCTCTATGGATCTGAATGTTGGCATCTAAACCATAAACATGTGCATAAATTGACAATATCAGAAATGAAAATGCTAATGTGGATGTCTGGTCATACACGGAAAAATCGGATTCAGAATGATGCTATGAGAAGGAAAGTTGGTGTTGCTCCAATAGAAGATAAGATGAGAGAAACGTGCTGAAGATAGTTTGGCCAGTTGCAAAGGAGGTCAACTGATGCGTCGGTTAGAATATGTGAGATTTGGGATGTTGATCCGGGTAAAAGAGGGTGAGGAAGGCTTAAGAAGTGTCCCAAGAAGTGTTGGAATGAGACTATCGGAATGATCTTCGTTATTCAGATCTAAGCTCGAGAATGTTCCAAGAGAGATCTGAATGGAGGCTAAGAATCCATTTAGCCGACCGTACTTAATGTGAGAAAAGTCTTTGTTGTTGTATAAAATATGTGAAAATCTATCAGTCATGAAAAGAAAGTAGAAGCATTAGCAACCAGAAATCTTTGTAGGCTTAAATTGAATCTTATGAACTATCGTTGACATTACGCTATTGATATCACCAATTTCTTGCAAAGAAAATATCGCAGAAACTTACACAAATCATATATATTTAATATAACATGGAATTGAACGAGTCAACTTATAGATATTAATAATCGATATGAATCACCTTGCGAGCTTCAAGGATGCAACAGTGGTGTCTGGTGGTTGCTGTCGCTTGAGATGGTTTCATTGGCATCGGGAGGAAGATGGGGCTTTAGAGAGGATTAGGTTTTTTTGGGTTTGTTCGGAGTTCAGAAACAACAAAGTGAGTTGCAAAGAGAGTCGAGCTTTGAGGGAAGGAGGAGGGACAGTAAAGTGGGTTATGTGTAAGGAGGGACACTAAAGTGGGTCACGTGCTTATGGCTGAAATGCCTTGCTCAACGTCTCAGACTGCCTCAAGGCGCATCTACCTATGAATATTTTTTTCACGTGAGGTGTCCGCCTCACTGGACAAGGTGGAGCCCTCGGCGATGTCATTGTTGTGCGAGAGGGATGCGCTGCATGGAGGTGTGCTACACTAGGTTCATACTGTGCGACCCTCCTTTCCCTACCATGAAGTGATGCTCGATTCAGTGTTGTCAAAGGCGTGAGGCGCTCTAAGGCGCTACGGGTCCAAAACGCCTGAGGCGCTAGGCGCTCGCCTAGGCGCTTGCCTGAGACAATCGAGGCGCTAGAGAAATATTATATGTATATATAATATATGTACACATTAAATTATTTATATTACTTATTTCAAATAAAAATATACCACAAGTATAGCACTAACATGCAATGAATATCATTCAAACATATATTAGAGAAAAATAAAACTTCAAACACTTCTAGAAATTGTTTAAACGTTCAAATTATGCAAACAAAGCATTGTTTTCATCTTCATCATTCAAGCATATAACTAAAAATTGAAATGTCTACGGATCTGTAAGTTCTTCGTCTTCGTCATCATCAAGATTGATTTCACCAGCATCGTCTTCATCTCCACCTTCATTCCCCTCAATCTCTTCCATTTCTTCTTCTTCGTTGTCTTATGAAGCAACAACTCGTCTTGAAGAAGATCCCGCAATAGGTGCTCCATGCTTTGTACGTTGCCGCGTATATGTTTGTGCCTCTGCAATTCCAGATGCTCTTGCTACATCTCCCCATGTCAATATATCATCTTCAATCTCAGTAAGAGCGATCGGATCTATGGTGTCTCGTAAGTCATATCGATCCTTCAAAGCCTGGTTATATTTGATGTACACCAAATCTTGCAACCTTTGATGTTCAAGCCTATTTCTTTTCTTTGAATGAATCTGCAAAAATGTTTGCACTATAAGAGTTAAAATCAAAGACTCAAAAGTGTAGATTAACATAAAATAACTTACGTGCTCAAATACACTCCAATTACGTTCACATCCAGATGAACTGCATGTCAAGCTCAAAATCTTTATAGCTAGACGTTGCAAGTTTGGAGCTGAACTTCCAAAAGAGCTCCACCATTCCACTACATTATCATATGAAGATGTTAACATCAAGAATTAAATCAATTTGAGTTTATCAAATTGTAATGGTACCTGGAGATTTTGAGTTTCTTGATCGAATGGCCATTGGATTTCCAAAAATTCCCTCAGCATTTTTATATGAGCTTAACTCAATCATAATTTTATCTTGCACATTTACATCAGGAACCAATCTTTGTATGCATTTGTATAGACCGTCAATGATCTCCGCATCAAATGCAATGGACGGGTTGCCATAGTAGAATTCAGGGTTCAGAAAATGACCTGCAGCATGTAATGGATGATGAAGCTGGCATTCCCATCTTTTATCAATGATTTGAAATACATCATTGTACTTCTCCTCCTTTCCATTGAAGCTTTTCTCAATTGCTTCCTTTGCACGATCCATTGCTTCATAAATGTATCCCATTGCAGGTTTTCGCTCACTATCAACAAGCCGAAGAACTTTAACAAGAGGTCCCATGTACTTAAGCGTGTCAAGTACATAATTCCAAAACGAGGGCATCAAAGCGATATCCCTTGCCTTCTTGCCCTTGGCTTCCTTGGCCCATTTGCTAGTAGCCCATTTCTCTGAAGTAAACATGGTCCTTAAACTGTGCTTATTCTTATGGAGAGATTGCAAAGAAAGAAATGTTGTTGCAAATCGAGTCACACCATGACGAACCAATTCCTTGCCATTCGTAAATTCCCTCATCATGTTCAGTAGCCCAATGTGATTGTAAATGTAACCCGCAATCGCAATGGCTCTTTCAAGATTCTTCTTAATCGTTGGGATCTTACCAATATCCTCTAACATGAGATCAATGCAATGTGCCGCACATGGAGTCCAATACAAGTGTGGTCTCTTCTCTTGTAAAAACTTGCCTATATAAAAATAGTAGGATGGTGTAACATTAATTTCAAATAATTCAATAGTTAAAGCCATTAAAAATAAATATATACCTGCTAAGACATAGTTGCTTCCATTGTCAGTCACGACTTGTACGACATTCCTCTCTCCAATTTGCTCCACAAACATATCAAGAAGCTCATAAATCTTCTCTCTTGTCTTTGCATATGATGATGCATCAATGGATTCCACAAACATCGTGCCCTTGGAACAATTCACCATAAAATTAAGTATGCATCTATTCCTCTTATCAGTCCAAGCATCAGACATGATAGAACATCCATACTTTCCCCAAGTTTCTTTGTGCCCAGCCAACAATTCAGATGTGTAATCCTTCTCAATGCGAAGTAATGGGACTCTAAGCTCATGGTATGAAGGTGGCTTCAAGTTAGGACCATATACTCCAATAGCTTGAATCATATCCTTGAAACATTGCAGCTTTGCAGCATTAAATGGTATACCAGCACGATAGAAGAAGCGAGCTATATGTTGAATGGTTCTGGGTCGCATCTCTTTGTCATAAGCCTCCACCATGGAAGTTTGTCTCATTGGAGTTTTTCCTCTCTCTTTTGACACTTTCATAGTCACAAATGAGTCCATCGGTCCTTTACCCTTTTTTGTAGGTTGCAAAATAGAATTACTATTGCTGCTTGGACAAGCTCTCTTCCCAATCCCAATTGCATTTTGTTCCTCACATTCATCATCATCAAAATTCAGGTCATCCACATCAATGTTCCCACCTTCAAAAGAATCCTTTTGAGACTTCCTCTCATTCATATATGCGCGCAATTCTTCCTTTACCTCGGGAGGGCATTTCTTACAAGCGGCAGCCAAGGTTTTAAAAAACGTGAGGCGTATCGAGGCGTTTTCCCAGTATTGCCTCGAGGCGTAAGCCTCGAGGCGTATTGAGGCGTAAGCCTCACTCGTGGAAGAAATTTTTTCATAAAACATCATAATTAGCCATAATTACAATTTCCAAGTTCTAAAAATTTAATAGTTATGAGTAAATACATAACTCCATGACATTTCAAGACAAACATCATGGTTTAAACATCGAAGTTGTTATATAACACTCTTTTTTGGACTCTAAATCAGTAAGGAGTCAAGTAAATATGAATATGCAGGCACAATAATAGGTAACTCTCTGCAAAATTTAAAGTCTTGAATAAAATTTACTAGAGGGGCTAGATGTAACACAAGATGCATATTAACAGTAGAGGCATTAGATTAATATCTCAAGATCCAAATTTTTGTTCATGTTGATATATAAAGAACATGCATAACAAAGTAAAAATAAGCTCAATACTTTAATAAACTAAAAAAAATGCATTTTAATGAATTGTGAGCTTAAGGACTTGAACATACTTGTCTATGAAAGATGAATAGCCCACAATCAAAAAGAAAAGAAAAAAATATTGCAGAAAAAAATCAAAAATTCAGCACACAAATGAGGCTACGCCTCGAGGCTTACGCCTCGAGGCTCGCCTCATAAGCCTCGAGGCTTAAGCCTCACTGAGGCTGCATGAGGCTATAGCCTCGAGGCGTTTTTCCTAGAAAAACGCCTCGAGGCGTACGCCTCAGCGCCTCGAGGCGCGTTTTTAAAAACAATGGCGGCAGCATTCTTGAAAGATCCTACTTGATGTTGTTTGGCTCTGTAGATTCCACCTTTAGTGGTCTTCTCACAAAACATGCATGTTACACTGTTTGGTTCTTTTGGGTCTTTCAGATAATTGTACCTCCACGCAATATCTTTCTTGTTAGTTCTTTCTTCAACCATGTCACGTCCACTTCCCGTAGCCATTCCTAACACATATGAACATATTTGCACAATCAACATTCTAAGTTTCTAACATAAACATTTGCATATATACTATAATAAATATATGTAACCATGCCATATATTTGTTATAACTGAGATCTCTACATGTTATTTGGTGGGTGAACCCAGCCGTATAGCCCCACCCGTGCCACCATACCCTACCAGCACGGGGGTCTCGCTGCCCGGTCAGCGAGCCTGGGGGGGGGGCTAGGGGGGAGCAGGTGCGCCCCCCCTTGCGGGGGTTGCAGGGGGCAGCGCCCCCGTCCCGAAACGAATTTTCTATATAGATTTTCAAATCCATCCGTATTCGGGATTGCTACATAAACAATATTCGTGCAGAAATCAGATAAAAGGAAGCGGCGGAATTCTAACCCGAAATGATTAGGATGATGGTGTTGAATCTGATGATGCCTCTGCGCGATAGAAGGAGGCGAAACACAAAAACTGTGGTGGAGGAGCAACCACAAGCCAGAGGAGCTAACGGTGATGATTAGGGCGATGGAGATCACAAGAGGCTGTGGGCGTGGGAGTATTACGAAACGGGCTGCAAGCTAGGGTTTGTAAGGCGAATAGTTTGAGGGTTTTTGTAAATCTAATCGGATCTCCAACAGGGATCCGATTAGACCCTAAAGAGATCAATATTTTATCAGGCGCTCGCCCGAGCGCCTCACGCTTTCCATCAAGGCGCTCGCTTCTTTCGCGCCTGCACCAAATCGCTCCGCCTGACTCCACACGAGGCGCCATGGCCTCGCCTCGCCTCGCCTTAGCGCCTAGGCGAGCGCCTGGCTCGCTTTTGACAACACTGGCTCGATTAGGGTTTTAGACCTCAGGGTGCGCGCGTGAAGTGCACTGGAGGGAGCATCAATGCTGGTAGTGCACATGAGGTGCAACCTCGTGGAGTTGGTGGATGCACTGCCTGGAGATCGCTACATAGGGCATCCCCCAAATGCACGCTGGTTGATTCATCTCTTGGAGGAGGCACTTTGTGTCATCGATATTAGGGTTCCTATCAGGAACCCATCTTCACCTTGCATACGAAGGGATAGCGTCACCCCTAATTGCCGTGTCCGGAATCAATCAACCTTAGAACACAATATGTGGAACAACTTCTTTTTCTCGAATTTGAATTTGAATAGATCAACGAACTTGAACATAATCAAAATAAATCTTTAAGAATAAACCCTAGATTAAACCTGCTTTGATACCATGCAGGAAACGTAATACAGAAGCATAATCGGAAATAAAAAGATAAGAATAATGATAAGAACACACGGGTTTACATGGAACCCTACTCCATAAGGAGCGGGACCACGGAAAAACCATCCCACCCGAATATGACCAAGTCCCACTCCTACATGTATAATTAACATGGGCGCATGTGGTAATGGATGTTTTAGAGATCCAATTACCCACATACTTGAATTCTCTAGCAAGGTGCTCACAATTTTTTTTAATATCCACATGTTTATGTTATAAAAACAGGCCACTTCGAAAGGCCACAGAACCACAGACGCTGTTTACAGCACCCGGTACTCGTTTAGAGGCTTTGCATGTTCATTTCTTATTTGTATGACAACATGCATCATGTCATTGCTTGTTTACTTTTGTGCATATTGGCAAGAGTATAAAAAGTTTGGTTTTTAGTTGCGCTGTCACATGTACCTTGCATTGAAGTTAAACTTAGAGCCGCATACCAAGATGCTGTTAATATTACATGCCCATCGTTGTGGTGCTTATAATTTTTACATTATAATCCACGCATTATTCTTGGATATGACAATCTACACGACAACATTTTATGTTTAATACCTTTTTTATGCTTGTCTGTCATTTTTTATCAGCTCTCTAATTGAAAGGATCAATTATTTTCAGAAAGAACTCAACTTTATTATGATAACATAGAAAGGGAGAATGGATTCTGAAGACAAAGCAATTCCTAAAGGTACAATTCCTAAACTTTCACAGCGATTATATGCCAAAATGCTTTTCTTTTTGTGCTTGTGGAACTTGGTGACTGTAATGCTTACTTGAGATTACATATATTGTCAGTCTAAGTGCCAGTGTTCCCTTAATCTCACAAAACCCTCTAAATACATAGTTACTTTTATTAGGATGCAGGCTTGAAATTCATTGCACTGCCAATTCCATTAGCCCTTTTATTGTCTTGTTCAAATAAATAACGAGGAAAATGGGCTATACAAGGGGGCACCACATCGTGCTCAAACGTGGGGATGGTGAGAGAAGATGCACGAAGGCATTGGATCGTATGTTGGATAATTTTGGGAAGGATGGGAGAGTAAGGTATTCATGATTGATGAGGCAACTTGCAACAAACACATCTTTAAATTTCCAATGTAACAGTTTATATTCTAGCAGCAACGTTAACAGCGTGAGGCACTCCTATGTGCTGGAGGGTTAAAAAGTCATGAGGCACTAGGCACTTGTCTAGGTGATGGTCACACGTACATACACATGCAAGTATATTTATTATATGAATGTAATTATATGTATATACTATATATGTATGAATGTGTATATATATGTATGTATATATGTGTTTGTATGCAAGTGTATACATGTATGTATATCTGCAATTAAATATATACATACATAAACATGCAAGTATATGTTTGTACGAGTATATATGTGTACATATGTAAGTATATTATGCTAAATACTGTATGTAAGTACATGTATTTAGAATGTATGTTTTTAAGGATGTATTCATGCATGTTTACATACATATATATCTAAATTAATGTTGAATATAATAATATATACACATGCACATGTATATATATGTTTGTTTATGAATATATGCGTATGTATATATGTCTGTCTACATGCAAGGTTTGAAAAAAATGAAAGGTGGAACGAGGCGAGTCCTGGAATTGAGGTGAGGTGTAGCCTCGAGGTAGTTGATGTGTAGGTCTTAGTTTTCTTCAAAAAATATGCAATTTAGCTAAAAATATTGTATAATATTTAAACTCTCTCATGTAAAAATATCAACTTCTTTTTTCGACTTTAAAATATTGCTTATATGGTTAATGATGTGGATGAATGGAACCCCTAAAGTTTATTATCCAGCTCTTCCATTATCATCTTTTTTGTCATATATTTGTTACTTACAAGAAGTTAATAACTTGAAATTCAAATATATTTTTTTTACAAATTGCATTCTTTTGTTTGCTCAATTAGAAATTATTTTAAAAATTCTACACTGTTGGAAAAGAAAAGAGCCCACCCATGTGTTTAGTACCACATGGGGGAGCGGTCACTATTGGGTCTGTCCGTGGGGCTATATAAGGAGCCCCACACCCCCTGTACTCATTGAGAACTTCAATAGAAGAAATGCCCAATTCAAGGGCTTCTCCCGTGGTTTCATTTCGCTCCTTCTGGAGTAGGATTCCACGTTAAATCCCGATGTCCCCTAATGTTTTCTTTATCTTTATTTTCTGATACGCTTCCGCATTATGTTTTTCTACATGGTATCAGAGCGGGTTCGATTCTCGCGGTTTTATGCTCTTGTTATATCCGAGATTCGGTTTATGAAGAAGAATCAATTTATGCTTGTTCTTGAAGAATCGTTAAAGAGATTTTGTTGTGCATTTTTGCTCGTGAAGTTCATTTATTCATCATCAAGATGGGATCTGCCGTGTTCTGGTTCTATTATCCAAGTTTATGGTTTCAATGGAAACCCTATTTTCTGTCAGCCCATGACGGCGCAGCACCCTTTGGGTGCCTCCAGATCTCGTGCAACGCACCATCCAGACAAAGGCGCCCCAGATCCTATCGCTATTCAGGCCAATGGCGACGCTTCATCACAACCTCCAACACATCCCGAGCGGCGGTGCACCCTTCAACAGTTCAGAGATCCCCTCCTACCGCTAGGCGATTGGAGCACTCGCCGCAATCCCCCCCTGGCGCATCTGCGCCGCTCCGACTTCTCCTGGCGGGCGCAACATCCCAGGCGCACCTCAGACATCTTCTGGCGGCAGGCTGCAGTTTCATAATCGAGCGGCGTACCTCTCCAACGGCACAACAGATCTAGCGCAGGTCTTCTCCAGTGCCCTCGTCATCCTTCCACCGTCGACCCCGTGCGAGCCACCCTCCTCCAAGCGGCGGAGTCTTGCCATCATGGTGCTCCTCCAAGCGGCGGAGCTTCAAGCTCCCGGCGGGGGCGATCCCGCTCCCCATAGCTCCTAGCGGCGCTCCTGCGCAACATCCCTTGGTGGCGGCGCACACTCCAGATCCCGCGCGGGGGCGGCAGGCATGAATGTGCGGGATTCCCAGGATGGGAACCCTACGGGTCCGATGGCCTATTTATAAAAAAAATCTTGCTGCTATTGAGGCCCAAGTGGCCCGATCTCTTGAAAAAAAGGCTGCTTATTGAAGAATGTAAAAAGGGGGCTGTTTTAAAGCCCAAAGGGTTGTTTGTTCCAAAAAAATGAATGGAAAGCCTAACAGTGGGCTGAAAAAAAAAGAGAAGAAGAGAGGAAGGGTTGGGTCCAACTTTTGGCCGAAAGTTCCATGTAGAGAGAGAAAAAAAGGCGCGTACACACAAGAAAAAGCCGTACGCATGGTTTAAAAAAACAGAAATGAGCCGAGAAAAAGAGAGAGAGAGTGCCCAAAGTTGGGCAGAAAAAAAAGGGACTTTGTTATTGGAGGCCCAACGTGAAAAAAAAGAGGGCTTGTTAGTTAAAAAAAAAGAAAAGAGAGAGGGCATGTCATTAAAAAAGAATGAATGAGTGTTTGTAAAAAAAAGGGGAAATGAGGCGCGTACAAGAAAAAGCCGTACGCATATGCTAACAAAAAAAATCGAAAAAAAGTCACGTACAAGAAAAAGTCGTACACCTAAAAAAATGTGATTCATGTTTGCTTCTCCCAACTTGTCTTTATTTTCATTATTCTCACAAGTTTGGGAGAAAGGGGGAGTAAAAGTCATATGCATCCTACATCATTGATTGACAGACCAAACACTCCGGATTTCACAGAATATCAAGCCATCTTCACTGCGCATCGATCTTCGTCGTGGTATCTCTATCCTCAACATCGACTCCGCACTGGATTTGTTTTCTTCAAGGCACGACGGAGACAAAGTCCAGTGACCCGCAGGCACGACTGAGACACAGATCCGGTGACCATGCAGGCACGACAGAGACAGTCCGGTGACCTTCCAGGCACGACAGAGATACGTTCCGGTGACCTGATATACCCGTCAGCAAGCGGGTTTGTCTACCAGTTGCGGATACATACGTTTATTGTGGTGATTTCAAGTGAAGATGTAATGGTGTATATTTTTCTTTATTGTTGCAAGTTGCAGCTGTCCCAGCTACCAACTTGAGGGGGAGTGTTGGAAAAGAAAAGAGCCCACCCATGTGTTTAGTACCACATGGGGGAGCGGTCACTATTGGGTCTGTATGTGGGGCTATATAAGGAGCCCCACACCCCTTGTACTCATTGAGAACTTCAATAGAAGAAATGCCCAATTCAGGGGCTTCTCCCGTGGTTTCATCCCGCTCCTTCTGGAGTAGGGTTCCACATTAAATCCCGATGTCCCCTAATATTTTCTTTATCTTTATTTTCTGATACGCTTCCGCATTATGTTTTTCTACATACACAAAAAGTATGCAGCATAAATAAAATTGATTGTTTGCCACTCCAAATTTTCTTTATCCCCCATAGTTCTCATCAAAATATCATCAAACATCTCCCTTCTCATCATCACCCAACTACATTGTGCTAAAATAATGCATACGTTGTATTTATATTGCGCGTTTGTTAACCACTAGAAATGAATACGTCTCAATGTTCTCTCTGAGCACATCAAACAACATTTTCATTGAATTTAGCAATACCTCCATTGTAAATCATATACTCTTCTTTTAAAACAAAAGAAGTCCGAGAAGGAAAATGTAGTTGCAAGATTTTAAGTGGAAAATGACGTAAAACACAACAACAAAGCATTTTTCCACAATTACGTAGGGTCGACTAAATGTACTAAGCCTTATCCCATTATAAGTAGGGTCGACTACATGGATTCTTGCTCAAATCAATGTTGAAAGATTCAACTATTTTTTATGTTGGCCGTCGACTATCTAACGTAACCCATGCAAGAGTGGGATTTGAACCCTAGTCTTTTGTGTGGTAGACACACTGTACTACCACTAGACCATTATGTGGAAGATGACTTAAAAGTGACAAAAAAATCTATTCTCGAGGTTTATGCCTAGCCTCGCTTCATTGCCTCATGGCCGCCTCGACCTTCTGAGGTACATGTCTCGCCAATTCAAATTGAGGTGTCTGTTGGACATGTGAACCCATGGCGAACCAATTTCTACAATAATTGTATTGTAATATTTTTATATATCACTAAAGTTATTGATGAATGAATGCACTTATGAGGTCCTTTAGTACAATTTTGGTTATATACCATGTTCATCTTGATAATCGTACAACTGATGACCTAAAAGTTGGTTCATAGAGGTTGGTGTTGAGATGATATCTAAAGAGTTAGATTAATGACTCACTGGCACAGTCAAATGATTGTTAAGAAAGTATCTCCAGCTTGAGAAGGAGATGACAATCCTTACTCTGAAGGCTGTTATCCAGTCAACCTCTTGATGCAGGTCCTCCCCGCATAGGAATAGAGATTCAGATGTGTCAGATAAATTAAGTCAAAGAGTTGAATTAACAAGATTGAGATAACCAAGACTTATATCGTATGCTATCACGATACATGCATGCATCCTCTGACCGGAGACATATATTACTATATATCTGAGTATATACATTAAGCAGACCATTAGGTTGTTGACCTAATCAAGGCCTATACACCGACGAGTTGGTGTGCATACAAGGATATATGAGTAATACAATCTCTCAAAAGGATCATACATGTTCTCTTGAAAGGATCATATGAGTAATACATGCTCACTCATGAGATATTGGGACCAACCAAATTCCATCGATGATCATCTTGCTTTGGAAGCATGACATGGTTTGTAGGTATGATATATGCTTTTGAAAGACATATGATCGATACGAACCCCCGATTATCGAATGAGAATCTTAATGATAAAAATCATGAAGAAGACGGTTCAAATATGATCAGAACTTTGGATTTATTCTTGATCTTCCAGTATGCATGATGTACTCGTATTAGTATACTCGAGGATGATGTGATCTTAATCGATTTGTATAACCGTGGCGTTTCCATTCTGATGAAGTGATGAAACATGATTTGATTTTAGTGACGCCACTCAGTAGACTAGTTATCTAATCTTAGTCCAAATGTTGGACATTGATCTGAATATGATTCAGATGCAATGAGAAGATTAGATATTCTGTCTGACTTGAACAGACATCTCTGAGAGGTCTCCAGGATATGGATATGAGATTAGATCTTAGTATCCAAGTCACCATACATGGAATATGCAATCGTCCTGTTCTTATCTTCAAGTATCCAGGGAGAATGCACATTGTTCTTCAAAGAATTTAAGAATAATTTCGTTACTGATATTATTTAAGTATTGATGATGATTATATATGATTTAATTATCATTAATAATGTGAATATGATTCACATTATTTGGACACATGTAAAGGGACATCTTATAATTAAATTGGATTTAATTATCCGAGATGAGATTAATGTGAATAACATTTTTTTTGAAACCAAAGCTTTTCGGGGGAAGCACACCGTGGTGTTCGCCCCAAATATTATTAAAATCAACAGGAAAGAGAAGAGGGGGAGGAAGAAGAGAGGTACAGACACAAAGGATCGAGAGGATCCCACAACACACGCAACATGAATTACATTAGCAACCAGTCACTCAGAAGCATATCAACGTGTGCTAAAACATTCTCCTTGTAAAACCTTTGTCCCCTGAAAATCTTAGCGTTCCTAGCGAGCCACAGCGTCCAAATGCAAACGAACGGGCGAAGCAACTCCCTCCTTGGCCGATCAACACCAGAACGCATGGAGGCCCAAAACGAGTCAGCCGAGGATGCGTTGAGCCAAGTAACGTTGAGGTCCTCCCAGATAGTACCAGAGCTCGGGCAAAGGAAGAATAAGTGTTGCAGAGTCTCCACATTTTCGCCACACAGCACACAATCCATAGAATCATACCCCGAGAGAAACCTAGCACATCTATCTCGGGTCAAGACCCTCCCACGCCTCAAGAGCCAAAGAAAGAAGATCACCCTCTCCGGAAGCTTTAAGCGCCACAGCCACCCAAGATCTTTGCATAGAAGGTTCCGTTCAGAGGTGAGGCGTTGCGAGATGACGTTGAAAGCCCGCCTTGACGAGAAGGTGCCATCGCGCCAAACCCAATGATCCCTGTTAGACGTTGGCTTTGGCGCAGCCGAAAGCTGTTGCAGAAGCCTTAAGTAATCATCAAATCGGTCGTCGGAAAGGTTGCTAGCAAAGGTAGGAAACCAATCGCTCCCGCTCCAAGCGGACGCCACCGACACCCTAGAATCAGATGCCAATGCACTAAGACGGGGGAAAGAAGAAGCAAGAGAGTTGTCCCCCGCCCAAGCGTCGCGCCAGAAAAGGAAAGAGTTACCATCCCCCAGCGCCGGCTTGAACAAATGAGAGAAGCGCCTCACCGCCGAAGCAATCCCCCTCCAGAAAGGGGTACCAGAGCGCATAGAGTCGGCGTCCCGCATCATGTCCACCCCGATGGAAAGAACATCCCGCAGCATAGAAGGAAAGAACCCGATGGCGCTACCCCAAAGTGTGTTGACCCACTTAAGCATCAACGCGTCGTTAACCAGATCAAGCCTTCGAATGCCGAGACCACCATCGCATTTTCTTTTGGCCACCTCTTTCCAAGCCACCAGATGGATGCCCCGCGACGCGTGACCCCTTCTTCCCCACAAGAAGCTCCGCATGAGGCCCTCAAGACGCCTCTTAATCCCCACCGGGATCACCCAATTCGACAGGAAATAAACTGGAATGGATGCAAGGACCGATCTGATCAGCACGAGACGCCCACCCCCGGAGAGCATAGCCGCACTCCAACCAGCAAGTCTTCTCTCCGCCTTGTCCATCACCCTGTTCCAATGAACCAATCTTGGCCTTCTCGCGCCCAGCGGCATGTCCAGATAGTCGATCGGGAGAGAAGAAGGGGGACTCCCCAACAGCATGCCACACGCCGCAGCGGACTGGTCCTCCCAATTGAAAGGAATCATCTTGGACTTGGAATGGTTGATGCGGAGCCCCGAGAGCTCACTAAAGATCGACAAAGTGACCGCCATCCCTCTGACCTCCTCCAGACCCCCCTCGATGAAGGCGATGGTGTCATCCGCATATTGGAGGGTTGGAGTGTTCTTGTAGTCGCAGGAGAAACCCGAAGAGAAGCCACGCGCGACCACCCTATCCGCCATCCTTGGAAGCACATCCGCCGCAATAACGAAAAGCATGGGTGCCAGAGGGCACCCCTGTCGAACGCCCCTCCTAGGCTGAAAAGGGCTACCAGCGATACGACCATTAAGCATGATAGAGAAGGATGTAGTGGTAACGCATCGTCGCACCCAGGAGATCCACACATTCGGAAATCCACGAGCCCGCAGCATGGACCAAAGAAAGCTCCAGTCCAAGGAGTCATACGCCTTCGCAAAGTCCACCTTCCAAAGAATCCCTTGCTTCCCCCTCCTCACCCAACTGTCGACCATCTCAGAGGCAAGAGCCGTGACATCAGAGATCTTGCGACCAGGAATGAAGGCCACCTGCGAGGGATGGATAAGATCGTCCAGCACCACCGCAAGCCTCCTCGCCAACACTTTCGCAACAATCAAGTACAAGGCATTAGAAATCGCGATCGGCCGAAAGTCCTCAATTGCAACCGGAGAATGGGATTTAGGGATAAGTACAATAAGAGCCCTATTAATCCCATCAAAGCCCAAGTTTCCCGTACAAAATTCCGTAACCACCTCCCAGACCTCGAAGCCCACCACCCCCCAAAAATCTTTGTAGAAGCAATAGGGAAGCCATCGGGGCCAGGCGAGGCATCGGCATTAAGCTCCCAGACAGCAGCCTTGACCTCCTTAATCAGCTCCGCACAGCTCGCGGACGAGAGCATCGAGTCCTCCTCCCCCAACCAGCACCAGCGACGAGGTAAACGAACCGAAGAGAAGGCCCTGTAGTAGTCTGCCACCGCATTCCCAATCGCCTCATCGCCCACCACCTCGCGACCCCCGAAGGAAATCGATCGAATCCAGTTTGACCGCCTCCTATTAGATGCGACCCTGTGAAAGAAGGAGGAATTTGCGTCTCCTTCCTTGATCCACTTCAGCTTCGCTCTCTGGCACCATTCTGCCACCCTCATTCTTTCCTCCCTCTCGACCGCGGCCACCGCCGCAGGAGAGCAGCTCCTCCGTGCAGAGCTCCCTCAGCCCCTCCAAGGTGTCCAACTCTGCAACGATGGCCTCCGCATCCTTCCTGGCAGACAGCCTAGCCTCCCGCGACCTCTTCTTGAAACAGGAGAGGACGCCTCTGAGACGCACAAGCTTCCTCCGAAACCTCTCCACCGCCGACCGACCCTCGCAAGCCTCCACCCAAGAAGAAGACACTAGCACACGGAAATCATCCTCAAGCTGCCAGCATCTCTCATACCTGAAGAAGCCAGTCGCCGGAGAAGACACCTTGGAATCCCAGATGATCGGAGTGTGGTCCGAGAAAGCACGGGGCCTAGAGAGGACCACTGACAGAGGGAAGAGCTCCATGAAAACCATCGACGCGAGAAATCTGTCGATGCAAGACTTGGAGGAAGAATTCCGCCAAGTGAACCTCACGTCCGATGCCGTTAAGTCTTGAAGAGCCAGGCCGTTGATAAAGTCCGCAAAGTCCTCCGAGCCCGAGTCGTAGCCACCCCTGGACCGGGGCCTATCAGACGAACGTAACGTGACGTTGAAATCCTCCCCAATTAGCCAAGGCAAACCCTCGTTGTCCAACGAGATCTTGCGAAGCTCGTCCCAAAGGTCCTTCCTGCGAGTCGCATCACAAGGGCCGTAGGCGCACGAGAGAAGGAAAGTTTGAGAGTCTTCCTTCCTGGTGAGCAGAACGGAGAGTGAATGGTTGCCCGTCACATTAGAGACAAGGGAGAACCGAGATGACTTCCAAGCAATAAGCAAACCGCCAGCACTCCCAGTTGCAGATAAAGCGGAAAACTGATCAAGATCCCCTGCCGCGAGAGAGCGCCAAACATCATCATCCAAAGTGGCCAACTTGGTTTCTTGCAGAAGAATGACGTCGCACCCCCATTCCTTGAATCTGGACCCCAGGATCTTTCGTTTAGCCGCATCCCCCATGCCTCGGACATTCCATGAGAGGATCTTCATTTAGTAACCTTGTTGAAAACCCCTGAAGGCACCACCCCCGCTGCTTCCGCCACCGCCTCCTCGAAGGATTGACATGAGAGGTGCTCCCTTGACAGCGAACGAGCGCTTCGCCTTCTTCTGTAGCGCTTGCAAGATTTCTTCGAAGGCTCGGCATCTGAAGCCTTATCATCAAGGGGCTCCGCAGCAGTCGTGTCTGGCCCATGGGCGACCCCCTCCTGCAACGAAGATCCGGACTGAGAAGAGGAGAGTTCCACCTGGAGGTTGAGAAGCCGAGAGTCGGAATGCGGGGCGGAGAACAATGAATAAGAGAAGCTCAAGGCGCCCGGGTCCGCCAACAGAGGAGGGTCCGCCAACGAAAGAGGGTCCGCCAACAAAGGAGGGTCCGCCAACAAAGGAGGGTCCGCCAACAAAGGAGGGTCTGCCAACAAATGAGGGTCCGCCGACACAAGAAGGTCCGCCAGCATAAGAGGGTCCGGCTGAGCCCTCGAACCCGAATCAACCCCCGCTCGACCCGAGAGAAGAAGGGGATCCGCCTTTGATAAGATAATCGGGTCCAACTCAGCAACCCGACTCGTGGATTGACGCGCAGCTCCGGATGATGGAGAAGCGGCATGCCCAAGGAAAGCAAAGCCAGGTGAGAAGATCCGGAAGGCAGAACATTGCGACCCCACCGAGAATGTCAAATCTCCTCCGAGATTCGCGCACCTACCCTCCACGTCATTCCAACCGCCCGCCACGTCCCCCCGCATACTCCTGAGGGCGGCTACCATGCACCGATTCCATGCGGTGGGATGGGCATCACGTACAATTGCTGGAGAAGGCCTTACGTAAACATCATAGCAAGGCGCACCCCCCAAAGACGAACCCATCAGCGACGAGATCGTCGGGGCGAAGTCCCAAAGCGGCTGCTTCTCCTCGGAAAACGGAACGGCCCTCATGCTGGTCTCCCCCCCAAGAGCCCTCCGGTCTGGCAAGGGGGGAGGCGGCGGAGGCACCACCACAGACATCTCGATTCTACAGAAGAATCTTCCCAAATTTAACTCTTCGAAGAACACCTGGCCAACCGCCCGATCGAGGAAGGCCTTGTTGCACTCCATTAGGATCTTCGTAGTTGATGGATCATCTCCCGGCGATAAGCCGTCGCCGGTAACGGCCAACACCTCACCCCACCTTCTAAGAGGTCGCCGAAGGCGATGAACGGATCGAGACAAGAAAGGGACCCCCCTGACCTCAGCCACACACACCTCCAACTCCGAGCATGCACCGTCAGCAAACCACAAATCCCTCCACACGATGCCTCCATGAGGCCCTTCATGAAGCAAACGGGAACGCTGGTGCATTAGGAGACCTCTAACACAACATCTTTTCGAACCCAACAGGAACAGGTCACCCGAGAAGCTGGTCCCCAGAAGGCCGATGAGAACGTTGTTCACCTCCTCGATGGACATGCACTGATTCAGGAAAATCCCTACCAACGCCCTACCTTCACGTCGGCCACACGTCTCGTCAGCCCCCCCATGCGAATAACATTATCCACAATAATCATAAATATTGTGGATATGATTTATAATATCACAGATATAATTAATTATAAATAGGATTTGCAATTTAAATAATAATGTGAATTCACATTGACTAATTAAATGTAAATTTGATTTATATTTACTTTTGGATGAATGAATATGGTTCATTTTAATCAATGGTTTGTGTGCAATTATCACAAATATGTTGCAAATTATTTGGTGATATTTTGTTGACAAATAATTGTATGAATAAAGATTTAATATAATAAGGTTACACTAAAGAAGATTGAAGAGAGATAAATCTCTCTCCAATCTCAAGGTGGACGTCCACCCTCCATAAGGAGGTTATCTCCTTTCCTCATTTATGAAAGGTGACTCTCTTCTTTCTCTTTGTTCATGAGAGTGAATTGATTTTAATTGAATTAAATTTATTGAAGAATGCCTTCAACTTATTTTTCTTTAACAAATAATTATTGTTGTAAATTGTTGTAACGAAATCCAGACCATTGATTTCAATTTGGAGTGCATCTGAGCCATCGAATTGATTTAATTGAATTAAATTTATTGAAGAATGCCTTCAACTTATTTTTCTTTAACAAATAATTATTGTTGTAAATTGTTGTAACGAATTCCAGACCATTGATTTCAATTTAGAGTGCATCTGAGCCATCCAATTTTGTATAAAAGAAGGGTTAACCCTAGTCTTTTCTCCATATACAATTAAGTTGAAGCAAAAGTTGCAACAACTCTCTATTTCTCTCTCCACACATCCAATTTGTTTTTCTTTTAAAAATAATTATTATTGTTGCAAATTATCGCAATGAAATCCACACCATTGATTTTTATTAGGAGTACATCTTAGCCATCCAATTTTGTATAAAAGAAGGGATAACGCTAGCCTTTTCTCCATATACAATTATGTTGTAGCAAAAGTTGCAACAACTCTCTCTCTCTCTCTCTCAACTCTTGGCGGCCGTCTACCCTAGTGTTTGAGAGAATTCCGTCATCGGCTGTCATTGTGCTGTCGGATCGATTGCTCGTGGATATCCGTCTTCTTCGACATCTCGTGCTAGTGAAGATGACAATGTATTTCATGAGACAAAATCAGATGGTTTGACGCTGGGATCGTCAATTCTGATTGCAAGAATCACGTGTCTCACCAACTCGTCTGCAAGTACTCACTTCGTTAGATCGGACTTAAAACATGAGGTCTCTTCGTTTAGAAACTCGTGGATCACGATCATGCAGCAAGAGGTAATCCTAATACTTATTTGTGATATAGATGAAATGACATGGGAATCGTTCCCATGTCATATGGTTTTATTGAAAATTTTTGTTAATTTTTGTCTAGGTCATGGATGTGCTAATGGGTTAACTAGTTCGCACCCTGTCGCATGTGCATTGGAAGCACTCCCTATTAACATTATCTATTCGACATGGCAGGATCCGTTTCAAGGAAGGGTAGCATGAGAGGTCTCTGCATACTTTAACAACTAATTGGAATAATAAAATGTACTATGCGATGTATATTATATAATAATATCAAGCAAATGAATTGTTTGTTGATTGCATTAGATTGATGATTAATTTAATTCAATTAAATAAACTTTTTATTATTAATAAGACAAAAATTCCTTTGGAAAGATTAATCACAAGAAGTTGATTCAAAATGATTAATCAAATTTTGAACGGGATATGAAGGATCATAAGATGTCATCCGTGGTCTCCCATTTAGGTGAAAAAGTTACATCGCCATGAATTGTACGACAGAGATGTCTATGCGAAGTCATAGCTCTGACGTATAAGCACACATGGATTGGGCTCATATGTTAAAGATCTAATTGGGAAATGCAAGTTGGACTTGCAATGCGGAGTGAGTTCCCGCTTCCTTCACTCAAGTTATATTTTCTTATATTATTGGAGTGTAACAAAAGTGGAAGGGAGATCCAGATCTTGCTAGAGATGTAGTGATAAGTATATCCAAGCTTGTAAAAGTAGGTCGACTAGGCCGACTAGTCGGCCCGACTAGGCCTAATCGGCTGTCTAATCAACCGTCTTTTACATCAAGGTTTTATATTTTTTAGTTTTTTTGTTTTTTTAAAAGCAAATTTATTCTAATATAATTCATGTTATATTTAAAGTTGTGCAAGCTATAAACGAATACAAAGGAAGGAAGTAGAGGATGCTTTGAAGGCTACGAGACATGAGAAAGGTGTAAAACCTGATGACATACATATAGAAGTTTGAAGAGTTTTAGGAGAACGTGGTTTGACATGGTTTACAATTTTATTCAACGTTATTTGTCGAAGCAAGAAAACACATGAAGATTGGAAGAGAAGTATCGTGGTACCTCTTTATAAGAACAAAGGAAACATTCAAAATTGTTCAAATTACAGAGGTATCAAGCTGATGAGTCACACTACGACAATTTGGGAACATGTGATCGAAAGAAGGTTGAGGCAAATTTACAAAGTAAAAGAAAATCAATTCGGATTCATGCCAGGTCGCTAACCTATTGAAGCCATCCACTTGTTGAGGAGAACAATGAAGATTTACAGAGCTAAAAGGAAGAACCTCTATATGATTTTTATTAAGTAGAGAATGCTTAATTATTCAGTCCCACTAGAGTTATCATGGAGAGTTTTGGAGAGGAGACAAGTACATGTCCTATACATTAACTTCATAAAAGATATGTATGATAGTGCTTCAGCTTGTAAGGATACAATTAGGAAAGACTGACTATTTTGAGATATACATTGGTTTGCATCAAGGTTCAACTTTGAGTCCATTCCTTTTTACTTTATTGTGGATGACTTGACAAGTTACGTTCATGATGAGATACCTTAGTGTATGTTATGATGATATTGTGTTGATTGATGAAACTAGAGATGGTGTAAATGAGAAGCTTGAGGTCTGAAGACATACATTAGAGACTAAATGATTTCATATAAGTAGGACTAAAACTGAATAAATGGAGTGTACTTTTGATGGAAGCAATGGTGAAGGAATCGAGGTTAAGATTGGTGATGATAACATTTAGAAGAGAGATTCTTTTAGATAGTTGGGATCTATTTTGCAACATGATGGGAAAATTGATGGAGATGTTACAAATAGAATAAATGCAGGTTGACTAAAGTGGAGAGGAGCCTCTACTGTTCAGTGTGATAAGAAAATTCCTTTGGAAATCAAAGGAAAGTTTTATAAGACCTGCTATGCATTATGGATCTGAATATTGGCATGTGAACCATAGACATGTGCAAAGAATGGTCATAGCAGAAATGAAAATGATAAGATGGATGTGTGGACACACACGTAAAGGTCCCGGAATGTTGTCATCAGAAGGAAAGTGCTCCGATCGAAGATAAGATGCGAGAAAATTGCTTAACGTAATTTGACCATTTGCAAAGGAGGTCAACTGATGCATTAATGAGGAGATGCGAGTTTTAGAATGTTGAGCTGGCTAAAAGAGAGCGAGGAATGCCCAAGAAGTGTTGGAATGAGACTATACAAAGGGATCTTAGTTTTGGGATAATTACACCCATAACCCTGAGTAATTCCTCAATCTCAATCATGACCCTGTATAATCGCGATTTACATGAGGAACTATGAGTAATGCTTAACTCTTACATGACATACCCCTGTGTCATGTTCCGTTTGGGATGAGTGTTATGTTTGACGGATTCCGTTAAAAAATAGAAAAATATCCCTAATATCCATTCTTATTTACAAACCATGCCATCGTTCTCCACAGACCGAGAATTTCTCGTTGGGGATCCTAACAAATTTGAGCATCATCGTCTCCAGAGAGCCAAAAACAAACGCAGGTAGGGATGTCCGTTAGACGATAGATTTAGCACGGTCATATATTGCAGCGACGAAACGCAGGTAGGGATGTCGTCGAAGATGGAATTGCAGGAGAAGTAAGGGCCGATAGGGAGAAACGTGATACAGCAAGGCAAGGGATGGTGCTTGAGAGGGAATTGGAGGAGAGGGGGAGGCGGAAGAGGGGAGCGACGCACTCAGGGACTTGGCTGGAGAGGGAATCAAAGGAGAGGTCGAGGCAGCAGAGGGAGGGGAGAAGGGAGAGGGAACGAGGGATGGGGCCGCGTAGGAGCTTGCGGGAGAGGTCGAGCAAGCAGAGGGATTGGATGGAGAAGAGACAGAGGGGGACGGGGCCGGAGAGGGAGTTGGAGGAGAGGACGAGGGAGCGGAGGGAGGAGAGGCGGCGGAGGATGAGGGGGATGGGGCCGAAGAGGTTGAGGTTGGGCAGATGGAGGCCGAGGCGGAGGCAGATGAGGCGGTGGGTGGAGTTGGAGAAGGTGAAGCCCGTCCAGCTGGAGGATGGGGCGGGGCTGGACGACCATGAAGGCAGTCGACAGGGATAGGAGGGAGCGCAGGAGGAGGGTGGCGTCGTCCTCGTCGGGGAGGGGTGTTGACGTGGTCACGGTGGAGGCAAGGAGGAGGAAGACCATGGAGGATGAGAATCTTATCTTCTCCAACATAGGGGGGGGGGGCGGGGGAGGTGGGTTCTGCAGGTCTGACAACCCACAGGGGGGGGGGCGAGGGGGCGGGGGAGGGAGGTGGGTTGCCACCGGAGGGGGCTACAGGTCGGTGGGGGTCGGGGAGGGACGGTGGTTTGGCACGACGACGGGGGAGGAGGGAGGCAACTCGATTGACGCGGGGAGGGATGGAGGAGGAAGAAGGGAAGGGAGGAGGAAGAAGGTTTCTATTCGTTTTAAATTTACCACCGTTGGATAGGTTAGGGGTTAGATTAACCCAATAGGCTAGTTGGGTTAAGGAAAAAACTAACGGAGGGTCATTAGTGTAAGACGGAGTGACTACTCAAGGTTTCCCGTGTAATTCGCGATTATGCAGGGTGATGATTGAGATTGAGGAATTACTCAGGGTTATGGGTGTAATTATCCCCTTAGTTTTTTGGATTTAAACCCGAGAATGACCCACGATAGATATGAATGGAGGCAAAGAATCCATGTAGCCGACCCTATTTAGCGTGGGAAAAGATTTTGTTTTGTATACGTGAATATGTATATATATTTGTATGTGTGTATCTGCATATGTATGCATATATGTATGTGTACATGTATTTGTTTATGTTTGCATATATACGTGTGTATGTTTGTGCCTGGACATAGGTATATATGTATGTAACTACAACAAACGGAACTAGTAAATAGGTATTGCTGTATGTGTATGTAGAACATAGAACTAATGTGTGTATATGCACGTGTAACATAAGTCTTTTTTAAGAAATTTGTGTATGTATTTTTGTGCACATGTATACATACGTGTGTTAATATTACTTCAAACTATTATACATCTTGTCCAAGTTGTTGGGTTATTTCTGTTTATTTTTATTTCAGTCATATAACCTCCTTCTGGGTATCTATGTAATTTTTCCTTCTTTGTTCCTCTAGGTTTGCACACTATATAAGAAACCCTAGATCCATGGAATAAGACAAGTTATTCATTCTCCCATCTCTCTCCGCATGGTATCAAATCAACAACCTTAGATCAGGTTCATAGATAAACATTCGTTGCCACTGCCAGCTATGTTTCTCTTTTTCTCAGCTTGTGCGGGTCCTTTTCTCTGCCTAGGGCCCCACGTGAGACCCCCTCTTTGTTTGGGGCCGCCAACGACGCAACCTAGGCTGCTCTAGGTCGTCGTGCCCTCGATACCCAGACCACCCAGGTCTGCTCAGCATGCGTCAAGTCTTTCTCTTGCTCGGGTCTCTACATGATCCGAAGGCCTCTGCCCAGGTCCCTACAGGACCTCTGTGGTGCCTCCCAAGGCCTCTCCATGCCATCATACTGCTTTCCAAGGCCTTTCCAGGCCTCCGACATTGCTACCCATGCCCTTATGTGAATTCTAGGGCTTCATCTAGCCCTTAACGAGCCTTGCAATTGTTGCTTTAGTCGTCCCTATGCATGACGAAACGTAACGACTTATTTCTTGATACATCTATCTGACCCTGATCACATCTCTTCCTATCGAGACCAAGGCTTGTAAACTACGTCTTCTATTATGGTGCATGGAGCTTTTATCAAATTCAAGGGCACATTATGCTTTAGTCTTGTGTTTTTGAGGTGTTCATTAATGGTCAACGGAAGATCTGTATTTTGACGAAAGATCATATGAAGGAAACATATAAGGATTACGACATATGACTTGAAGATAACTATCAAGTTATCACGTGGATAGACAACAACATTGAACCTCACATTTATGTGAATATGCTCTACAAAGGCACGATGAAGGAGATGTGGGAAGAGCTAGAACAAGCCTATCTCAGAAGACGATCAACTCTCGACTCGTCGACACATACACACACATATATATGGACCTGGTCTGCATCTCATAGCGAATCCACTCTCATTGGGTACTACCAGCTCCTTAGCGGTATGTATGAGGAGCTTAGGATATTTCAGCCAACCTATTGTACTAAACGGGTACATGAGAGAGTTCATGGCAGGTTTATTGATGTTTGTTTATCTTGTGGTGGTAAGTTGGTGTTGGTGAAGTTTGTTCTCTATGCGATCTCTATTTTCTTCATGCCATCTACGACTCATGTCTGTGGGGGTGAGGAAGAAGTTTAAGAGCATCATGAGATGATTTTTCTGGTCGTCCTTCGAGCGCTCGAATGGGCTATCTTTGGTTGATTGGTGGACGATATCTTGTTTGAAGGATGATGGCGGGCACAATGTGCGTAGCCTGGAGGAGATGAATAAAGCTTTGTTCGGTAAATGAATCACTTGTATCTGGGGGGATTATGTTTGCACCTTGATATAGAATTTTATGGCTCTAGTTCCTCTTTACCGAGGCCCGGAACTTGGACCTGCCCTTTCATATTTTTGTGGGGGTTTGCAATGTGGTGCATGAAATTTGTCCTTTTTTCGGGGTAGGTAGTTGGGGATGGTATTAGTTTTAGGTTCTGGGCAAACGCTTGGAGTTGAGGGCAGGGTGCTTGGGGCAAGATTCCCACGGCTTATGGTGTTGGCTGTTGATTCGAGTTGTTCTGTTGCCGACGTCTGGGACATACATTCCTGTTCTTCCCGTTTCAGATTTGAGCTTTCAGGATCAACACATGAGTCAGTTGTTGGTGATGTTAGAATACTTTAGAGCATTGATGTGCCCATGGAGGGATAGGTTTGCTGGAGTCAGTGTAATGGGTTCTCTGTTATGAAGGCATACAGGGCTTTGAAGGGCCCGATGATGTTTGGCCCTGGGGTGTGTGGTTGATTGTGAGTGGATCTGGAGGTGGAAAATTCCTACGCACATGAAAGTATTTATGTGGCTGTTTAGGAGGGGGGATTGTTAACTGGCGATATATTTGTTCGGTTCATTCAGTTTGTTGTTCCTGATTTCTGTTGCTGTCAGGAGGAGGTTGAGGATGCGGATCACCTTTTCTTCAAGTATAGGAGCTCCTTGGAGGCTTGGGATGTATTTGGAAATCATTGGGTGTCTACGGATGGTGTCTCGGGTTTATGGGAATCCATAGGTGAGGACTGGCATGGTATTGAAGAGAGATCGAGCTGCGTGGCAATGATTTGAGCTCTTTGGTTAGTCAGAAATGTTGTAGTGTTTCATCAAAGATTGACTTTATGGTGAAAATGTTGTACCCCATGCTAAGGTGCTAGCAGAAACTTGGAACTTGTAATTTTTTGATTTTTTCCCATGCAATAGGCCTGTACATTTTTTGGTGATGTATAGTGAAGTTTTTGGGCACACACCTATACTACGGAGTTCTTTTATTAAAAAAAACTCCGTGGAGGGCCTAACCAACAAATTGTTAGCTACTCCTCTGGTCTATGATGTGTTGCGAGGGATTGTAGGTTATGGGACCCAGTTTCCCTCTTAGATTGAAGATTTTCATGTGGTTCCTTGGAAGAAAAATGATAATGATGAAGGTCCACATGGCAAGACCTTTTTACGAAATGGATGTTAATTGCCCGTTATGCTCATGCGTGCTGGAAGATGCAGAATTTTCAACTTAGCGGAAGAGTGTGAGAGAGTGCATTGTTCGATTGGTGGATTACACATGTGTAGAAGGTTTTTTGTACTCACCATCAAAACTTTGGCCTTTATGTGGATTACACATTTGTAGAAGTGACTTGCCCTCAAAGGAAATTTGTGGAGATGTTGCTTTTGTCAAGGCTTTTTTTAATCATGCCTAATGTAGATTTGTTCTTGTTAGTAATGTATAATGCGGTATATATCATCATCTAGAGAGAAACACGCTTTCACATCTTAACCCGAGATGGTCGAGGAGAGAAAATGCTCCATTTTGTTTTGATGGTACTCCCAGTAATAGATCCGATGGAGACATGATGGTGCATGCTTATAGCTCAGATGATTTGAGCATGTGGCTACGAACCATGATGTCAGGGTTTTGAATTCCTTCTTGCCTGCGAATGACCAAATACACATATTCTTATTTGTTTTCAAAATAAAAATACTGATGCAGATGCATCTACATGTATTCACGGATACGAAATATCCTTGAAAATGGATACTAATATTGCTTATATGCTAACTGGTTACCGATACTAAAAGGGTTCATGAATCGCCGTATTCTGCCCTTTAGTCATTCTTTAATTTTGTGTTTGATGGCTATCGGCAACATATATTAATTAATTAATCTGCATCGCTATCAATGTGTAAATATAGACATATTACAGATATCATCTATTTTACTTTCCACCTGCTTCATATGTTTTTGTCAATTTTTTTATATAATTTCTTTTTTATTCCAGTTAATGGGTCCAACACTTCCTCTAGTGCTGTAAGCAGTGCAGAGGGAAAAGGACAAATGGTTGATACTACCAACAGTCCAGAAAGTCTCCAAGAATTTCTCAAGTCATTTCCAAAGAAGGATTTGGTTCGCTCAAGTTTCGACAAAGAACGTAAACTGTTTGGTCCGTCAAGATGTAAAATGACAGAACCAAATAAAGGAATAAAAGAGTGTGGCAACCTGGAGCTGAAGAAAACATCATCAAATAGTTCTGCTTTCACCCAGGGCCAAACTTCTAAGAAGTTGCCGAGGAAGGTGGAGCATCCAAATAGGGTTCCATCACCCAATCAGGAATCTCCTAACCCTGTGTCTGCAAAGACTTTGATTTGTAAGAACACTGCCTGCAAGGCTGTACTAGCCATTGAAGATACATTTTGCAAACGGTGCTCATGTTGTATATGTCACATGTTTGATGACAACAAGGACCCAAGTCTTTGGTTAGTTTGTTCTTCCGAAAACGGTAACTCAGATGCTTGTGGACTATCATGCCACATAGAATGTGCTCTTCAACAACAGAAAGTTGGAGTCGTCAATCTTGGGCAACATATGCAGCTTGATGGGAGATATTGCTGTGCCTCTTGTGGGAAGATTTCTAGTATCATACAGTATGTACATGTACCCATTAATCACCTATCTTTCCATTTTTCATGATAACTTTCCATTTTTTCTGATAATATGCATCCTTCTATTCTGTTTAATTTTATGTTTTTTTAAAGTTATACTTATGAAATCAGTAATAGGCATTTTTGTTATTTTATTTATTTTTCTCACTTATTTACTCATGTTTTTGTCTTAGATTTTGGAAGAAGCAGCTCATGATTGCAAAAGACGCTCGGCGCCTAGATGTTCTTTGCTACCGAATAGCTTTGAGCTATAGGCTCTTAGAGGGCACTGCACATTTTACAGAATTGCATAACATCGTCAGCGAGGCAAAGTTAAAGCTGGAGACTGAGGTTGGCGAGATTACTGGAGTTTCAGCCAAGATGGCTCGTGGAATTGTAAGTAGGCTGTCTATATCCGCTGATGTGCAGAAACTCTGCTGCCTTGCAATTGATAAAGCCGACGAATGGCTGAACTCCATTGCTCAATCAAACCCAGACAACAGAGGTTATAATGATTGTCAGTTTCTGTTACTATCCGGTCTCAACCTACATTTTGTTTCCGGCTAACACTTCCACTTCTTTCAGAGGGCTCCCTTCCTGCTGCATGTAAGTTCCAATTTGAGGATGTAATGTCATCTTCGGTAGTGATCGCTTTGAAAGAGACTTGCTCTTCATCATGCAATACTATCCAAGGCTACAACTTTGGTATGGGAAGAGCAGAGATAAATCACAGGAAAAGGAACCTGTAGTTTTCCCTAAATCTCACAGAAGGATCTTTATATCTAATCTCCAGCCTTGCACGGAGTATACATTTCGAATAATTTCCTTCACGGATAGGGGTGACTTCGGCCACTCTGAGGCAAAATGTTTCACCAAGAGTGTGGATATCATCCCAAAAAGCTCCGAAAATTTCGGGGTCGATGGTGGCTTCTCTCTTGGCAAGAGAAGAGCAAAGCCACACCCCTCCTGTTCGTCTGGTTTCAGAGTACGAGACCTTGGCAAAATCTTGCGTGTAGCTTGGGCAGAGGAGCACGGTGGTATTGATGGTATTTGTGATAGCATGGAAGAGGAGTCTTGCGAGGGAGATGGAATTCCAAATTGCCAGACTGCCGAAGAAGGAATATGTGAATTTGTGTCGCGATCGCATCAATTTTGTTCCACACGGGCTTGACCTTAATGTCGTTTCTGTCCCTGATCTTAATGCGGAGATAACACCACTCTCTGAGTGCTCCCGATGAAGACAACGGTTGCACCTCCGAGAAGAAAAGATCGAGCGGGTCCAATGGCACCGGCGACTCATTGACATGGGCAGACAGGCCGGCTGGAGAGGTGCCTGCAGTAGAATCACACTCAGACCTTCGCAGGAATCATGTGATGACCGTGAATGATGAAGGGGTCAGCACCTTGGTTAACTGCATGCCTCTTAGAGTCTCAAACGGTTCCATCGGCAGATTGGATGATAACTACGAGTACTGTGTGAAAGTCATAAGGTGGTTGGAGTGCAGAGGATACATCGAAAAGGATTTCCGGCTTAAGTTCTTAACATGGTTCAGCTTGAGATCCAGCGAACAGGAACGCCGAGTGGTCCATACTTTTATTAACACGCTCGTTGACGAACCTAACAGCTTGGCAGGGCAGCTCGCGGATTCATTCATGGAGATAATACATTGCAAGAGGCCAAGGAATGGCTTCTGCAGTAAATTGTGGCACTGACATCACTGACTCTCCATTCTTTCAGGAAGGTATTGGGTTAGGGATTCTTGGATCTTTGCTACATTTATAACCCTCTTATTGGGCTCTTCCAACACGAATTGTTTCTCGTGCAGATGATGGGCAACCATAGGATGCAGTTCTGCTATCTTTTTTAGGGGTGCGTTCTTGCCGCATTGGCGGCGATGCTTGCTGTATTTTTGCTCTCATTTCATTTCTTCTCATTTTCTTGTGCTAACTATGTTTCCGACACAATCAGGCTCGCTAATTATTGCCATCTACTATTGACATTCAAATGCATGTGTTTTTAGAAAATTCTCTTGATATGGAATATCTGTCAAAGATTTTCTTTAACCTGCCAGCTGAGAATTTCATTCATGCAATTGGATTGTGGAAAATTGCAGTAGACCTCAGAAATTGGAATGGGACCTTTAATGTACTTTGGGTTCTTTAGATGCGGGATACCGTCCCCCTATGTCGAGATAAATGAATCTCATGCCAGGATAAGTGATCATATCGTGGTTACATCCGTTATTATGCCTTTGCTTACAGTATTATTTGTTTTAACTAGTTAAGGGTGGAGGTTGAGGTTGAACCCTAGTCCTTAGGATGGGAGCCCACTGATTCTACCTCTCATTCAAGCGGTAAACTAGAGGGTTTTTTTTACAATATTTATTCCTTGTCCTTTAAATTAACCGAACAAGATCGAGGGGTAAACTTAATTCCTTATCCCTCATCCAAGCGTGAAGGAAAGATATATACGGTGGCATATGCATGGGCTTTGGTACAAGCATCAAACCAAAGAACAGTGAGGTAGACGAGGAGGTCGTGGGAGGTGGTCCGGTTCTGAGTCTTTACGTGCATCAACCGGTGAAGACTGTGCTTCACCAGGGCAAATTGGTTCAATCATGTCATTAAATCTAAATATCTCTCGATATGCAATTACAAAATCCGTTGTGTTTGGATAGGTGGATAAGCATGTATTATATCCAAGTTTGTCATTCATGTTAATATCTCTGACCAACTATTCTTCAATCGCATATGACGGCAATCTATTGTGTTCACTTGAGAATAAGAAAATAAATATTGGGAAATCTCCCTATACCTCTATTTTTCTTATTCATGTAATGGTTGTTTCAATTACTTATTCGATATCTATTCCCGCTTTTCCTTGTTCCATCAAGATATAGTAACTGCACCAAAAAAACACACTCAAATCCCACATGGATTTCATGTGGTTGTAAACATGGTCCCTTCATTCCATGTGGATCTTGTCACTCACAAATTTCAAGAATTCATTTTTTAAATCTCTATATAACAAGAGGATAGTCTCATCTCCCATTTGGTAGGTGTTGCGAGATGAGCAAAGCTTGGCGTTGCTGCTGTGACGTGATGCATTGGATGGGGGTGCTTGGGGTGGCGCGTGCAACTAAAAACTGTATGTGCATTGTGTGTGATGGTGATACGGTGTGACATCGACGGTAGTGGTTGTGTGGGTGGTGGTACGCCGACGGCATTGGTGGTGGTGATGGTCGTGCTAGTGGTGATAGTGGCAGTGTGGTGGCTGTGCGGTGATGGGGATGAAGAAGGTGGTGGTGTGATGATGGTGGTGGCAGGTAGAGGGAAGGGAAAATATGTTATTGGTGTTAGTATATTCCGTGTCATTACCTAAAGGGCAGGAATATGAAACTGGTCTTCAAACCTAAATGGTAACTATAAACTCACTCATCCTTTGTGGCAAGATAATCAATAACCACATATGATTTGCAGTTATTTATTGTGTGATTAATGTATTGGGCAGATGATCTATCTCTATTCGTATATAACAACTATATTATTCGTTGCAAACTTATTTTTTCTTAAAATTGTGATAGATGTAATATTTGTAGTTATATCATTAACGACGATGCATATGACGATGTTTATTCATTGTTATTTTTTGAAACTTTAAATTAATCATGGCCAAATTTTTAGTTCTAAATTTAGAGATGATTATTTATAATTTTGAAAAATAGTTACATGTAAGTGTCATTATATGTGACTATTTTTAAGTATAATTTAGAGATGTTATTTTTTGAAACATAATTTTGAAATAGTTCAATGATTGTGGCATTCATTGTTAATTTTAAGTATAAAAAATAATTCCGTAATAAACAATATCATTGTTAACAAAATGCGATTTAATGAGAATTAAAAAAAAGGTCACTATAACCCCCGTTTTGGTGTAATGTCAATTTTATCTACGTTTAAGCGATCTTTCAAAGGTTATTTTCATTAAGACCCTTGGGGAGAGTTTGAATCGTTAGGAAATTTGCAGCAGCCCCTCCTCTTATAATACCACGGGACTACTGCAATGGGCCGTAAGATTAGGGTTGCATAACAGGCTCGTCCAAGAGCAGCACCCACCGGCAAGCGAGGGTCTGAAAGGACAGAACTATCCCTTCCCATTCTTCCTCTTCCGCACCTCTAACCGCGGGGTATATCCGTCAAGTCGTCCGCAAGCCCTCTTCCTTGGAGAGCAAACATAAGCAAAACCTCCCCCTCCCCCCAACCCTCTCCCTCCATTTTTTCCTCCAGTGGAAGCTCACATGGCCTCGAAGCTCCTCCTCCTCCTCCGGTGCCGCGGAGTCTCCCTCTTCTCCGATCTGCCTCTTCCTTCGTCAAGGCAAGTCCTTCTCGCTCTCATCCCTGTCGGATTCATCTAATCATCTGTGATTTTGATTTAAAAATCTGATATGATTACTGTTAGGTTATATCTTAATTGTTTTTGTTATATTGTTGGAGGGGGTGTTTGATTCGATTATGCAGTTGAATCACCCACCTTTCTTTTGGAGCAAGTCAAACAATTTTTAGAACAGTTGATGCACAATTAATTATTTTGCCGCTGCAAAATTGTTTAACTAGAAAAGATCGTTTTTAATGTTTGATAAACACTCAAGAAGAAGCGTTCGATCGATTTAAACGTCAAAACTAACAATCCTATAAACCTTTTTGTTGAGTTGTCGAGTTGAGAGGGTTCGAGGGATTTTCCTTCACAATGGAGCACTCGAACAGTGATCTAAGCCTCTGTGATGGGCCATAGTACTTACAATTGGTATCGGACAAATGTATGAGAGGCAATCGGACATGTATTCCCATTAATTTAGACAAATTTGATTGTCAATATCGGATTAGTTCGATCAGTTTTCTTTAATTTTTTGGGATGGGTGAATGCTTATGCATATATCCCATGAAAATCTTGACCGGAGAGTGATTATAGAGAGGTGATCTTGATTGCTTGTTTTGATTCCTTGCATCAATTGCTTCATTTTTCAACCACGGTTGTGGACACTTGTTATCATTTGCATTGCTTTCTCCCCTCCATAATGCCCAAAAACAAATGAATGCTTCACATTTCCTCCAATATGTTCCCTGATGAGTTTGATTATGGCAAAGGAGGACTAATTTGGAGTAGTGGGCATCATAACTAGAAACATTAAAATGGCCTAAATTTGCTCTTTAAATATTCTAGGGTACGCTTTCTAAATGAGAGGCTGAATTTATGTCTGCAGGAGGTTAGCAGTTATCCAGTCTTATTAAAAAATGACAAAGCCTTCTTCCATTGTAAGTAGGGTCAGATACATGTATTCTTGCTCAAATCTGTTGAAAGATTCAACTATTTTCTACGATAGTTGTCGACTATCTAACATAATTGAACCCTGATCATTTGGGTGGTAGGCACATTGTACTACCACCAGACCATTTAAGAGGTTAGCAGTTATCCAGTCTTGATAACAAATAATAAACACAATCTCGGACAGATCTCAAGCACATCGGGTTCACACATGGCAAAAACTAAATACATAGTGCTATGAACTACTATCCTTTATTACCCTTTGTTTCTTTTTAAATGAAATATACATAAAAAACATTCTCAATATATAGACGTGCCCTTGAAGACCACATGTTATGCTGATGTTATAAGGCCAAAGTCATTGCGAAATGGTGGATCCTATCTGGCCATCACTATCTAGTTAGTTATGCATCAGATAGAGATTGCTTTGATCAAGAATCTGGACACGAGCTCGCTTAAGCATTCTGAATTTGGATTTTATCTAACATTCTTAATTTCCAGTGGAATCCCCACCATGCGGACCTGCCACCCTCAATTTTCCAGAATGGTGCTCTACAACGTTTTGGCTTCTCTTCAGCTGCATCTCCCAAGCCTGTGGAAGAAGCAGATGTGGCTTTAGATGCAGAACATTATGATAATGACGAATCTCAGGATGTTCGCAAATCTATCCAGAGGGAGAGGAAAAGAAGTACAAGAACTTCCTTCTCGGATTCAGACGAGGAATTCAATCTATCCCAAGAAGATCTGGTAAAGCTGGTTGCTGAGAAGGAAGAACTGCTGAAATTAAAGAATACAGAGATGAAAAGATGCAAGACAAAGTTCTTCGAAGTTATGCAGATATGGAGAATATCATGGATAGGACAAAACGAGAGACAGAGAACACCAAAAATTTGCCGTACAGGTATTTTCTTTTTCTTGCTGTAGTCATTACATTCCTTGCTTGTGAACTATATTCGGATCTCTTATGAATCATGATTTTTTTTCATTTATTTACTTGGTTTAGTACAGAATTTTGCCAAGAGCCTGTTAGACGTTGCTGATAATCTCACAAGGGCTTCTTCTGTTGTAAAGAAGAGCTTTTCAGATATAGATCAATCCAAAGACACAGTAGGGGCTATGCCTCTCCTCAAAACTCTTTTAGAAGGTGTTGAAATGACGGAGAAGCAGCTTGCAGAGGTAATAAAATGATGTAACTTTGTAAGTCTTTGCTTCTTTCATCCTCTATTTTTATATCATGGGATTTGAAGGCTACACTATGGTTGAGGGTAGCAAAACATAAGTTGGTTGTGCCCATTCATAGTCCATTAGTCCTGTTTTATATCTAAGTGGCCTGCTTTTTTGGAATCAATATACCTTGATTTGTAAAAGCAGTATTGGTGATTATTTTGTGTTGAGATGGCGATATTGTTTTCTCCAATTTCGATAATCATGTTTTCTGAAGAAGCCTGGTAATCTTTCATGTTAAATTTATGAAGTTGTCTTTTCATTTTTCTTGCATATGGAGAAAGGAAGGTATTAGATACCTACTTGAGGATTTGAGCCATCATTCTCTTGGTTACACATCATGTGTTTGAATAATGCTTTTTCAGGTATTTAGGAAGTTTGGAGTAGAAAAGTTTGATCCTATTAATGAGCAGTTCGATCCAAATCGCCATATGGCGGTGTTTCAGTTACCAGATTCGTCGAAGGAGCCTGGGATTGTTGCTGCTGTCCTAAAGGTATGAACTTTTTAAGTCATTTTGGACTTGTATAGCTTTCTAGAGGCCTAGGAGTAACACAAAATTCTAATCTCTCTGAGTTCAGCTGTAAGGTATAGTTTTTCAAGTACACAGGGGGCTCACTTTCGTTTGAATTGTCAATCTCATTCTTTTCTTTTCACACGCTTAAGTTGGCATCCGAAGCGACAACTCAGTAGCAGTATGACAAACTGGATTTTTGTTGTTCCGGCATCAAGAGTTTAGACTTTAAATGCAGTTAGGAGTTGTTCTTTTACTTGTATCTTATTTAAAATACATCAAAAGTACGCACACCTCAAATTTTTTGAAAGCCAAAGGATTAATAAACTTCATTTAATTAAAGAGTATTACAATTACAAATGAGCAGCAAAAACATCAACTACTCCTAGGTAAAACTCGGGCTCTTCAATGATGAATATTAAATTAAAATATTCTCCACATATGGCAGAGCTACCAAGAGACCACATCCTTCAGTTGCATTAGGATGTCATCCCCCATGCTGCAAATCTTTCCTGGATGATGTAAGTATAAAGAGAAATTACCATTTAACTCCAACACTCTTAAAGTTAAAGCATATCAATTGGTCATACCCAACTTGGAAATCACCTACGACGGACGTTTTTTCGGTAGCGCATCTTCATGAATGTATATGCAAGCTGATATGTGGAGATGTGAGTAGTAATTTGTCCTTTCTTTACTGCATCTTGAATGAAGTGGCGGTCAACTTTAATGTACTCGGTTAAGCTCATGAAAAATTGGATTGGGGGCGGTGTAGGAAGCAGACTTGTTGTAACGATATAAAAAGATGGGAGTAGTAGTATGAAGTTCAAGCTTCTGTAGAAAAAAGACGGACTAGGTAATCTCACAAGTGGCTTGGCCCAAATCTTGTATTCTGCTTTGCACTCGATCTATAAACTGTTGTTTGCTTTTTGCAATATAACAAGGTTGCCACTAACAAACATATCATAGCATGTAGTAAATCGTCGGTCTTCATGTCAATTGGCATAATCTGCATCGATATAATCGGTGATGTCGGTATTGCCATTGACCTCGTAGAAGAGGCTTCATCATGGAGATCCCTTCAAATATCGATGTTAGAAAATAGGAATGTGGAAGCGTATCCGAATAAAATTATAAGAAATATGAAGAATGAGATTTTAACGTGGAACCCTACTCCCTAAGGAGCGGGATGAAGCCACAGGAGGACGCCTTAAAGGATTGATAGTCTATTGCTTTTCTCACTGAATGCTGGGGGTGAGGGGCTTCTTATATAGCCCTCACCGAGTCTCCACATAGCACAACTGGTAGATGTGGGACTAAACAACTGGATGTGGTAAATGGATCCTGGAGTGATCCATTTACCCATCTACTACAAGAGTGACGCATAACCAAATACTCCAACACCCTCCCTTAAGCTGGAGCATGCAATGCTCAGCTTGGACAAACATATAGAAATCTCAACTCATGCTACATGACACTACAGACAATATCAACTCAACACGCACAACTATCGGCTGCTGTCGAGGACGTTGCTTCTCATGTCGTGCAGGTGAGTACAAACGGGCTGGAGTGCGAGTCAAACTGAATCTCCTCGTCAGAGAGCATGTGCTCTGTACTGCGCCTATCAGAGTCATTGCAAGTGAAAATGAGTCTCCACTTGGAGATCTTTGGCCCGCCACAACATGTGGACAATTGCTCCATTTCTGAGACGGGCCGAACTGAAAAGTCGTGGAGTGTAATCCCCGTTGGAGTCCACGGTCGCCGGAGAATGGAGTCTGAAAGTCTCCTCGTTGAAGAACTGGGTCTCTCCCATACTAACTCAGAGAATGGTAGTCTACTTTGGAGTTCCTATGAAACCACATGAAAACTCTAGCCCACATGGCATAGGGAATGTGATCTCTACTTTGAAGTCCCTATGGATCACATGAAAACTATGGTTGAAACACAAAAGATGGGGACCACAACAATGATGGCAACATGTGCACATCTGAAAAGACCGCATACATGTGCGTATCTAAAATTGAATACTCGAAAAATATCTGGATGTCGAATATGAAATCTGATAAAATGTGTAGAGTCTGAAAATCTGGCTGGTATGGAATCTAGCATCTGACATGTGACTCTACACAATACTCCCTCTTTCTCTTATACTTGTCAGAAAAATAGTGTCAAAGTTGGGAGAAGACAAGATAATGTGGAGAAGAAAAACATCACATAAACGTCGCATTTTTTCTCTGGCTTTTCTTCTCGCTTTTTTTTACGAACAAGATTTTTTTCTCTGGCTATTTCTCTCTTTTTTTCTATAGCCGTCTCATTTTTTAATAAACCATTCCTTTTTTCCAAATTGTTTTTTTTAAACCATTGGCCCACTTTGGGCCCTTTCTCCCTTTGCTTTTTTCAATCGTAGCCCATAGCCTCCACTTGCGCTTTTACAATTTTTTTAAATAGAAGGGGTTTGAGCCCTTCACACCACACGACTAGAGTTCCCATTAGGGGGGAACCCCTCTGCTGCCGCCGCACAAAGAGTTTCCTTGAGAATAGGGCAAGCATGGGCCATCGAGATCTTGAAGAGACGAGATCACCTGGAAGTTGCGGCTCGATTGGGAGAGAGGGGCCTCTTCATTGTCAGGGGGAGCATGAGCGTGCGATAGAGGCAGGCGAAGGGGCGTGGAGGTAGCTTCATCGCCTTGGGATACATAGGCCAGTGGGTGGCGGCGATTTGGAGGATGGAGAGGAGCAGACGATAGGTGCTAGAGCGTCACATGGGGCTTCGCCTTGAGAATCGAACCTGCTCTGGCCAAGCGATCTGAAAGATGGTGAGGAGCAGGCGATGCCGCATCTCCTCTGTTGGAGTGGTGTGGCTAGGGCTCGTCGCATCTGAGCTCACTGCCTGGAGTAGGGTTCTGAGAACCCATCGTCTGAAGAAGTTGTGTGCGAGGAGCGGCCTGGTGCTGAATGTCGACGCCTAGGTGATGCGTGCCTGTAGAGGAGTCAACGACTTGAGCCTTAGGGCTCGATTGAAGTCGCATGTAGAGGAGGTGTGGCATGGGCACTACGCCTGCGGGTCTTCTTCGTGAGCACCTTCTGGAGGGATCAAGCTCTTGCGTGTTTGGAGGGCATCGCTTGTGTCTACGATGGTTGTGCCAACGAAACATGAGCGAGGCTGATTTGTATGCATTGCACGAGTGGTGGAGATCTGTCGTAGATGTAGGATCTCTCTCTGGAACCCTAGAACCCGTTTCCTGGAGATGCCGAAAAGATCAGCTTCCAACTTGATGATGCGCAGGGCGTACAATTTTCACGAATTGTCGATATAGGGTTTTAGAAACTCTAGAGATCCTAACTTGCATATTTTAGGGTTTCAGAAAACCGCAAAGCTTGAACAAATAATCTTCAAGAAGAACAATATAAAATCCTCGAGAATCGACCCGCTCTGATACCATGTTAGAAAATAGGAATGCGGAAGCATATCAAAATAAAATAATAAGAAATATGAAGAATGGGATTTTAACGTGGAACTCTACTGATGCAAAATGGATTTGGCGCGCGGATAAAAAATTTGAATTTTTGAACGGTGGATTTTGGTAGAAGAAAATGGAGGGGTTGAGAAGAGAAGCACGCCGGATGCGCGAGATTCGAGAAGAAGACGCGGAGATCGCGGGAGGAAAGAAGGGAGATAGAGAATAATTCTCAATTTGATAACATACTTAACTGTCTAAAACAATGGACCCTCATCCCTTTATATAGGAGGGAAGAGATTACAAAAATAGAAATCAGATTTCAAATTGGAACTAATTATCCTAATTTTGACTCTAACTAATTAACCGACTAATTTGAAAATTAAATCTATAACTAATTATTGAGATCACGGGCGATCTCGTTTATTTAATTAAAGACACGACAACTTAAATAAACGTAAATAAAATTGACATATAATATAATTAAATATGCAGCCCTATATTCTCGTTCCGCGCTGCATCAACTCTCCTCCGCTTTTTAAGAATTCGTCTCCTGACGAATTGCGGGATCTGCAGGTTTGGAGGTTGGATCCGCGTCCTCAGTCATTCCTTGAAAGAATTGGTGCAGAGCGAATGGCGGGATCCACACGCGGACGTGGGTGACGCGGCCTTCGTGGTGGAAGAACATGTGTGGCGCGAACGGCGGCGTCTTCTTGAATGTTGTCTCCTTATTGTGATGATTGAAGAATTGATGAGGCATGGACAACATGGCTCTTGGAGCATGGCAAAGCAATAGCACAATGAAAGGAGAGGAGGAGATGTGGCCAATGAAGGGAGCCATGGGGTCTATATAGCTGAACCCCAAAGTCCTAGTCCTAATAGGATAAGGAAGTCTTCCCAATTGCCTTCTTTCAGCACTTTTTTTAAAAATTTTCGCAGCAGGGGTCCTGGGAGCAATTTTCGCGCCCCTTCATTAAAGCGATTTTGTAAGAGGATCCCTTGAACTGTCCCTTTGAATAAAATCTGTTGCAAGGGGGAGGTTATTGTAAATTTCCCTAAATAATCTCCAATCCCACATGTCGTGGGATGCAAATCCCGTAGTCATCGGGCCCCCGGTTAGGGTTCGCCCGATCTATTGCGCGTACAACGCGGGCAGGGGAAGAAGGGGGAAGGGGATGGCGGTGTCGACGTCAGGGAGGGGCGCGGGGAGGAGTGCGTCAAGGGGGGTGCTTGTGCAGGGGAGGCGAGGCGAGGCGGGAGGGTGGCGGAGAGGGAGGGCTCGAAGAGGACAAGGCGGCGGGCGGGAAGAGATAGGGTTCGGGGAGGGGAAAGAACACGGGGGATGAGACGCGGGAGCGGTGGAGGTGGGGCGAAGGGGGGAGGGTGCGGCGTGGCGGGAAGGCGCAGGGATGGGGGAGGAGGTGGCGTGGGGGAGGGAGGAAAGAGGGGGAAGGGGAAGGTGAGGGCAGGCCGGTGGGTAGCGGGAAGGGGCCGCCGGTGGTGCAGCGATGGGGACAACGGGTGTTGGCGGGGCTAAGGGTTGGGCTGGTGAGGGGGCGGCGGGAGGCGCCGGCGGTACTGGGGGCAGGACCGAGGCCGTAGGTGCGGCGAGGGTAGTGGGTGGGGTCCGCGCGAGGGCGGATGGGGTGTGGATCGGGTTCGGGGGATTTTGTGAATCTGAAATTACCTGGACAGCCCTCGTTTTCGGCGTTTTCTTCTTCTGAAACGGTTTGGACAGCGGCCGATTCTTCGTTGACAGCGAGATTTTTGTCTTCAAATTCGGTGTCGGTGATTGGTGTTGCGGAAGCCTTCGATCTGGCGACGCGCATAGCCTTGGATTCGACGATTATTTCTCGACATCCGGCCTCGAATTCTTGACATTTGGCCCGAAAATCACGCATTGCGTCCATCTTCTTGTTGTATGCGTCGTTTGATCGTCGTGTTCGTTCGGACGAACGATGGTGTGTCGTCGCGTGTCGACGCACATGTCTGTACGGGTCGTCAGATCGTGAGGACGATCTGTAGTCCATGCTCTGATATCAATTGATGCAAAATGGATTTGGCGCGCGGATAAAAAAATTGAATTTTTGAACGGTGGATTTTGGTAGAAGAAAATGGAGGGGTTGAGAAGAGAAGCACGCCGGATGCGCGAGATTCGAGAAGAAGACGCGGAGATCGCGGAGGGAGAGAAGGAGATAGAGAATAATTCTCAATTTGATAACATACTTGAACTGTCTAAAACAATGGACCACCATCCTTTATATAGGAGGGATGAGATTACAAAAATAGAAATCAGATTTCAAATTGGAACTAATTATCCTAATTTGACTCTAACTAATTAACCGACTAATTTGAAAATTAAATCTATAACTAATTATTGAGATCACAATTGAGATCACAGGCGATCTCGTTTATTTAATTAAAGACACGACAACTTAAATAAACGTAAATAAAATTGACATATAATATTAATTAAATATGCAGCCCTATATTCTCGTTCCACGCTGCATCATCTACTCCCTATGGAGTGGGATGAAACCACAGGAGAACACCTCAAAAGGATGATAGTCTATTGCTTTTTTCATTGAATACAAGGGGTAAGAGGCTTCTTATATAGCCCTCATTAAGTCTCTACATCCCACAACTGGTAGATGTGGGACTAAACAACTAGATGTGGTAAATGGACTATGGAGTGATCCATTTACCCATCTACTGTAAGAGTGATGCATAACCAAATACTCCAACAATCGAAGGATCGGAAGAACATCCTGTTAATGACTATATAGATGTCTCTCCATATGCTGGTTCGCTTAAGCTCACAACATATGATATATTTGTCGTAGTGACAGTAAGGTAAAACATTTTGCCCACTAGGCTTCTATATCGTGTAGTGTCCTCAAACTCAAGATCAGGGGATGTAAAATATTTTCTAGTTCTGGAAGGATGCCATATGGTTTGCATCCAAGTAGGACAACCTCTGTAAAATATCTAAGCAATACTTTCGCTTTGTAGGTGTAATCCCTTTGTAGTGTGTATCATCTCAATGCCAAAAAAGTAGCAGAGATGATCAAGGTCCTTCGTGACAAACACCTTTTGGAGGAAGGTCTCAGTCTCTAAAATGTCAGCTTTATCATCACTCGTAGCTATCATATCATCAACATAGAAGGTCAGTATAATCGTGCCAGTGGATCGATATCTAACAAAAATAGAATAATCACATATCGTCATGTGCAAGCCAAGAGAGCAGGTCTCAATAGTAAGTCTGTCAAACCACGTCTGTGGACTCTTCTTTAGGCCGTTAACAGCAATAAGAAGTCAACACACTTGCTCTCTCTCGACCAAGTAATCCAGTGGATGCATCATATAGACCGTTTCCTCAAGGTCGTCATAGAGAAAAGTATCCTTCACATCTAGCTAAAAGATGAGCCTATTCTTATCAACAACAAAAAAGAGAATAATGTGGATAGATCCCATCCTATCAACTGAAGAAAAAGTGACAAAATAGTCCACACGATAGGTCTAAGAGAAGGCCTTTGTAACAAGCTTGGCCTTCAATCCATCGACAAAAGCATCAAGTGAAGATCCATCTACATGCAACATGCTTGACACTGGGGGGATATGGCACAATATTCCATGTGTCCTTGGATGTGAGTGCATTCATCTCCTCATCTATGAGCTTTTTCCAATCATGATCTTGCAATGCATTATGATGATCCCGATGAAGGTTGCTAGAACCAGGGACTTTTGAGCAGAGCTTGCTATTTATTACAGACACCTTTCCATACAAAGCCATTCTGTTAGTCACCTTGCTATCATGTTTCGTTGATATTGTGAACTATCTTGTTTCCAAGAGAACTTCGCAAGATTGCCATTAGAGCGTTCGTAAATTGCCTATCACAATTGGATAGATTGTCAATAAAGGTAAAATATGACATGGGATGTATAGTACATTGCATTTTGGGTTGCTGCAAAGTTATAGGGAACTCTGTTGGAGCATCCGGGGCTGCAATGGTTGGGACACTTTAAGAGGGCACATCATTATGCAGTTAAGGAATAACTAATGGTAAAGATTCAGAATGATTAGTGTTTTCTTTTTTAGACAATGGGCGGTGATGAGAAACTCCAAGGGTATGTCACTGACATATTGAGTAAGGTAGCGGGTTTGTTCAAAGTTAGTGATGTCAGCATAAATGTAGTAATGACGACCATTAGGGTCATAGCACATGTACCCATTTTGGGTGCGAGAGTAGTCAAGGAAAACACACTTGATAGCACGGGGAGATAATTTATTTGCAATCTAGAAATTTTGAACAAACACAGTGCAACCAAAATTCTCAATGGAAGTCAAAAGGATGTCTTATCTAAATATAAGAGAGATAAAGGAGTTGTCGCATAGAGGATGAGACCCTATTGATGAGATGAGTGGCGGTGAGAGATTTCCTCTCTGCTACCCCATTCTGCTAAAAGGTATATGGATAGGATGTTTGATGAAGGGTTCTTTGAGAGGCAAAGAAAGAACGCCAAGTCCTGTTGGGTAAGCTCAAGAGCATTGTCAGTTCGTATAGTTTAAATACAAGTAGATAAAGATGTTTTAATTAAGTGAAATCTTGACAATATTGTTAATTTTTGGTCGTTCCTTGATTAAATAGTCACAAGAAATGTTGTAATCATCTATAAAGACAACAAAGTATTTGTTACGGGCGGTAGTACGCAGTCCCCAAATATCACAGTGGACTAAAGAAAACAACGATGATTAACATGACTCAGTCTTTGGTGGAAAGGAAGTGAGATGGTGTTTGTCGAAGTGGTAGGCTTCGCACTTAAACGGTTTCAATGAGGACAACTCGGGAAACATCTGAGGAAAGGCACCAACAGAGGGGCGACCGAGCCGTAGGTCAGCAGAGATGGAGACATCACCTGCAAAGGTTGAGTCAACAGAGATATCAACGTAATAAATGTTGTTCTTCTCATACCCCCTCCCCTCCACAAAAAATCTACATCATACAGATATCGATATCCTGAAATAACTATATAACTCATCAAAAATTACATGATAGTTTAATTCAACACATAGCTTATGAACTGACAATAAGCTCAGAGGAAAATCAGGTACGTAATAAACGCCAGAGAGCCTAAGCGGGCGACCGAGCCGTAGGTCAGCAGAGATGGAGACATCACCTGCAAAGGTTGAGTCAACAGAGATATCAACGTAATAAATGTTGTTCTTCTCATACCCCCTCCCCTCCACAAAAAATCTACATCATACAGATATCGATATCCTGAAATAACTATATAACTCATCAAAAATTACATGATAGTTTAATTCAACACATAGCTTATGAACTGACAATAAGCTCAGAGGAAAATCAGGTACGTAATAAACGCCAGAGAGCCTAAGCGTGGAGGAGAATCTCAACAGTAATAATAGGAGAATGAGCATTGTTGGTCAGTCGAATCGACTTCATCATGGAAGAGAGTTGAGAAAAAAGGTCATAAGACTGCCTTCTCGAGTCAAGTGGTGGGTAGGCAGATCCGAGTCAATGATCAAGGTAGAATTAGTCTCTCCCTAGTTTCCTTGGAAGTAGAGTTGTGCAGAACACCATAACCTTTATCAAGCGGGTGATATGTCTCCTGGCCGCCGGCGAACACCTTGAAGGCCCAAGACCGAACATGTAATTTTATGTGCCCTTGAGTTTGATGGAAGTTCCATAGACCATAATAGAAAACATAATGTGCAGGGATTTGGTCTCGGTAGTGCCATCGTCATCTCGTAGATAGTTTGAGAAGTCGAGTAATCCATTCAATCACGCATGTAGGCAATAGTGCAAGAATTTCAATATCCAGGAGGAGCTGGAATCAATCTGGCAACAGCAAACGGAATCCATGGGCTGAAATCGCCCTGGAATCCGCAGCAAATTAGGGCTGAAATCGCCCTGGAATTAACCGTTGCAGGTGCTGGTGGCACCTGGAAGCCATGCGGCAGGACTGGAATCCATGGGTTGTGGCTTGCGATGGACTGCTGCAGCACTGGATGGCTAGCAGCGGCCTTGCTAAGGCAGGAGCCGCGCACGGGGCTCCTGGCGATGGCTACAGGTTGGGCTGGCAGCACTGCAGGTTGGGGTTGATGTGTGCAAAATTATGTGCATGCCCTTCGTTGGGCTATAGCCGGTGCATAATCAGGCTGGCTGCACCTATAGATGACAGGAGCCCAAGATTGGGTACACGCTGGAGAGACCTCACACAGGAATTTCTTCGTGTGGGGCCCAAGGTTGAAGGAAGGACCCGTGCAAGGAGAGATCTCGGAGAAGGGAGGGGTGGTAGAGGTGGTTGGGTACGAACCTCGATTTAAGATCGTTTCTCTGATACCATGTGGAGAAAATTTCAAGAATGAATGACCTGTCTTATTCAATGGATATAGTGTTTGTTATATAGCGTGGAAACTCTAGATAGACGGATAGATGCCCCGAAAGAGTTACAGAACTCAATAACTACAAAAAATTATCCATTAACTCTAACACTTCTTGTTGGGGGTGTCCAGCCAAGTTATATCCGTGCCGGATCAAATGTGTCCGTATAAATGTAAAAATGGTAATGTCGTTCTGGCAGAGCCACACAAGGGGCATCTCACCCGTCGTTGTCACTTATCTGCTCCTGTTCATGCTCTGGTCATCCCTCCATAGTTATCGAGCAAATTGGGCCGTCTTTAATTAGAGTTTAGTTCTGAATAACATCCACTGGTTCCCATCTAAATGTGGTTGCCATAACGATGACGACATCTTGGATTAGTTGAGAACAAAAGTATGCCCTATATCGCAGATCTGTTCTGCAGAGAAAATCAGACATGGAACCACCACGAGGTTTCGATCGAAATCACTAGAAAAAAGGAAGAAAATATAGGATTAGCAAGGAGCACCCACAAGATAAAGACTTTGCTTTGCAATGATATTTGTATACAGTAATAACATAGGCTTGCAATTCAATTTCAAGTGCAAATATCTAGTCATCCGACAATCCTCATCATTGTTACTGTAGTCTCTTCTTATGTCCACTACCACTGCTATAGTAAATTAGTCTGCAAAACTACCATTTCTCTTTTACACGTCTTCTTTCCCTTTGCAGCCATAACCCAGAAATTTGAAATCACAATTTAGTCACTCCCAAGGCAAGAATCGCAAGAGCCTATTACTGTTGGATGAAATAATAAAGGAGTATCCAGGGACACATATACAAAAGCTTCCTATAGGAATTCACAAAGAAATGTGAAATAAAATATATAGTAGGTTTAGTTTTGATTTTCTTATTTAAGCATAGAGAAAGTGCAGCTTTAGTACTTCCCCGATGGTAGTTGAGCTTGCCACAGTCTTGCCTACGTCGCTAAAGTCAAGGTAGGACTCTTTCTGGAAAAGAACTCGCCCTAAGGTCTGAAGCAGAACAACTGTCTTTTCGATCAGTACGTGCACGA